>ML777138.1:263690-384092 GCA_009831015.1 Picea engelmannii
CCATAATACACCCCGCGTACTCCAAAATGTTTACTCAATACTTAGTGGTTTGATGGTTATTGTTGTGTAGAAATATTTGCATGAACTATCCCCCACACACTCTACTCTTCCACACAACCCTCACCTCAACACACTTATACTTCCACACAAATAAACCTTTAAAGGACTGATCTCTCTCCACCATAGTTCCATACTTAGTGATATTCTCGTTGGATTATAATATGCGCCTTGTGCACTTTTTGAGGGTGATTTATGATTAATTATTGAGTTTTGATCCATAAGGAAAACTGTGGTAATTCAGGTTAATGTGGATTAATTATCCCATTTTCCCATGAAGCACTTGCTTTTCAAAATAACTTCCATTTATGGTGTGTGCATGTTTCAAAGGAAATTGTATGTGATGAAGGGATGTCTTATTAAATGTTATTCATGAGATTATCCTTTAAACAAATTGAGCTTTGTAATTAATAAGTAATAGTGTCATGTATATCAAAGTGCATTGGAAGAATAAGAAGCATGGAAACTAGAAGAAGAAAAGATGTTTTATGTGGAGATATTGTCAATTCCCTCACTCGCCAAGACAAGGACTTCCATTAGTCAGCTGCATATTAGTGGTTCTTGAACCTGATTCATGAATAGAAGCGTAAGAATGATATTTTCATGATTGGCCTAATGAATGTTGGTTGCATGCCTAAAGTTTTTTTATTTTAGGGATATAGTTACCTGGTGTGTCCACTAGCTTGATTAAAAAAGTAGAACCGTTCGAATAGCAATGGAAGGAAATAATCTGATCCTTCTAACTCCCAATTTTTTCAAAAGGATGCTTTGATTGCCCGACTCGAACAAAATTCTTGAGCTTCAAGATGTTGATTCTTTCCTGGATTCCCAGGGTGGTGGAGTGAATTTGTTGAAGGAATTCATGGCTCCATCAACATAAATGTTGATTGATCTTTCAACCATTGGCATATCTCTGTTGGCCGAGTCATATCAATATTTTTCCTGGATATTCATGCATTTGATTGGACGAGATTCTACATCTCACATTCCTAGGTCAGTTCTATATGTCTTATCTTTTTCCTTCCGAAAAGAGGCTATTACTAGTTATTTGTAAGTTTTAAACATTTTATAGTAATGGAAGGCATACATATATTCTTAAAAACTAGAAAAGAACACAATTGCAATCACACATATACACATGTATTTACCCTAGAAATCCAAATCGGGAAAACCAACAACCTATTTAGAACCACACCTCTAATTCTTATTCATAATCATCCAACTTCATTGTTTGCAATACAATATATATAAGATCTCATGACATCCAAAACCCATAATCCATTGGCCCATATTAGAATACAACCCTAATTCTTTAATCGAATTTAGAAAACCATGGGATTAGCCACAAATATGTCCATGCACCACAAAACTGCAAAAAACGAAAATCGTGTGCTGAAAACTACAAAAAATGGACACAAAAAATGCTAATTTTTTTCCAAGGGTTCCACCTCTTCGCAACCCCTTGTGACCCCCCCATTGTTCCATGCACAACAAAGAACATGGGATTGGTTGTGAAAATAATATAACATATACCCAACAATATCTAGGCATGGCTATTTCGTGTTATAATGTGTTTGAAGGATTTCCCTTGAGGGGTAATATGAATGTTAAAAGTGAACCAATGAAATTCTTGTATCCAGTCTTTTGGAAGCATAATGCACCATTCCAATTTTTCCTTATTTGGGATAAATTTATTAAATATTTTAGATAGATGTTGATTAGAGAAGCATGAACAAGGATAACTGAAGAGACATAGGACTTTCTTCAGAGAAAAGGAGTTTTTGTGTATGAAGAAGACCATACTTACATAAGGTTGTATGGGTATGAGGGAAGCCCACTTCTTCTCCGTACATTTGTTTGTGATTGTTATGTTGTTTCCAAAGCCTACAGGCAATACAAAACATGGACCATCCTTTTTGATAAAAAAAAGAAGAAGACAATTTATTTCCATGCCTTTCACTGTAGCAAATGTAACAATAAGAACTTTGTCCCATTTGATAGAAGTTGTTGAAATGCTTAAAATTCATTTAATCTAAAGGAAGGAGAACCTCTCAAAGGTTTTGACCTTGAAGGGTTATTTTTTGAACATTTGGCATCCATGAGGTATAACAATATTTTTACAAGGGTTCCATAAGGAATTGATGACAGCGACCCAAATACTCCTAAGAAGAAATAAAATCAAGTATGTAATGATGACTTGGCTAATAATATTAGTTCAAATACCCAATGTCAACAGACCAGAACTAGGAAAAGAGGGAAAAGTTAAACTAATGTGCAATCTTCTTATACCACATCCACATAGGAGTTCCTCCCCTACACAAAATAAACAATTCAAATGTAAGCAGATAACAAAATAATGAAGGACACGTCAGGGAAGACGATGGAAATGACCCACCTTCTGCTAATGTTGAGAAGACTCATTTTGTTTCACAACCTAAGAGAAAAATAAGTTCAAGTAAGAAAGACTCACAAAATTCTGAAGGTCTAAGAGATATTGTTCATATGGAAGTCGACAATGCCATTGTACCCAATTAGGTAGCATTACGAGTGGCTAAAATCCACAGGATACCGAAGGAGTTGGGCCAGGAAGGGCCATCTATTTTTGAAGAGCAGTATTTAATGTTGCATAATGCCAAGTATAATAAGGAAGATGGACAATTGCAGATAGAAAATGTCCATGTTAAGAATAAGAAAGTAATTCAAAAGTGGAATTCAAAAATGGACGTTTAAGGGGTTGGACCCTCAGGACTCCTTGAATTGCATATCACCACTGGAGACGCTCTTGCTCACTCTATTCCAGAGTAGGAGCTAAAAAATATTATATAAAAAAGAAGAATAAGAGAACTCGAGAACACACTGAGTCCTAAACCTTTGTTTGTAGAACCATTAACTATTGTTCCTCGAGATCGAATGTCTCTGAGTACATCAGGGACACCGACACAGGTAAAGAAGGCTACCAATTTGTTGAGTGGAGTAAGATCATATGTTGTGGAAAACATCAATAAGTGACTTGATATTATTTTAGAAGCCTAGGAAGTCAGTACAAGTTTAAGGAACCGGTCACAACGGATCACCACCTTTATGGAATATTTGCAAAAAGACTTGGATCATGATGATTTTTTTTTATAAAAATTCTTTAAGTACTTTTGTTGCCTAGGTGTCAAGTTTAACTGATTTCCATAGAAATAAAAAATATTTACCTTCAAACCACAAAATAAAACAAGTGAGAGCAGGCTAGTTGGAAAGAATACAAATGTTACGAGATCCAATTGTCAGTTGTACAAATATTAATGACAAAATAATCAATGCATTCTTTAAAGCACTTGAAAATGTTAAAGATATTGAGGGCCCACAACTAGTAAGAGAGTCCATGCTTATACCAAAGGAGAAATTGAAGACATAATTGCATGTAATTAAATCTTCATGGGCCTGTGAGTTTGATAAACTCACTAATTTTCTGAAAGAAGAAAGTAAGCGATGGTTGGTTAATTTTGTTAATGATAATTAAGACCTCTTAACATCGATTGAACAATTGTGCTCTGATTTTAAAGAAGTGGAATAAGAAATATTCTCACTTTGGGTTAAGAAAGACATCATGGTTCCACCAATGAAAGAATACATTGAAGAGTGGCTCAAAATATTGTTAACACATATAGTTAATCCAAAATAATTGCCAAGAAACGATTATGCTAGAAAGGTTCAAAGACCTAGATATATATGTGAAGACCTTGATGCCAAAAAAAGAGGATAAGAGAGAGAGAGAGAGAGAGAGAGAGAGAGAGAGAGAGAGAGAGATCCACCCATCCACCATTCCTTTGCTATTTTTGCGAGTGCATTTATTTTGAAGCATTTCCATTTTTTTGTCTCGATCTTTGATCATCTAGCTTTACTAGTGTATTGTTAATTTATAAATATGATCCTTGACTGCATTTCTCCTTTTCTTCCAGGTTATTGTTACTATTTTATTTGGTCCATGTGAGCCCCATCCCAATCCATTTGGACTTATGCATTTCTTTTAATCGTTTAAGCATTAGGAACATTTTGTTATTCTATAGGACAAAACTTTATTTGAACTTGAACATCATTCTGTAATATTTTTTTACTCTCACAAAGAGCTTTTCGGGGAGTTTATAACATTTATAGTTTCAGAATTTTTATAAGCATGAGATCTCATGTATGTTTCTCCTATGCATCTTGTGATTTTAAATGAATGAAATCATTTAAATCTCTCTGAATTTATGGGCCATCAATCTTATTTGTTGTCTATGAGTCTTGCTTCAAATCTTTTCCCCAATTACTTGAATGAATGGATGTATCTATCTATTTATTGTATGAGAGGTCATTATTTTTCTGCTATAATTTATTTTTCTTTGCAATTACTTTACCACCCATTCCACTCACATGTGTAGATGTTACGAATGTTAAATCTATATTTTAAAATAAGTATATTGAATATTTGAGTGAGAAAGAGGAGTACCACCTCTATAAAAAAGAAGAGGGGATCTTGATAAATCTTTGCAAGAATACCCTAGGAGGTTGACTATTACCTATAACAAGAAAAGAGATCAACGCTTATCTAGAACATGGATTTGAATCTGGCTCTTGGAAACAACTCCAACTCTGTCTCTAGCTCTAGGTTGTGGCTTTGGCTACTTGATCTGGTCCCTGCCTATTTCTCTAGCTCTAGTTGTTGGCTTGCTTGTTCCCACAATGGAGAAGTTTATTCATTGACTCTCAACCCTAAGCAATCTCTAGATCCGAAGTCTAGACTCAACATTCATTCCCATCTCTCCTTATTCTTGGAGGTAGTCCATCTTGGCAACCAATGAAGCCAAGTCGAACACTGATCTATGTTCAATGTGGCCACATCACGCTACCATCATGTAATAAATCCTCAAGGGGATTGTGGATGCATTCATCTTCTAGGATTAGTTTTTTCTCGATATGGAAACAACTCCTCATGGTCAAATCAATTGAAGGACCATCTTGCATACCCCAAAATGCTAGTTGTAGGAGTATGGGTCATTAATAAGCTAGTTCATTTATTGGCAAGTCATTCTTCAACCATATTGCAATGAAACAGATGTTAGCTCATGCTTGAGCTCCTTCTCTGCTCTCTCCTACTTCCATCAAACAACTACTTGCTTTGTTGTTGAAGTTGACCTCTTATGTTGTTGCAACTCCTTAGACAACTTGAAAGATTGATGCCTAACACTTTTTTATGGATTTTTTTATAGAATTTTCTTAATGCACTTACTTTCATCTTTTTAAAATTTCATTATACACACCTTTCTCTTTCTCTTCCTCCTTCTATATGTCTTCTTTTATAAATCCTATTAACCAAGTTAATCATTCATAATATCAAATCAAATAAAAATAATATCCATTTTAAAATACACCATTAATAAATATTAATATCAAATCAAATGATAGTGATATCCATTTTAAGATACCCATCCCCTTCTATACATGAGATGAGATATAATGTAATCCTGTTAGCCAAGTTAATCATTCATAATATCGAATAAAATGACAATGATATCCATTTTAAAATATACCATTAATAAATATTAATATCGAATCAAATGACAGTGATATCCATTTTAAGATACCCATCCCCTTCTATACATGTGATGAGGTATAATTTGAGAATGACATTTTAGCATAAAATTCAAATGGTATTAAAATATATTGTTTATAGTACAATGAAGATGTAAGATATTTGAGAAATAATGCATAAAACCTAATATCAACATGTTCATAATAATCCCATAGAAGCGAAATAACACACACAAACATGTAAAAATAGGTTCCACGTGACATGTCATCATTATGAAGCATAAAATCTACACATCGAAGATACATCCATGCATACGAGGTACCATAATAAGATAATATTCGCATGACTCCAACTATATTATGAATGAGATTTATCCTCGTAATTATTAAGATGAAGTTAGTGAGATGACTTTTAATTATTATATTGATGAAGTTAGTGAGATGACTTTTAATTATTTTATTGAGGGAAATTCAAATTATCACAAGCAAGTGTTATTGTAGTGGCGCCAACAGATTGGAATTGGCTTCTAGTCAAAGTGGAAAAAAGAATAGGACATTGGAGCATGAGATGGCTCTTACTTGGAAGACGCTTCACCCTGTTCAACGTTAGTCTTGAAGGGCAAGCAGTATATAGGTTGGTCCTAACTGCTATACCAGTCTTGATTCTCACAAAATTCTGAAAGATGATGTTCACCTTTCTCTGGTTCGGTTGTCTAGATCACACTCGCTAACATCTCTGTAGTTGGCTCACTCTCGCCAAACCAAAGAAAAAGGGAAGATGGGGAATTCAGAACCCACACATTTTTAGTCAAGCCCTTACTGTGAACACTCTCTGGCGCATCCTGATTAAACTAGGCATTTGGCATGCTGTAATCTTAGACAAATACCTCTGCCACCATACCGTCAGTAGTTGGCTCATGGCGAAGACTGATATCCCCAGAACGACCTCCCTCTTCTGGAAAAATCTTCTAAAAGCTAAATCCTTGATCACTTCTAAGCTTTGTTGACGCCCAGGCTCAGGGAACTCGATTGAAATTGGTCAAGACCGTATCCCGGGGATGGATGCCTCTATTACGCTCTCCCCACAATTGATATATTTTTTGAAAACCAAACACATTAACTACCTTTTTCAAATTCGAATTTCCAGTGGATTGGATGCCTTGCCCGAATTTTGGATTACCAGCAACTCCCTTGGACTCATCGCTGATGCAGCCCAAGAATGGACAGAGTACGGCTAGGCGCTCACATAGCTCGGGATTCATCTTACTGCAATAGAAGATCAACTCTATTGGTCTGGGGGCGACCGCTCAGGTATCCTCACTGCACAAAATGTCTATGCTGAGATTTCAAACACTTGTTGGCACACAAACCACGACGGCTGGAAAAATCGTTATTGGTCCTGGTGTTTACCCCCCAAAATTAAATTCTTCACTTGGTTGTTGATTGAGCACAAAATAAATACTTGGGATATCCTCTTGAGAAAATCATGGATGGGCCATGGTTATTGCCAGCTCTGCCAACAAGACTCAGAATCGATCGACCATCTCTTCATAAATTGCCACTTCTTCAAACAAGTCTGGATTATCACTACCTCGGCACTTAAATCACAATCCACCTGGGACGGTTCCAAGATAACAGATTTCTTTGAAGCATGGACCAACATCAAACACAATCATACTTATCTCCCTCCATTCATTTGTTGGACTGTTTGGCTGGAAAAAAATTCAACTATCTTCGACAATACTATCCCATCAACAAGAGAAACTGCACATAAAGCACTTGGCTTATACCACTCCTAGATGAATACACATGCCAAAACACCAAGAATAAACTGTAGCAAATAGAAACCAGCACTTGAAGCTATTCCCATAGGTTGGTTTGACGGGGAAGCCTTGGAAAATGGATCGAGAAGTGGAGTTGGAGAGTTAATACAACTCACTCAGAATTCTTGCTACAAATGGACATACAATAGTGGCCCGAGCACCAACACTAGGGTAGAACTTTTGGGCACCTGGGCTACACATACACGCCCTTCAAGTTGTTGGGGACTCCATAATTGTCATAGAATGGATGAGTAATAGAGGAGACCTCCAAGTTGTCTCCCTACTCGTGTGGAAAGATAGAATCAGAAATCTGTAGACTACATTTCAGAAGCTCAGCTACATCCACAGACACCATGAGCATAACAAGTCTGTCAATCGCCTCTCTAAGGAAGTTCTTTAGAAAAAAGTGGGGATAATCACATACAATCTATGGATAGATGGCCATGAGGGACCGACTCTATCCATATCCATGTGCTAAGATTAGATTACAATCCATCTACCTCAGCGGACTTTCTTGACAAGAAAGCAAGATTATTTTCTGAACATAGCACGCATACTAATCCTACTATTCGAGCCTTCCCCAGTCTTCTTCTAACATTCTGTTGACATGAATTTCAATACATTGCTTCTTAGTATGAACTTCTTCCTCATGATGGTTGAAAGACCACCATTGGAGGAAGTACATCAAGCATTACTTCTTGGATGTGCTTTGTAATTCACTTTGTTGTAAGCACAATTTATATACAAATATATAATGGGGAAAGTTCCCTGTTGGAAAAAAGTGTTATTGTAGTGGTGATGTAGTGTTATTGTTAGTATTATTAAAAATGGTCGAAAAGTTTTTGTTTTTTAAAAAAAAAAAGAAACTTTATCCAAAAAATTTAATATTTTTTAATATTTTATAACAGCATTCATGAATGAGATCTTTATTATTTTGGTCCGTGTAAATATCACTATCACCACTAATTAAAATAAATGTAAAAACATTATACATAAATACAATCTTTATTATTTTGTAGCATAGGAATGTGATTTCATCACAACTTTAACTCGCCCCTTCGTAATATAAAAAAAAAATTAAAAGATATGTAACAAAGATTTCATCATTTTATGAATGTGAAAAAAGCCACATGATACATTAAAATTAATTGATTAAACAAATAAAAATAAGATTTAGGATACTTGAAATACAATTTAGCATAGATTGAATTTCATTTTTTAATTTTTTTAACTATCAAACTTAAGAGGATTAAAAGATTAAATAAATGAAACAAATTATTTAATTATATTATATTAAAATTTAAAAAGAAATAAAACAAAAATTATAGTATAATAAATAAATATAGAGAACTAAAACAATTATAATATTATGAAATTATTATTATTTTTTTAAGTAAGAAACTATATATTACTTTTCATGCAGCAAAATTACAGTATCCATAGTGATATCATAGATAAGAGTATGCTGAATTTTTTTGAAGGGAAACTAATTTAGCTCGACCAAGGTTCTATCATGTTGGAGAAAACTTAAACATTCATGTCTGAATCGCTTTATAGGGAAACTGATTCGACCATCCATAAGGGTAGATAATTGACAAAATTCGAAAAAATGTTGTCCTCTGACCAACATAGAAGTTAAAGGTGTCAGAAATAGAAAAGCATGCATGCATACAACTGGGTGTTCTTCGACTGTCATGGTCTGTGGCGTGCGCTGTTGGTTTCAACTTCCTCGGCTCGCTTGCCTGTTGGGCCCTTCGTTTTTGGAATAAGGAATCACGCACGTTTTGACTGAGTAAGAGTTGTGCAAGCTTTAGAAGAAGATGGAAAGAAGAGCAAGAAAGAGAAACATAAATCAATTGCGAAAGATAGTGCAACTCTAGCTAAGCAACAATGGTTGCAACAGAACAAGAAAGCGTGCAAGCTGAGACAGAAGACCCAACCTAGCTTATATATAGGATGAAGATGATTGTAAAAGAGGTTGGTTAGCTATTGGTTTGGCTGGACTGTGATTAAGTTCAGTCTGATCTTTCCCTCTTGGTGAGGTTGTTGTCAGTTGAGTCAAGTCAAGTCCTGAGTTTGTAATGTAGTCTACATATCAATCTGAGAATTGGAGCTCTGCGTCATGAGTCTAGAGCCAAGAGTCCGTACAGAGCCCTACTATGTATTTTTGAGTATGTAATTAAAGAAACATTCTAAATATAATATGAAGAAGGACCTGAATTCTCAAAATATGATGTGTCTCTGTGTGTTTTACTTATGCATTACAATACTTCTTTATGGTTTATAATTTCTACTTGATAGTTCTGTGTTTAAATGCTTGTTCACAACATAAGTAGGTTCGCTTCTTGCACACATAAGATTCAACTCTATTCATGTCTCTTGCACAAGATCAAGATGAGTCTTGAAGGTTCTGTGGATCCTCCTAAGTCTTTTCCTTACCCTTCCCTATCTATTTGTCTCAACAACGCTTTGGGTGAGAATTCTTCTCTTCGGAGGAGATTAAAATGCTAGCGCTCTAGACTACAAGGTACCTTTTGTTGGTAACCTGTGAAGGACCCTAGTTTGATCAAACTTGCGCCAACAAAATGGTTCCATTGTCGGGATATGCATTAAAATGGAACTTGTAGGGAGGATGCTTCCGCGGATCCATAGATCTAGTATTGACCAATGGTGGGAAAGAAACTGTGACGCCTTCATTGGAAAGAAGTGGAATTGAGGGGAAAATAGATGGAAGATACTCGTGAAGCAGTATTTTACTCAGAAAGATTGAGCGACCAATACGAGATTTTCTGGGTTAAGTTTCTGAAAGAACTTTTCCACTGGATAAAGAGGCTCTAAGAAGCTCCAGAGTTCCAAGAACGAGTCAAGAGGATCTACACTTGGGACACCGAAAATCTAGCAGCACTTCATCGACTGGATTGTCCAGTCACACAGGCGATTGATTTATGGGTCAGTACCACATTATAAGAATATATTATTGAGTTTGGAACTGAGAACCATCAATCTTTTTCATGCACAGAGGTGATTTTCAGGAAAGACACAATGGGAAGACTGTTGGGAGAAATCCCCCTGTGGATTAAGGTTTTCTTGATGGAAGAGGGGATATTGACTGAGATGGCAGCGTAAAAACCCTCGCTTGGGGTAGGGCGAGGCTGGGGTAGAGCCATGGCTTGAGAGAGGGGAAGGGTTATTTGAAAAATGGGGGGAAACAACACAAAACGAATTGAAGAGATGAGTGAGCCTTGAAGAGAGCAATCATAGTTGAGAAGTGGTGGCATGACAAGATCAATAAAGAAGAAAGACAGTCCAAGAAGTTGAGGAAATAAGTCGGATCAGGAGAAGTAGAGGAAATTTAGATGGAAGAGTTGCAGAAGATGAGAAGACAGGAAAGACTGGCCAGTCAAATATTAAGTGAGAGAGAAGTGCAGAGAGAAAGAAGTCCCCACAAGGTTGGACAAGAAGGAGAATCTGTAGCCATAAGAGAGGAATAAGTTGTCATGAATCTTGAAGAAGAAAGAGAATATTCAGCCCCGATAACAGGAGAGATCGGGAATCTGGCCGGAGAGATCGTTCCAATGGAAGAAAATGAGACCCCCCAGTTCAAATAAACACCCCGAAGCCAGTGATGCCAACCCTGAATCACCCATACCCCAAGTATCTTCTATACAAGTGGTAAGTTCGATACTACCTTCTCATGCTAGTTTTGTTCCAGTACAATTAGTTAGTCAGTCACAACCAGGAAGTGCGGGTACAGGTAGGATATTGGGATCCCCTGGTAGATAGTAAGTAGGACCATTAGGGTTTATATTGATAAGAACAACAAGATCAACAATGGCTAGCCATGCAGGAGGTTCAATTGCCCAATACCCAAATTTTTTGGGTAAGGGAGATGAAGATGTTGATCATCACTGGTTCTTGTGTGAAGTAATCTGGAGATCTAGAGGGACTCCGGATGCGAATAAGTTGGTTGAGTTCCAGACTACCTTGAGAGGTCGCGCTCTCAAGTGGTACATGAATATCATTGAGCCAGGAATTTAGGGTCAAGCATTCAGTCTTAGCCAGGTACATACAAGGTTCATAGAAGAGTTCAAACTACCTCAGTCAGAACAACATAGTCTATCTAAGTTGCACGAGATCCAACAACGGGAAGGTGAATTAGCTTGGTAATACAGTCAGAAATTTAAAGATGCTATAGGGAGGTTGGAACATCCAATCCATGAGGAACATCAAAGGGAATGGTACATTCAGAGATTGTTGCCTCTGACTCGGATTCTTCTAACGCAAAAATGAATAGCCACTTTAACAGATGCCTTGGAACAATCGATGAAGATTGAAGCCATGGCAGGATAACCTAGGAGCCTGAGAGTGACCAGACCCCCAACAGATGCGAATCTGGCGCAACTACAAGGGAAAATATCATCTTTTACAGAAAATATTCAAGAGATGACGATACCCAGACCAGAACGACCACAGGTCTGGTGCATCAAATGTTATACAGAAGGACATCTGGTGAACAAATGTCCACGAATAAGGGGAATGGGACCTCCTCATAATCCGATGGTACCCCCAGCAGGACCCACGGGAGGAGTTGCGCAAGTGTCTACAAACTTACCATTCCATAACCCCACCCCGTATCATGCTTTTGTAGGAGGCCTAGCAGCACCAACAACTGTGTATTCTGAAATATTCTGAATCTATGGGCATGGGCCAAGACAATGCCCCATTATGAAGAAATATTCGACAGTACCAAATACAGTACACTATGAGTTCTGTGCATCTACCACACATACTACCAATCAATGTAGAGCGTTGGATGCACTTGCAGACAGGTTAGATCGAACAACATTCAAGGTGAATGAAAACCCTCAGGGACCAGGGAGAGGTCGAGAAGGTGGAGCCGAAGGAGACTTCATAGGAGGAAGAACTGGGCGAAGAGGGCCAAGCAGATGTTATAACTATGATGAGCAATTTCACATGGCTAGAGACTGTCCTCATCCAAGGTGACCATGGTGTTCTCACTGCAGAACCAACGGGAACGCAACTAAAGACTGCCCATAATTAATTGAAAAATGGGAAGATAGGGTATGACAACGAGGAACTAACCTCATCAGTTCAGAAATCAAGAGAGTTATTAAGGGACAATTTCCAAACCTTAATATCGTTACTCGAGGAGGAGCGAAGACAGGAGCTGATGTTGATACTCTACCTCAGATCTAGAAAGAAATACCTAAAGAAGACATGTGTGACCCTCTAAAATAGAACCTATTCTTTAAATATTCCATAGAATTATTTCAGAATATTCTTAGCCTTGAGATGCAAGAGAAACCCCTACAACCTATTGGTTATCCTAAGATGGTGCAAGTCCCTGCTTCACCCCTTGCACCCAGAAACCCTGTAGTTATATCGATACAACCTGGGCAACCTCAAAATATAGTTGAACTTTGGTTTCAATTATTCTTTGACATTCTGGGGAATGATCAACTAACAGAAAAGTTGTGCAATGCACTATACCTAGTTTTAGGGAACGAAGAGCCCCTAGAAGCAAGAATAAGGGCTAATCTTCCTGACAAGAGTACTCAGAGAGTGCAGAGAAGAAAAGTATGAAATGGAAAAGAATTTAGACTAGTAGTTCAGTTAGATGAATTTGAGATTAAGGACGTCATGTTGGATCTAGGATCTGATGTGAAAATTTTGCCTAAAAATACCTGAGAAGCCTTAGGAAAACCTAGGCTAACATATTCCCCAATTCAGTTAAGAATGGAAAACAAATATTGTATCTTCCCCATAGGAAGACTGGATAATGTGGAAATAGATGCTGTAGGAGTAAAGACAATGGTTGACTTTGAAGTCAATGAGATCATAGGAGATAAGGACCCTTACCTTGCACTACTTGGCATTGATTGGGCCTATGAAAACTATGCATTAATCGACTTAAAGAAAGACACCATGAACTTTGAGGATGATGGAATCAAGGTATTTCAACCTTTGGATCCATATGTAGGACCCAGGTATACAGAGTCAACATACAATAATATGGAGGCAGAAGACTTGGACCATTTGTGCACCATAACAACAGGAACACGAGATGATTATATAAATCCTACTGGTCATGGATCAGTAAGTTGGAGAAGCATACAGTCAATAGACGAAGATTCAGAATTGGATTTTGACAGTTGGAAACAAGGTTCGTACGAAAGATTCTCAAGAAGATGCACAACTATCAGAGTAACAAAATGGGTTGAGACCGAAGTTAGAGAACACCCAGTATATGATGGTAGCTCAGAACTAGAAAATTTTCTTCTCAACATGGAAGAAAAAGTAGCAGAAGATCAAAGAATCTCAGTACTAGATGTAGCTTTTCAGGACACCCCTGCCATATGGTGGGATAATCATAAGGCCTTACTTATAACTTGGGACGATGTGAAGTAAGTTATCGAGTATAGGTTCCAGATAAGGAGCAGCTGGAATTAGAGATGCAGACGGATCTCCAAGTTGCACAACTGTTCAACAAAGAATCAGATCCTAGAGTGCATATTGAATAGTGTGTGACACAGTGGCAAGCTACGGGAATACCCTGTCACTTCTGGGTTTAGGTATTTCCCCACTCTCTAGGTCCAATCCCGAAATCTTGGTTCATACATGAGGAAACCAAAAGACAAACCAACTACTAACAAACATTGGCAACTCACTTTTGCAAGGACTTCTCATTTACAAGTAAGTACCCTGAGCTTGAAGTAGTCCTGCAAAATATTAAATAATTTCTTTTTACAGATAATGGTAATCAAAAATCAAACTTAGTGGCATGTGCCAAACATAGCCAAGAACTTCAGAATAACCTTCACCTGTCCTCAACTGAGAAAACTATAGAATGCTATCATATTAGCAGGGATTCAGAAAAGCCTAGATGACTTAGAGGAATTGAGAAACCTAGCCATCAAAGAGACAGAAGGGAATAGATAAATCCAGAAAACCATACCCAGCCAGACTAATAGCTCCTACAATCACCCATTAAAATTGCGCAAAATCAATATAGGGACCACAGAGCAACCAAAGATAACTATGGTGGGAGACTACTGGGATGAGAAAACCAGTCAAGAAATACATAGTTTGCTGCAGGAATATGAGGATTTGTTCCCAAAGACCTTTTCAGAGTTAAAGGGGATCAAAGGAGTTATGGGAGAAATAAAAATTGAATTGAAACCAGGATCCAATCCTGTGAGACATAGACCATATCGTCTTAACCCTAGAGTAAAAGAGAAGGTTAAGAAGGATATAGATAAGATGTTGGAAGCAAGACTCATTTTTGCAGTAGAAGACGCATAATGGGTCAGCCCAATAGTTATTCAAAGCAAGAAAGGAACATAGGATATTAGAGTCTGTGTAGACTATAGAAGCCTTAACTCTAGCTGTGTGCATGACCCTTTCCCAACAAATTTTATTGATGAGGTGCTAGAACATGTTGCGGGGAAGGAAGCATACTCATTCACAGATGGATTTTCAGGGTACCACCAAGTCAGGATCCTTGAAGAGGACAAAAAACAGACCATATTCATAACAAAATGGGGATATTTTGCATACAATGTGATGGAATGTGGCTTAAAGAACACACCACAAACCCAGTTTCCAACCCCAAAAACCACCAGTCCACCCCAGACCAAAAATCCAGAGCTGATGCAACTTGATTAGCCAGAGCAAGTGGAGCGACAACTCCCAGAAATAACCCAAGAGTTGCCTAAGACAAGACCAGAATTTTCTGGTACAAACCCCAAAGTACCAGAGCAGAGCATGAAG
This sequence comes from Picea engelmannii, assembly GCA_009831015.1. Taxonomy (NCBI): domain Eukaryota; kingdom Viridiplantae; phylum Streptophyta; class Pinopsida; order Pinales; family Pinaceae; genus Picea; species Picea engelmannii. The sequence continues at coordinate 278,921 of ML777138.1, forward strand.
ATGACTGGTTTTAACCCAGACTTCTAGGAACAATAGACTAAGCTTTCGATGCAAGAAAAAGACACCCAAACTGTGGAGGAGCCACAAGCCCAAAACAACCATCAGATCCCCTCACCGGCCAAGGGTGAGGGTTCCCAAGAAAGAACAATGTAGGAAGAAGACACAACAAAAGAGTAGGAGATACTAGAGACTCAGAAGGAACCAGAATCAACACCTGGGTTATCCGCACACAAACATATGGAGCGGGTTCTCCAGAACCCTCAGCAATGCGCAGAACTGATGCAACTATGCATAGCCAGAACAGAGGTTCTGACTCTCTTTCCCTCAGCGCTAAGGTTGAGGATCGCGCTAGGACCATCAACAAAGGAGGAGGTAGTGACCCGCTCAGAGCATTCAATGGCCAGTGGAATTCCACTGCAGACACAAGCACCCAGAGATGCAGCAAATTCATTCACTGACCTGGTACAATGGTCAATGAATTGCTTATTTGGATTGATTATAGAATCAACTGATCAACTAGAGAAAAGGCTCTAGCAGGCTGAGAGATCTTCCGAGGTTGCGAGGGAGGAAGCGTTCCTTGTGAAATCATCAAGACAACAAGAAGAACAGGCCAAGGCCCATATGGAGCACAGACTGGAAAGAGTTCAAGAAAGGCTTTCTGAAGCCTAGCCGAAGATTCTCCAGGCCGCACCCCAAATGTCTAAAGCTAGTGATGTAAGCGAGCCAGAGCATCAGATTGAGCTGCTCCAAGGAGCATGGACACAACTCACCACTCGTGATGAGCATCTAGAAGCACTGTTACGACAGACTAAGCAAGAAGCAGAGTAGGAGTCTCAGAAGCTGCAAGATCAAATGCATAATATAGTATTGAAAGGAAACAATATTCGAGCAACAATACACAAGCACACAGCAGAATACACAAATATTTTTCAGGGAAGTCAACAATTGGATGGGAATCATCGCTCGATTCAACTAGGTCTTGCAGGAGGTGTTCACCAATATCCAAGTGTTGAATTAAGAAGTTGCGACCACGCTGGATCCTATGGAGCAACAACAGAAGTTCGACCAAATCCAACAAGCGAATAATGAACTGAACACCCTCTTTGAGGCATAGTCCATAGCAAAAAAAGAGCTGTGTGACTTCCGACCTGTCACTCAGACAGTGTACATGCAGATGCATCAAGTTGATGCAACAACAAATTCTGAAAAGAGTGCAAGAAAGGATTGATGAATCCTGGCCGAAGATTCGCCAGGCCGCACCCCAAATGCCTGAAGCCAGTGATGCAGGTGAGCTAGAGCATCAGATTGAGCTACTCCAAGGAGCATGGACACAACTCGTCACTCTCACTGAGCATCTAGAAGAACTGTTACGACAGACTCAGAAGAAGCAGAGTAGGAGTCTCAGAAGCTGCAAGATCATATGCATAAGATAGTACTGCAAGGAAACAATACTTGGAAAGAGTGCAAGAAAGGCTTGTTGAAGCCTGGCCGAAGATTCTCCAGGCCGCACCCCAAATGCATGAAGCCAGTGATGCAGGTGAGCCAGAGCATCAAATTGCGCTGCTCCAAGGAGCATGGACGTGACTCGCCACTCGCTCTGAGCATCTGGAAGCATTGTTTGGACAGACTCAACAAGAAGAAGAGTAGGAGTCTCAGAAGCTACAAGATCAGATGCATAAGATAGTACTACAAGGAAACAATACTCGAGAAACACTACACAAGCACAAAGCAAAATGCACAAATATTTTCAGGGAAGTCAGCAATTGGATGGGAATCATTGCTTGATGCAACCAGGTCTTGTAGGAGGTGTGCACCAAGATCCAGGTGTTGAATTAAGAAGTTGTGACCACACTGGATCCTATGGAGCAACAACTGAAGTTCGACCAAATCCAACAGGAGGAAAATGAACTGAATGCCCTCTTTGAGGCACAGTCCATAACAAAAAAAGAGTTGTGCAACTTCTGACCTGCCATTCAGACAGTGTACATGGAGATGCATCAAGTTGATGCAACAATAGATTCTGAGTGGAACTTTTTGGTCATGTCCAAGCCAAAAGGGTGTAGTAAAGAGGCGACTCAACAATTTGTTTCAAAGACATCACTTCTCGCCAGGAAGTGCCTGGATAAAGTTGGAAACTTTCAAGGAGTGAAGGAGAGAGCCTTAGAGTTGGTCCCAAAGTTGGGCCCTTCATTTGAAGAGGAAAAATAAGAGAAAGCACAAACATAAGAGCAGAAGGAAGAAGAAAAGGAGGACAAGGGAAAACAACAGACGCTCTTGGAATCTGCGAAATAACCAATCACTTGACTCGAGGGCGAGTCAAGGGTTGTGAAAGGATCCTGCTGGGCCCTTCATTTTTGGGATATGGAATCGCACAATTTTTGACTAAGCATGAGTTGCACAAGCTTCAGAAGAAGCTAGACATCAGAGCAATAAAGATAAACATAAATCAGTCGTGAAAGACAACGCAGTGCAAGCTAAGCAACAATGATTGCAACAGAATAAGAAAGCATGCAAGCCGAGACAAAAGAAACAACCTAGCTTATATATAGGATGAACATGATTGTAAAAGAGGTTGGTTAGCTATTGGCTCGGATTTTGAGTTTTGATAACACATTGATCTCTTTTGTTTATGTGAGTGAGAAGTTGCAATTACTTACTTGAGTTTTGACCACACATTCATTGAGGTTCTGAGATTATTCATTGAGGATGCGTGGTGAAAACTTAAAGTATGTAAAGCAGGTTGCATGCACGAATCTCTTTCAAATGAGGGTGGTGAGACATCAAAGATTTCCCTATTAATATGTGAAATCCTCTAACGAAATGACAATGAGGCTGGTGAGGCATTAAACCTTTCCCATCAATCATTCTCTCCATCGATACGCTGGAATCCTCCTTTATGAAATGACAATAGAATACACAAGAAGGATTATGTGACAGTACTTGTCAACAAAATATATCAATAAAACGTGGATTCTTTGTACCACCGACAGATAATATCACATCTTTTTTCCAATAAAACAATCAACTCTATGGTTATCAATGCCCACCAGAATCACATCCATCGCTAAATCACGTCTTAATATTAGTATAGAAATACAGTTCAGCCATACTAAAACCAGTTGGAAACTTTGGTGTTGATTGATAGCTTGTAGGATTTTTTTTTTTTTAAATATTGTAGCAGTCCTTGCTTCACCGTGATTTTTTTACTAAATGATAATCACAACTTCTAAAAAAACAACAACTCATGTGTTTCATTAACCTTCTGCAAAGCATGTTATACCTTAAGAGGGAAATCACCAGATCATTAACACACAATCTAGGAGTAGTTATGGGAAAATCCTAGAAAGCCTAAAATATATTCTAACCCAAAACAACAAACTCAAATTCTAGATCTGTACAATTCATCCTAAAATTCATCGTGCATATTTAACCCACATTTATCCTTTACAAGAAAAACTCAATCTCAAGCATACAAAATATAAAAAAAGGTTTAATGATCATAGCTAAAAAAAGGTATAATGAGGAGATGCAAAAGTGACAAAGGTGGGTACCACCCATCATGTATAGGAGTGCTCAAGGGTTTCTATGCTTGCACATATGTAGAATGAATATATACATTATGTATATCACCTTTCTCTGCAAAACAAAAGAATTGATTCCCGACTTAATGAAATATACATCCATCCTTACCATTGTAATTGAAAGTGCTTAGATATCCACTGCCTCTTCCTTATGTTGATCTTGATAGGGACAAATGCTTGTGCCACTACATAAATGAATAAGGTGTCTACCATATGGTAATTACTCGCAAATGCAATACATGTGTTAACATTAGTTGGGAATTTGGTAGAGAACACCTTCCAGGGAATGCGTCAACATTAGTGGTTACCTTTCCACATTAAAAACCTATCGAAGCACAACCTACCAAAGCTAGCCTGCCCACCTGCCACGATCCTACTAATCTAAACTGTTGAACTATGTGTCATCTTCCATGAACATAGATGTTCTGCCTGATTTCAATACTAGTTCTCTCTTTAAATACCACCAACACAATCACACTTCCCAATAATTTAGTTAAACAAACATCTTTTTATTTAAATAAAAAGAATACCATCAATTCTAAAGAAGTACTAAGTATATGTGCATGACCGTTGAATATATCAAAGCAAATTCAAATTCACTTGACAACTGTTTGTTGTAGGATATGACTCTTCTAGGCATAGATGATTTTAGGGGCTAAATTTCGCTCATGGCCTAATTTTCCATGGTTTTTCCAAAAATGAGATTCACTATTTTAAAAATGATTCGCTCAAATTCTATAGGATAAAATTATTTTACCTTAAAAACCGCCAAAATTTTATTAAAACTATATGAAATACTTAGAAATTTAAATATTTTTTAAAAAATATTGCCTAGCATTTATAGTTGACATATGAAGGATTAGTAATATTCGCCAAGGTTTCTACATTTTAAAATAAATTTCCATCCTTAAAATCATCCCTGCTTCCAGGTTTCATGGTTTGTGTGCAATTCCCAACCACCTGGTTAGCCATGGCGCTCTAGGGCTTATGTGACATATTACTATGTCAGGTTTCATGGTCTGCCTGCACTGTTGAACTACATGGTCAACGAGACTTAAGAAACAACCATGATGCTCTGGGGCTTATGTTCTATAGAAAGCCTAACCCTAATTTTGTAGTGACATTGTTGAAGCCATTATATTAAAAAATAGATATGCCTAGTTATGAATAACTAGGACGGTGAATAGATAATTGATGAATTCTCACATATTTATTATATTTATTATGTGAGTATTATTATCAACAAAATATATTCATATTTCTGACATATTTATTATATGAGCATGACAAAGAAAAGATGTTAATGCACATCCCTGTATGTTACTGTAAAAGATCCCTGTATGTTACTGTAAAAGTTGAAGTCCAATAATATGGAAAAAAATAAAGTTTATTTATATATTTATTTTAATTAAAATAAAAGTATTAAAAAGACTTTCCAATGTTTGATATTGGAAATGAAGATTTTTCTTTTTAGTCAACTATAGAACTAATAATCAGTCAAAACTGAATAGAATGCTATAGTACCTTGTTTGCCTTTAACACGAACTAATAATGGTTTAAGTATCTTTTCAAACATCTGGGAAATTGCGTGAGTTTTTGAGAGTCAAAATGCTACCCTCATTTCTGTTAATTATTATTTATAGTAAATTTTAATTATTATCTTTAGGAATCGGGTTTAAATAATTAATATATTAAATGATACCCTCATTCTTTGTTAATTATTATTTATAATAAATTTTAATTATTATCTTTAGGGATTGGATTTAAATTATTAATATATTTTGTGTTAGGTGAGATTAAAAAGGAGATTCTTCATAGTAATTTACAATAATAAAAATTGTATTAAGAAAAGTGAGATGTATTTAATTAATATAAATTATATTAATAAAGCAGAATGCATTTTATATATTAATATGGATGGGATATGTAACATCATATCATGATATTAATAAATAAATAAAAATTAAAAGTAAAAGTAAAACTAATAATACATATGTATATATATTTGTAAGTTAGAAAAACATATTAAAGCTTTTTAGAGTCTAAAAATTATAGTTGGTGAGATAGACAGTGAGACTGTGGCAACATTTCCTAGATGGGAAACCAATGCTGACACATGTCCATACACTTCATAGATGTCCAAACAATTTGCAATTATAGTGACAGGAGAAAGAAAAGTTCTGTGACAAATTATTGTGTTAAGCCTAGAAACTAGGGTGCCTTGCAGGGCTAGAACCCCCAAAAATAAACCGTCTAAAGACATAAAAAATACAGTAAAACTTGTGAACGTCAGATTCATACTGAACATGGGCCTAACATCCGTTCCTTCTGTGGATCTTGCATAATGTCCTTGGTTGGAGTCCTTGTGTCCAGAGTGATGTGTAGGAGAGCACAAAGAAGAGTCTCCAAGCGGTCCTCGCGATGCTCCCGACGATCATCCCTGTTCAACAACTTCGTCATGTCGTGCTTGACCTCGAAGACCGAATTATGGGTAATTTCTAGAGAATTTTGCAGTTTCATAAAACCATTGCACCGAGCATAAGAGGGTAGGAGTGGAGGAGGAGGTGGAGCATCAAAAGAATAATGTGGGGAGGTGGAAGAAGGGAGAGGGGAGGAGGAAGAGGTGAGGGGGGTGGTTGGGATGGGATGAGAGGAAGGAGAAGGGAGGCGACAGGGAGACTAGTGTATGGGCGACGGTTTTGGGCTGACCTTGGGTGTGAAGCCAAGGAAATTTCCCATATTGTCAAACGACTCTACTCTACATGCCTACAAAGAGGAAAAAGGAGGGAGATCTGTAGTGGAGGCACGGTATGGAGTCTGAGGTAAGTTCTGAGAATCTTTTTGACCTTGTCCTCGCGAGCCTCACCCCCACATGTTATACCATGCCGCCCCACGCTTAGATTTTCCTCTCCGTCTTGGCATTGGGAAGAAAACCAAGAGAGGAGGGGAGAAAACGAACCAGAGGTGGAGAGGAGGGATGAAAACGAACCAGAGGTGGAGAGGAGGAATGAAATCGAACCAGAGGTGGAGATGAGGGATGAACACAAACTATAGGTGGAGAGGAGGGATGAACTCGAACTAGAGGTGGAGAAAAACAGAAATGAGACTGCGAGGAGCAAGAGCCGAGGTCTGAGAATGAGCGGATGAATCCACTGGTGTGAAACAAATTCCATGGAGTCGGAGCTTGCAATGGGACTGGTTGGGAGGCCAACCCATCGCATTAACTTCCTCATCGACCTGGAGCACCATAGCCATAACTGGAGCTATGCGAGGGTGGTAATGGGGGTATGTAACTCTAGAAAACAAATGCATGGAGTTAAATGCTGGGCGGGAGTGCGGTGTGTGGTGACAAGGTGTTGAGTGGATTGTGGCCAGGTTTCCTCCCACCTGTCCGCATGCACGATGTACTCAGTGACACCCCATCCGGGGAAAAGATAATAATATATTATTTGATTATGTAGGTATATATCATCCAAGTATGTAGGTATTATATTATAATAGTTAGTCATAATGTTAGACAAACTTTCTGGATAAATACCGTGTCATAAGTTTTAAAACATCTAATGTTTTGAGTGGATACTCCACATCATCAGGGGAAAATGAAGCTGATATGTTAGAAAAGAGTGTTGAGGTTTATATTTAAATAGGAATGTTAAAAAAAAAACATTGAAGAGAGGAAAGACGATTACGAAGAGGAAAAATATAGAATATAGAATTAGTTGTTAAGATTAGATGATAGAATAATAAATTTGTTGTAGTTGTAATAAAGTGAAAAAATAATGAAAATTAAAGTAAGATGAAAGTATAATATAATTAGTAGGTGTTGATGTTCAGATTGGTCAAAAGCTCAACAACAACCTCGCGAGGATAATTTTTAAAGACATGGTACTCCTCTATGTTTGTATGAAAGATATAGTTAATGTTCTTGGATTGGATTGTCAAATGGGAGAATGCTAAACAACAAGCCCAAAATCTTTATTTCTTTAATTTTTATATAAAATGGTTATTGATAACTAGATTGCTCCTTAAGTACAATGTTTGTCTATAAATGGACCAATCAACTTCTTAACAGTAAAAATATAATGAAAAGCTTTAATATCAAAATAAATAGATGCTCACCTTCATTAAAACATCCCTATGAAACACATGAAAGAAGAACATGCATCCATATTTTCTCACAAGAAAAAGAGTGAAATGACATTGATCACTTCAGATAACTTTAAATGAGTATTGCATTCAAAACTAAAAATGATTTGATGGGAATACTGCAAAATCCTCATACTCAGAAATCCTAAAGTCTGATAAATCATTAAAGTTATACCCCAAAATAGTTCTCAGAGGAGTTTAATATATAAAATATATTTCACATTACACAACATTTCAGTAAACCAACTTACTAATGATTAGAAATAAAGCCTGTCAAATGAAAGAACCAAACCTCCATGAATCAATTAGAAAACCATGAATTACATTATCAACTGTGTATATGGTTGTAAAATAATCCTATTTATCTTTTAGGAAGAGATCTGGAAGAATAAAAGAAAAACACTCAAAAACTCAGCCTTATGCTCAATTTTAGACACACAAACACAAAGAAGAAGCAAGAAAAATGAAGATATGTATTTATTGATGAGAGACTTGGTTGCGTACTGAAGGATGAACTATGCTATATTGATGATATAAATCTTTCTCTGATGGTTCTCTCTTTCTTTTAAGTTATCTCCCAATGCTTCTTTGAAACACTTTTCCCTAGTAATTAGGGTTTCTATTCTTCTAGAAGTTTTCCACATGCTTTCTATTTTTGGAATAAAGAGTAAATAATTTAATAAATGCTCGATTGAATTCTTATTAATGAATTTATGTCATTGAAAATTTTTCCTCCAAGTGGGACCCACTTCATCTTTTATAAAATTTATTTAATAAATTTTTACTTCGAAAACTTGAAGTTGTCTATCTAAAAAAATGAACTGTCTTTTAATTTTTTGAGCATGATAACTGAATTCACAACCATGGAAACCATTCTATAAATAATATTCATTATTCCATATTTCCAATGACTCATCTTGAGAGAAATTCATAGGTCTAGATCTCAATTTATAGCCTCGGGAAGTTGAGGTTCCAAATAAATTTTTCAGTAAGTCATGAAAAATGCGTTGAATGACATTTTAATTTCTAGAAATATTATGGCCAAATTCAACCATTGAAACCTATCCCATTGTATTCCTTGTCAAATTATCTTTACAACTAGGTCTCATTTTCCCCAAACAGATGTTTGGATCAAGAGTTATGAGCTCTGAAAGATCGCTACTCAGTAGTTGTTGATCTATTTCGTGGATCAATCTTATCCCTCGATTTAATTCCACCCTTTTTAGTCCCACATGCATTGTGGGGGGTGAATAATTTAGTGTTTATAATGAAATTACTTCCTTATCATTGATCCAGTTGGATCTCAGTGGACACCCACCTTTTCCAATTGGCTTAAATTTTTTTTTTAGCAACTTACTATTTTTAGCATTTTTGGGTTCCCTAACTTCCGGGGCCATTTTGAGGGCCCAAACGACATATTTTCACGATCAATCACTTGAATGATATGAAAAGGGTTTTATTTATCCCCCTAAATGAATCTTCTCATCAATACCTTTCCAACGAGCTATCGTGTGCTCTAAACAGATATCTTATGCAAAAGTTACGACCCCGGGAAGTTGATGTACTAACTTACCCGAACGCTACCCACATGACTTTTGGTGCTTCATCTCCTAGGGTTAGGTATTTGGATGTATAGAGTTTTGGCATTCATGTTTATTGTAAAAATTACTTCAAATCCTCATTGTACTCATCTTCTTGCGAATGAGTGTAACCATAACATCTCTTCTCATAGATAAGCTTCCACCATTCTAGAAAGCTTGTTTTTAGTCTGCAGTTTCAGTTTTCAGCATATTTCTTATTTAATATAAGTCAATTTTTATTGTATCTCTCTCACTGTTCACTGTGTCTCTGTGTTAATATTATAAATATTTGGTTTCATTTCGTTCCACTCATAAATCTGGATCAGTGGTATCAGATCATTCTGCTCCTTGTCATTTTTTTTAATGCATGTCCTCGACATGGTTAGGGTATAGAGAGTTGGGTCTCAAGCTTGTTTCTCTCGAGGAAAAATGCTCTCGCACTCCCAAGAAACTATCCATGTTAGGAAAAAAGAAAGACGACAGGACATGATATCCTTTCAAAATGTTGCTCGAGGAAGCCCTTGAGCAACAAAGGAACGAGATGATGGACAACTTTGCACAAATCCTTCGATGACTGTTGAAAAGAGACACATCCACCTCAAGAGGAGGTGCCACCCCCTTCAAGGTACAAATCAATTTTGATATTCCTATATTTGAAGTTCAAATAGATGTGGATGCCATAGATAAATGGTTAAACCTTCTAGAAGGTTATTTTCAATCCACAACTTTTTCGATAGGGAAATGATTACATTTGTGCTCCTTAAGGTCATCCCCCATGTCAAATATTGGTGGGAGACTTTCTGTGAGAAAAAGGAAATAGAGGAATCCACACTATTTGTAGTTTCATCCACTTGGGTTTCCTTTAGAGATGCTATTAAGGAAAAATACTACCTTGTTGGAAGTTATGATGAATTCTATACAAGATGGACCACACTGCGGCAGGAAAGAGACCAAATAGTGCCAAAGTTCACCAATGTCTTCCATACCTTGTGCACAAAGTTGGGCATCAAATATTCTGAGCGACATCTGGTGCTCAAGTACCGCGACGGTCTGCATAGATACATATAGACAAAAATGGATTTTTTTGACATCTCATCCTTGGGAGCGACTTATCTATATGCCGTTAAAATAGAGAAGAAGCTTAAACAAAAGACGTAACAGTTTGGGTCTAGGAATCACTCATAGCAGAAGCAAGGAAAGGGAAGCCCCAAACTACAAAACAAAGGACAAAGAAAATATGGGAAACCTCAGGACAAACAATCCAATCCACAAGCAAATAAGGAAAATGGGAAGATGAAGAAAGATACCAGGAAGTGGTGCAACTTCCATAAGAGCCCCTGGCATAAAACTGTTGATTATCACTCAAAGTAGTCATTGGTGGTTGACGTAAAAGCCTCTAAATCAGATGTGGGTTCTGACTCTAAGTCAAAACTAGAAAAGGGGAGATGAATCATTGACGTGGAACCGAGTTCCACTGTTTCTACCATGAAGATCCAGCCCGATGAACCTGATGAGCCAGAGGAAGGTGAGTACCTCTTTCATTCACAGATGTGGATTAAAGTCACTCTGCTGCACTTCATCATTTATAGCGGTAGCTAGAAAACCTCATCTAAATAGAGGTTTTCAAGTGGGTATCCCTACTAACAACACTGCACCCTCAACCCTACACCATCAGATGGCTTCGCCAAGGGAGAAATCTTTGCATCAGCCAACAATGCCACCTATCGTATGACATCAAGCCATTCAAACATGAGGTATTGTGTGATGTTTATCCCCTTGAAGTTTGTGATGTTCTTTTGGGCCAACCTTATTTATGGAAATGTCATATTGTATATGATTCTAAGTGTCCCATTGTTATTATTACTTTTAACATGAAATTTTACAGGATACCCGAGGTAGTCCCACCTAGTGTTATTTCCTTGATCTCTACCAAGCAATGAAGGAAGGTCATTTCTTAGAACTAAAATTTTGTCTTCTTCGTGATTCACTCTCAGAGTGAATGAAAGGTGGAAGCCACATCCATGGCCTCTGGGACTAACCTCTCCACACAACAAAAGAAAGTGGATAAGGTCATGGAAGAATACAAAGACATATTCTCATCACCTATTGGGGTACCTTTGCACTTTCAAGTCAAGCATCCCATCGATCTGACCCTTGACGCACTGCTACCCAATGGGCCAATCCATCATCACTCTTTTCTAGAAAATGAGGAGATCAAGCGTTAGATCCAAGAATTTCTCCATAAGGGGCACATCTGACCCATATCATCACCTTGTGGAAGCCCATTTGTGATAGTGGAGAAGAAAGATGGGACCTAGCGACTCTGCATTGATTACTAGGCCTTAAATAAAATCAGAGTTAGGAACTAGTAACTGATTCCCCGAATTGACGATCTCCTTGATTAGCTCATGGGGGGAAAATACTTCAGTAAGATTGATCTGAAGTCTGGATACCATCAGGTCCCAATAGAACAGACAAATGTTGGAAAAATGCCTTCAAGTCAAAAGAAGGTCTTTTTGAATGGTTGGTCATGCCCTTTGGTTTGAAAAATGTCCCAACAACTGTAATGAGGATGATGGACGATATCTTGTGGCCTTTAAATAATTATTTTGTGGTGGTGTATCTAAATGACATCCTCATCTAAAACATGACTTGGGAAGAACACTTGCAACATATTCGATAGTTTTTGCACACTCTACGACAAAATAAGATATATGCCAACTTGGAAAAATTCTCCTTCGACATGGACATTGTCTAGTACCTAGGATATATTATTGATGTGCATGGTGTGCATGTTGATCCAGCCAATATCCAAGTCATCCATGACTGGTCAACCCCAACCACACTCACTGAGCTTTAGAGATTCTTAGGCCTTGCTAATTTCTATCACAGTTTCATGTTGGGATTCTCCCATATTACATGGGCCCTCAGCCAAATAACCATGGGTGGTGGTAACGAAAATTTTTTGTGGGGCTTGTCCCAACAGAAAGAATTCAATGATCTGAAGCAATGCTTGTTCTCAACCCCAGTGATTTCATTACCTAATCTGCAACAACCCTTTAAGATCGAGACAAATGCTTTAGACTATGATGTGGGCGCAGTCATCACTCAGCACAGCCACCCAATGGCCTATCATAGTGAGACACTATCATCTGCCATCCGTAAGTATGTTACTTATGAAAAATAAATGTACTCCATTATGCAACCCTGTCGCCAGTGGAGGAATTGCATTCTTGGGAAGGAGACACTCATCCACACTAATAATAATCCACTACAGTTCATGGAGACACAAGGTAAATTGCAGAATGAATGCCATTAGAAGTGGTCCACATATTTGTAGCAGTTCCACCTCAACATCAAATATAAAACATGAAGTACCAATCAAGTCGTTGATTTCCTCAGCCAACCTCCAGTCGCGGCACTCACCATAGTGCTAGATTCTTACAGCCATGAGACCTATAGATGGCCCCACCTCTATGAGACAGATCTTGACTCCACCAACACCTACCACATGTTGGGTGGAAACACAACTAACACTAATTTCCATCCTCAGGACGAGTTGTTGTACCATCTGGGCCATATGTTTGTTCCATAAAGAGAGCAAGTGAAGCTGATTTGGGAATCCCACTACACTCGGTTGGCAGGACACTTAGTCGTGGAAAAGAACGTGGTAGTTTTGCAGTGACATTTCTATTGGTTGAAACATCGACAAGATGTCAGCAAGTATATCTGGTCCTTCACTTCCTGCGTTATTTCCAAACCGACCACTAAGAAGAAAGGCATGTACACTCCTCTTCCTACTCCTAACAAGCCTTGTTAATCCATATCAATGGACTACATGTCGGGACTTTGGTCTACCAAGCGGGGAAATCTATGTGTTTTTGTGGTTGTTGATTGCTTTTCCAAGATGGCGATTATGGCCGCTTGTAAGAAGAGCATCACAACAAGGTCCACTACCAAGTTATTCTTTGAATGAGTGTGGGTACACTTTGGGATCCCACAAACCATTACCTTGTATTGGGATACTTGGTTCCTCAACACATTCTGGTCGAGCCTCTAGTCATTGTTGGACACCAAGCTCACCAAGTCCACTTCCTACCACACCCAGATGGATGGCCAAACCAAGGTCGTCAACCGGAAGATCATGCACATCCTGTGCATGTACAATTCCAAGAACCCCTGCACTTGGGATGATATTCTTCCCTATGTTGAGAACAACTACAACATATCCATACATATCTCAACTGACCATAACCCCTTTTAGGTGGGTTTGGGATTTCAACCATTGGGTCCCATGGATGTTGCACTACCCCTTGCGACCACCTAGGCAGACTTATCACATGCTTCAACTAGAGATGACAAAGCCACTCAGTTCATTGAGCAGATCCAACACATCTTCCAATAGGTTCATTATGTTTTACAAAAGTCCAATTCCAAGTACAGTAACACCATGATCAACACCGGGTGCCACACCAGTTTTAGGTGGGAGATAAAGTTTGTTGCACTTGCAGAAAGAATTCCTTACATGGCCTCATATTAATATTCATCCACTCTGTTATGGACCTTAAACCATCACCAAGGCTTTGTGTGACAATGATTTCGAGCTAAACCTTCCCCCCTTCTTTGGCTTGCACCCAGTGTTCAATGTGGACCTCCTTTGGCCTTATTTTTGACCATTATTGGACACCTTGGAGATACCAGAACAGTTGAAACCAATAGAGCTCAACCCTGACTGCATGGAACATGAATCCATTGATAATATCATGGAAATATAGGTTAAGGGAACTCGCTAATAGAGGATCCATATTTATTGGGTTGTCAAAGTAGGGCAACTCTTGCACCAAGGCGAGTCGCTCACCGGAGGCCAAATTCAGTAGAAATTTCCTCATCTTATGGGGGCACTCAACGAAATGGAGATCATTTATTCCTAAGGGGGGAGGATTTATCCAGGAGGATCTCGGTGGCCACCCACCTTTTCCAATTGTCTCAAAACATTTTTTTGTCAACTTACTATTTTTAGCATTGTTTTGGTTCCCAAACTTCTGGGGCCATTTTGAGTGCCCAAACAAAGTATTTTCATGATCGAGAACATCAATAATAGTTGAAGTATTTGATTGAGTCCCCTAAATGAATTTTCTCATCAATACCTTTCCAACGAGCTATCGTGCACCCTAAATGGAGATTGTATGAAAACGTTAGGACCCCGAGAAGTTGATGTACTAACTTACCGCAACGGGGCCCACATGACTTTTGGTGCTTCATCTCCTAGGGTTAGGTTTTTTTATGTCTAGGGTTTTGGAATTCATGTTTATTGTAAAAATTCCTTCAAATCCTCATTGTACTCATCTTCTTGCGAATGAGCATAGCTGTCACATCTCTTCTCAGAGATAAGCTACCACCATTCTAGCAAGCTTATTTTCAATCTGCTTTTTGCAATTTTTAACATATTTCCTATTTAATAGAAGTCAAGTTTTACTGTATCTCTGTTATTTTTCACTTTGTCTATGTTTTATATTATAAATTTGTGGTTTCATTTCATTCCTCTCATAAATATGGATCGATCATTCATGTGAAACAAAAGAGCTTATGGGAGACTTATTATATCTCTCATGCCTTAGAAAAATTCATGCCTTAGTAAAATTTTGGTCACCCAGTCATTGCCTAAACATTGCCTAGTTAGCATCCAATCATTTCCCAGTCTGTGCTCATGTGTCTCATTGTGATTTGTTTCCACATTTCTTAATTTAATAGGATTCCACATGTCTTGATGTAATATTCTTCCATTGAAGAGGAATAATACTTAGGAAAATAAACTAAAGGAGAAAATGGGAGAATAGGACGAGGAGGGGATCAAGAGTGAGAGGGGAGAGGGGATCAGGAGTGAAAGATGGGAAAGGGGATAGGGAGTAGAGTGTGAATGGGATATGATAAAGGGATTGGGACTACATATGATATGATAAGATACTAAGTATAAGTATGAGAAAAGAAGAGACTAAGTATGAGATAAGACTATGAGAGTAATAAGAGGAGTAATACAAGTGAGAGTAATAAGAGAAAGGGATAAGTGAATGCGAGTAGAAAAAAAATATTTCACATCGAAAAAGTGCCATGAAATAATTTCCTCTCATGGAATAAATTCCTCGGAAGAATTGCCATAGAAGAATTTCCTCATCAATTCTTCAAAGCTCTACTTTCATTCTCTTTGTCAAGCGGTTGGACAAAACTATGAGTATCTTGGGCATACAAACTCAGATTTTGATTCTGTAAAATTCATGATGAAGTTGAGACTGAGGGTTACGCCATGAAATGATGATAATTCAAAATTTCCTTCTTCTTATATCATTTTTTTATTTTATTATTTCAAAGAGAAGAAAATCAAAGTGATAATATTTTTTTATCAACAGTAGGAAACACAGAAAATAAATGAAAAATAATGAATAGAAAACAAGGAAAATTAAATGAAAAGCTTGATGGGAGAAGTAAGTTGGATGTAAAAGACTTTAAAATGTGAAGAGAAAGATTCACGAAAAAAAATAACCATTATATTGCAAAGAGAAGAACAATTCAAAGACAGAAAAATGAGGTGAAGTGAAATAGGCCAACAAGAGTTAGGAATGAGAAATACTATTTTAATAATTAATTTTTTTTCAAGGAAAAATATTAATGATATATATTGAAATGAAAAAAATTGATTGTAATAATAAAAAATAATATAATAAAAAATAAATAAGTATAGATTCATTTTAACTTCGAAATGTTTGGGCCTTGATTTCTATTTTATATCTCTTTATTTAGAATTGAGATGGATCTATATTGGTTTATAGAAAAATGAACAGTTTGGTGTGTAACATTATATGTGTTTGTTGAATAGCTCAAGGGGTTAGCTCAATTGATGTAGCCAAATTTCTTGGGTATTTCGCTAGTTCCATGATAGTAGCTACCTGATTTGAATCCTCTTGGGTGAGGTGCACTAGTCTATGCTTATAGGTTTGCAAAGGATGCTATCCACGAATGTGGGAAATCATCCCCTGGGTTTTCCTGTGAAGATTTTCTTGAGAAAATATAATAATTTTTTAAACTACAACATTCCATTAGTTTGCATATGGATTATATTTTTTCATTTAATGTTGGATATTTAATTTATTGATGGATGTGACAATAAGATGGTAGGAGTGTCAATTGGGTGTAGCTTGAGTGGTTGTGAGGGGAAGTTGTTACCCTCACAACTTGAGTTCAAATCCCAGTTTGAGACAAGCTTTCTCTTAGTGAGATGATTGTCGAAGAGATATATATGATCTATTCATGAATTGTTGACTTTGTATTATGTGCTAAAGAACCTAAGGTTTATCTAGGGTACCATCCTTTCAATGAAGGGAAGTTCTCAAGAGGTTTCCCCAAGGATATATTACTTGGAAAAAAATGATATAAGTAAAAAACAATGAAGATAATGATCACCAAATTAGCAGTCATATTTACACCAACCTTCTTGACTACTATTGCACCTATCGTACAAACAACATCTTACAAAAAATGATGAGGATAATGATCACCAAATTAACAACAATAGTTTCACCAACCTTCTTGACTACTACTACATCTATCATACAAACTATGTCATACATGGTCGTGTCTCCATGAACACATGTTGTCAAAATTTCACTTGTTTACGTGAAACTCATCTATGCAATTTAATGTTCCACCACAAGTCAACATTTCCCTATCATACACATCTATGAGGAAATATATACCTTAGTCCAATAAAGTGCACCCACTTTTTCGATGCATTCAAAACAAATTGTCACGAGCTCAATAGTGAAACTGGGCGTTGGTCAATTCCTAAAACTCCATGGGATGAAAGAGTGTGTCACCTTTGTGACACTAATAAGGTTGAAGATAAAAAGCAATTTCTCTTAGATTGTCCAGCCTATACTCATATTAGATCTCATTTTCAAAATAATTATCACACTACCAACCTTCCTAACATCTTAACTCAACAAAAGTATGGTGATCTTGGAAAGCTTCTCTTAATGCTTTTCGAGCACATAAACAAAATTCTAAAGAATCACAAGTAATCACTTACCCTCTTAAGGTCCGATAGGCCAATTCAGTCTTAGTGGACATTAATCATCATCATCATCATCATCATCATCATCATTAAAAAAAAAATCCTCAATTTGTTTTATTTAAATAACATTGTCTATTTTTATATAATGATTGTAATTATAATATTTTTATATGTAAACTCAAGAAAAACATTATAACTAGTTTAAACTAGTAAATAATTCCAAAATAAATTATGTGGCCCAGATTTCTTATTCATATTTTTTTAAAGTAGTTTGAACCTCAATGGGTAAGTTTAGTCTATCGTTTCCCTAAATTTATGAGTTCTATATTGTAATAAAAAAATCTATATGTTTTGTTAACATCATGGGTGTAAGTTCTTCGACTAGATGGGTGCATACACCTTTTCCCAAGTCCTCAAGGAGACAGAAATTGGGGTTTCTATGGCACCCAAGTTTGGAAAGTGGACGCCTTGGGCATGTGAACGCACCAAGGGGCTTGTCTAAGTGTGAAATGACCAAGAGATTGGGGCACACCGACATGAGGGGTGCACCAAGGTTGGGAACACTAGTCCTAAGGGGTGCAATGGTTGACAAGTACATGGGTTCATTTGGGCGACCATGTCCGCAAAGAGGCGTGACGATTTGTTTGGGCGAGCGAGTCTGCGATGTCACAAAGTTGGATTAGGTTGATGGAAAATTGGTTTGGATTGTTGTTTTTCATTTATTTCAACCCTTGGAGAGTGATATTGTAGATTGATGTCAACCCTTGGAGAAGTCCAATAGTGAAGTCTGGTAGCACAAAGGTATAGGTAAGGAACCTGAGTTTGTTTGAGGTATAAAGACATGAATATTATTGAATATACATGTAATACTATTCTATATGGATAATACATGTAATGCCATTTCTGGTGATATGTGGAACGTCACATAAATCCTCCTAGTTAGAGAGTTATGGCCATGTGAAGTTAGAGAACCCCCACGAGTTATCTAGAAGCCCCTAGAAGGTCAAAGAAGTCAATTATTCTAGAAGCTCCTAGAAGAAGTGTACTAGTCAAATTGATGATAACTAGGAGTTAATCATGGCTATAGTTGTTGTATTAAGAAAATAATTAAAAATAAATTAGTTACAACAAGAAGTTGTGAATTTGGTAATTATGGTAAAGTAGTTATGATGAGAAGATTAAATAGTCAAAGTGGTTTACCAAGAAATAAATTAACTAATAAAGTGGTTGCAACAAGAAGTTAGTTAAGGGAAAAGAAATTGTGAATTGACTAATTACATTAAAGTTAGTTGCAATAAGAAGTTGTGAGTAAAGAGAAATTATTGAAATAGTAAAGTAGTCAAAGTGGTTGCAAAGAAAAATTATTTAAATAATAAAGTGGTTGCAACAAGAAGTGGTGAGTTTACTATTTATGGATAAGTTAAAGTGGTTGCAAATGAAATTAATTAAATAATAAAGTTAGTTGCAACTAAAAGTGGAGAGATTACTATTTGTGGATAAAGTGGTTGTAAGTGGACAAGTGGTTAGAAGTGGGTCAGCCCTAAAAGAAGAAAATTGGTTTAAGTTGGTTAGAAGGTAACCCCTTGAGGAAGATACACGGAAGTATAAATAAGAGAGAAAGGTTCTCCCATTAGCACCTACTCTTCCTATTTGAATATCATTGAATATATATTTTTTGAAAGGTCTATTGCAGGTACACATTGATACATCAAGTTATGCAAGTCTGAGGTAGTAAAGGAGGGTTGACGAAGAAAGTTTTAGAGTTGTAGAACTACTGAAAAACCCTAGTTTATGAGGCATACATGGGCTCATAGTAGAAATGTAGCATACATACATGGGCTGAAAGTAGAAGAGGTAGCATACGTACATAGGATATACTTAGAGAGGTAGCGTACATTTGAAAAAACTCATGAAAAACTTGAGTGGATGTTAGTACCAAGTTTCCAAAGTTTGAAACAATTTCCTATGTCAACATTCTACAGGTTCTCATGAGTAAAGGTATGTCATTTATGTATTTTTTTTAGTATTTAATATTGGATGGTATGGCACATGCTTAAGGTATGTCATGGAGGCCTTTGATGTACATGGTTGAGGGTTTTTGGTTGTGATTTTCTAGTGAAGTTGTTGGTTAGTTTGAGGCAGATATGTTGTAGTACATGGTTGGTACATGTGTGAGTGTTATTGGTATATATTATGGTACATTGTGAGAGGATTTTTCTAGTGGTCTTGATATATTATTGGTACACACTTGAGGCTACATAATAGTGAGGTGTTGGCACATGGTTTGATGCAAGGGTTTATGGTAGTTGGATCATGGATTGTGCGATGTATTGATAGAGGAATTTTGTTGGTTATATTGGTATATGTCTTTGGTATAAGGTTGAGATACATGTTGGGACATATAGTGTATGAGTTGGCACATACATGGGGTGTATGGTATGGTGATGTTGGTACATCTTGATGAGTCATAGCTTGACTTGTTGATACATTATTGGTACATGTTTGGTGCATTGTTAGAGGCCCTTTCTAGTAGTGTTGGTGACACATGATTGGTACATGTTTGGTGCATTGTTAGATTTACTTGCTAGTAGTGTTGGTGACGCATGATTGGTACATGTTTGGTACATGTTTAGAGACACTTTCTAGTATTATTGTTGACACATGGTATATGGATGATGTGGCATAGAAATCTTGATATATTAGTAAAAGCACATCTTGATCTTGGTGATGGTTATGAGGTATTGTGATGTGCATAGTTGATGCACTTGTGATGGTTTAGGTTGTGTGAATGATTGATTTACATGGTTGATACTACATGTTGATTGTTACATGTTGATTGGTATAGGTTAGGACATGTTGTAGGTTGATGTGACAGAGGCAACGTAGGTCAGAGTTTAGAAAGGTGAAAACCCTAGTTCTTAGAAGGTGTACGCAAGATGTAGTATAGACATGCCATGTACATACGTAGGTTGTAGTACACACAAGTCATGTACATACACGAGATGCATCACATACATGTCCCGTACCTATTGGTTTTTGTTGGTACAAGATGAGTACAAGTACATTTTGGTCACAGGTCAGTGGCACAGGCTGGTTACAAGTTGTTGGCGCATATTGGTACAAGTTTACAATGGTATATTTGTTACACATTATTTTCATCATCCCTATGACCTTTAATGATGTAAACCTATCTGTTTCCTTCAGAGGGGTCAGTGGCCTGAGTTCCTAAAGAGAGAAGGTGGAAGAACTTTTCCTGAGAAAAGAAGTTGCATTTTCCTTTGTAAAAATTCTATAAAAAAGGAAGTTTGTAGGCTGCATCATAGCTAGGGTGTGAGAATGCCTAATTCTCGTAGGCTGCATCATATTTAGGTTGTGAGGAGTTCACAGTCTACTCTATAGGCAGGGTGCGAGAATGCTTACATGTGGGAAAACGAGCATTTTCTCGAATCTTCCAGAAGGAGAAACTTCCATTGTGAGGTGGCATCCGAATGGTTTGGATCTTACTCACTTTCATGATTTAGTGGGATCATCCTAAGCTCCTCACCTTATCCTCTTCAGCTTATAAAAAGAGAGGAGATCTCATGGAGAAGGGATAAGTTGGATTTGGCTTGGAATTATTAGCTTGGTTAGAGTGGTTTTGAGTTTTTCCTTTGTCAAGATAGATTGTGAATATTATCATATCTATGCTCTCAGAATTCTTGGAGTGAAAGTGTGTGGGGAGAGAAGGATAGTTGGAAGGGAACTTAAGACATCAAGGCCATGGTTGTAATCTCTCTTTCACATTTAATATGATACAGTAATATGGTTCTTTCCTATAAATCTTGTTGTATTTTATTGTATGATTCCTTGATCACATACATAGGTTTATATTGAGTTTATGCTATTGCTATCACTTTGGTTGGTTGCATTCTTTTGTAGGTTCATCATTGCATGAGCATTGGAATGGAGATAGGATGGCGATGGCGAGAGGAAGTGGCGTTTAAATGGTATGTCACCCATCCCTCTTTAGTTAGTAAATTCAATATTTAGAACTTAAGGAAAGTGTCATGTTCTGGTGTGTTTTGTTCTAGATCTAGGTGGATCTAGGGAGATCAGTTAGTGTCCGCACCTACCGATTTATCCGATAACAAAATTGGAAACCATACTGGGGATAGTTTTTTCATCTCTGTGGAAACCTCATTAAAAAATGAAATAGAGGTTACGAGCGTAGTTCTTGCTGATGTGTCAAGTTCGTTAAAAAATGAAATAGTTTTCCCCCTCTCTGTTTGAGTCAAGTCCTTCGTATAGTATTTGAAGCTTCATTTCATTCTCCTTTGCAGTTGGATGAGATGAAGCTTGGGGGGAATGCTTCCAGCCTCTAGACTTCATGCGGAAGTTGAGCCACTAGTTTCTTAAGCTGGGGGCTAAGTACCAAACATCCCTGTGTTATGAGTTGGGAAGTCTAAGCATAGTTTTCTCTGGTTCAAGCTTGTGTAAAAATGAAACCACCTACCTCAAGCATAGTTTCCTTTGGTTCAAGCTTGTGTAAAAATAAAACTAGGTCCAAGCATAGTTTTGTTTTATTTTAAAGCTTGCGTAAAAATGAAAACAATCTCGAGCTTAGTCTTTGTTCTTTCTCATGCTCGTAAATCAATGAGAATGTAACCAAGTATACTTTTATCATTTTTTTAGACTCGTAAAGGTTATACGAAAAAGGAACCCCCTAGAGTTCCCTTTAAGCTCTTTTTAGACTCTCTAATCATGAAAATATTTCTGAGCGACCTTGTTCTATTCACGCTCGTAAAAGTATTTGAATAAAATGTTTGATGGGTGATAGTTTATCACTTTGTTGGTCCTGTCGAACTATTTTACGAAGAAGGAATTGATAGAGTTCTCTTTAGGTGTTTTTCAGACTCTATAAACATGAAAATCCCCCGAGTTTTCTTTCTTTGGACTCGTAAAACAAACATAGAAAGGCCTATACGGGACCGAACCACTCCTTCCTAGGGTTCGTTAAACATACTCTGAGGGACTCGTCTAAAGAATGAGCTTACATTTCAAGCATATGTTATCCTCCTCAAGCTTGCGTCAAAATAAAGAGGTACTCGCCAGAAATGGTGGGGGAAAAATTGGGAAAGAAATGTGTCTAAACCTGTATTCCATGGAAGAGTCGCTTTTGAACATGACACCCTTTCACTCGCCTTGTGTCTAGGTTGGAAAATCCACTCGTCTCTTGATCATACTCCTTTATAAGATTACAAATTGGTATGTGATCCCTATTGTTGAGTCAGTGTTTCCAAGACAATTGTTGTGTCGTCAATATGTTCAAAAAGATGTCCATCCCAAAAATCCTTCTATTGCATTGGCCATTTCTGCAGTTCTTAAATCCTTCTATTGCATCATCCATCCCTGAGTTAGTCTTGAATCACTGGTTACTCCGATCTACATCAAATCTTGTTACCCATTTTGTGTCATTGATGGGGGATACATTAAGGCCCTCTTGTGACGAGTCTTTTCCTAACGACTTCAACTCATTATCCAGGAATTAGACTTAGAAACCAATTGGTACCTTGGAACTTGCATGCCTCAATGGCAGGTTTCCTCGCTTTCGACAGTGGGTTTTCATTATTGACCTCTGATCGGGAGATTCCGCCGAGTGTTCGACTTCAGCTCATTAATTCGCATTCGATCGATTGTACTAGTGTGCCTTGGGATTCATTGACATTAATGGTGATTTCCTTCGTGCTTGTTTACGATATACACTAATGACCGATAACCAAGTGGTTTCTACCATGGTTGACTTCGACACATGTATTCAGATGGTTAGATTCGTACTATAGAGTGGTGGAGATGAAGACCCTGGATATTTTCTGACAGATCCAGGTTACATTGGAGTATATTCAGTTTGTACTATTGCATAGATCCACATTCTATGTCTAGTGGCTATGTTCAAATTTGAGTCTTTAACACATAGATCCACAATGTTTTTTTTTGTGGCTATGGTCAGATTTGAGTCATATTGGCATGGATCCACAGTGTTTGTTTGGTGGCCATGACCTGTCTTACTTGACATGGATCTTTGCATGTAGACATTTATGCTTTGAGTCATTTGTATTCTGAGTATGGGAATTCCTACCTCAGTGATGATATATTATTGTACTGCATTTCCTTGTTTGTTGGCAAGTTTCCGACCGACTGTTCCTTGTTCCCTACACACACTCGATAAAGTATTTCAGCTATCACTCTATTCTAACTTCATACTTTGGGGGGCTCTTTGTTACACATTATTTTCATCATCCCTATGAACATTAATGATGTAAAACTATCTGTTTCCTTCATAGGGGTCAATGGCTTGAGTTCCTGAAGAGAGAAGGGAGAAGAACTTTTCCTGAGAAAAAAAGTTGCATTTTCCTTTGTAAAAATCCTATAAAAAAGGAAGTTCCCAGGCTGCATCATAGCTAGGGTGCGAGAATGCCTAATTCTCATAGGATTCATCATAGTTAGGTCACGAGGATTTCACAGTCTTCTCTATAGACAGGGTGCAAGAATTCTTACACGTGGGAAAAACGATTGTTTTCTCGAATCTTCTAGAAGGAGAAACTTACATGGTAAGGTGGCATCCGAATGGTTTGGATCTTACTCGCTTTCATGATTTAGTGCAATCATCCTAACCTCCTCACCTTATCCTCTTCAACTTATAAAAGGAGAGGAGATCTCATGGAGAGGGGCTAAGTTGGATTTGTCTTGGAATTATTAGCTTGGTTAGAGTGGTTTTGAGTTTTGCCTTTGTCAAGATAGATTGTGAATATTATCAGATCTGTGCTCTCAGAATTCTTGGAGTGAAAGTGTGTGGGGAACGAAGGAAAGTTGGAAGGGACCTTATAACATCAAGGCCATGGTTGTAATCTCTCTTTCACATTTAATATGATATAGTAATATGGTTCTTTCCTATAAATCTTGTCATGTTTTATTGTATGATTCCTTGATCACATACATAGGTTTATATTGAATTTATGCTATTTCTATCACTTTGGTTGGTTGTGTTCTTTTGTAGGTTCATCATTTTATGAGAATTGGAGCAAATCTAGGATGGCGATGGCGAGAGGAAGTGGCATTTAAATGGTATGTCACCCATCCCTCTTTAGTTAGTAAATTCAATATTTAAAACTTAAGGAAAGAGTCATGTTCTGGTGTGTTTTGTTCTAGATCTAGGTGGATCTAGGGAGATCAGTTAGTGTCTGTACCTATCGATTTATCCAATAACAATATCTCATATTGATAGTGTGGAAATGGTTTTATCACTCCACTTATATTTCAGGGAGGTTGGGTGGGGCAAGGACGGGTGGTTGTAGCCACCTTCCGATTGTAGCTGAAGAACATAGGGGGGTGTAGCCTCCTTCTGGTTGTATCCATAAAATTGGGGATTTGGAGCTTCCCTCAGGTTGTAGCCTGAAAATATAGGGGGTCAAAGCCTCCTTCCAGTTGGATCTAGAGAATTGGAAGTCGGTGCTTCCTTTATTGTAATTATTAAATACATATAAGAAAATCATAATGTGGTTTTCTCCCACATTGGGTTTCCACGTAAAATATTGGTGTGTTGTGCATTGTGTGGATGTGTTTATTATTGTTTATTATGCACCGATAGATGCTAATGTTATATGATGCAATAACATATTAATGATCAATTGATGAATAATGTTGAATAAGTTAAAGGAATATACATTGTGGTTAAAAGGATTAATAAGTGGTATAAATTGCTCATTACTGATTCAACCCTCCTCTCAGTAATCCAACATGCAAAGGGGCACAATGATTCATTTCGAAATGGGTTCATGAAGGTGAATGACACCCCCAATGGACATGATAGTTGACGATGGTGACCTTTGGAGGGCCTATAAGAGAACAAGGGTGGACAACCAAGGAAAGTAAGTTTTGGAAGACAAGGAGTGCAAGAGAGGTATGTGATTCTTAGGCAGAGAAAGAGGAGGAGCTCCTTCAGGGAGCCAAGTTTATCCACTTGGGATGACTTATGATATTTTGAGGTGGATTAATTGCATAGAGTTGGGAAAATTTCTCTTGGGTTGATTTTGGTGAAGTCTAGAAACACATGTATGTTGGAGGCATCTGTGAGGCAGAACCAAAATCTGTGAAACTTGTGGAAATGAGAAGACAACAAGTTTGCGGTTGGGGGAATGTCTGAGGTGCACAATAGGTGGATACGAATATGGTTTCAACTTTCGGTGGATTTTCTTGGTGATGATATGTGTATGAGTGTCTTGGTGAGACGTTTGACTCTACTTTATTGTAAACTGAGTTGGTAGTGCTCATGTTGTAACTAGTTTGCAATAACAAAGACTTATCCAAGTATTAGGAAAAGTTTGTGTCACCCACACTATATCTATATTTGTCTTTCGTTTGTTCAATTGTTCTCTATATTTTTCATGGATGTATGGTTATATATGACTAAGTGTTAAAAAAGTTAACAAATTTCTAAGTATACAAGATTTTCACTAGAGTAGGGGTGTGACTCGTCGTTAGCCTAGAACGAAGTATGGGTATGATCTAGGTGAAGAGGCGTAGTCCAAATGAATTAACCTTGGTGTTTCCAAGCATCCAAGTGATAAATATCAGAGTGTCGCACACCCTCAATAGGTGTATGATCACAAGATTCAACTAGGCACACTATGGGGATGTGATAGATGTTATCAATGCAGATTCATTGCATATTTTGGAGAAGGGTTGGGGATATCTTCACCACTATCTTAACGATATATGGTATGATAGTAGTTTGGTGATATTCACCAATATTGCATTCAGAATAGTTGTGGTGGGGCATACTTGTTGAGAAGGCAGTTTGTTGCAAGGGAAGTTCGGTGGGAACATTGGTATACTTGGTGAACAATTTGGTGCTATTGAAAGATTAATTGTCAAAGGTTTAGTTGTTGGAATATTGGTTGTCATTGATGTCAACCCTTGAACAAGTTGCATGTCGAAGTAAAGTAGTTGTAAGCATAATATAACAGACTGCATGTTAGTTGCATGTCAAAGTAACTGTAAACAAAAGTTAAAAAGTTTCATGTGAGTTGCATGTCATCATGAGTTGCATGGTAGTTTCATGTCATCATGATTTTCATGGTATTTTCATGTCATCATTATATCCTCATTAAAACACATAGAAGAGTCAATTGGAAAATTACTTTTGTGTATCACTTCTGAGAATATAGGTTGGAGATCCAAGGCAGGGAGTCTAAGGAAGAGAAGTCCAGTGAAGTAAGAAGTTTGCAAGAGACGAGAGTACAAAGAAGAAGTTTCAAACAAAGGTTCCTTGAGTATATCCATGGATTTCAGGAGGAAAAGCACATACATACACAGGTTGTAGTGATGAAAAGAAGAAATACCTGCAATTAGATATTGCATAAGGTCGCAGACATGTGAGGAAAATTTTGTGAAGATTAGGGATCTAAAACTTAGGTCAGCTAAAGGTTGAAAGTATGCCTTCCTGTGTGTGTTAGGGTGAGTATTTTGAAGAAATTAGGAACATGTATGTCTTAGTGACTCATAAGAATTTGATTTGGAGAACTCTCTTTTGAATCCTGGTATGAGGTATGTGTGGTTGTAGTTTTGATGAGATAGAAAAATCAGTAGCAACAACATAAGTATCAACAAAAACAACAACAATAGGTTATCAATGACAAAGGTAGTGACAAATTGGTCTACAATTATATTTCATTGTGGTTGGACGAGGCAAGGAAAGGGGGTTGTAGCCTCCTTCTGGTTGGAGTTGGTTAAATTAGGAGCTTCCTTCATGTTGTAGCCTGTAAATAGGGGGTTGGAGCCTCCTTCCAGTTGTAGATGGAGAAATAGGAAGTTGGTGCTTGAAATGAATGTACTCCTTGATAAATAAGAAAATCATTCTGTGGTTTTTTCCTGTATTGGGTTTCCATGTAAAATTCTTGTGTACTATGTTTATGTGATGTCTATGCATTGAATTATGGTGTTTTGAATGCTCATGATATTTATTGGAGGATTTTTATTGTGACTAAAAGTATTGATTATGCTCATACTAATTCACCCCCCCTCTCAGTATTCCAACAATTGGTATCATAGTGGGTCCTTCAAGAAGCATTCTAACCATTAGAAGGAGATCATGGAATATGCTAATATTAGAGAATTATTGTTTGATGGCCAGAACTATTCATTCTGGAATAAAAGGATGAAAACCTTTTTACAGGCACATGGTTTTGATGTTTGGAAATCAGTAATACATGGGTATACAACATCAACCACTCCCCCAAATGACAGACATGGAAATAACTCAATGAAAACAACTAAAAGGATAAAGGTACTATTCTGAGCACTTGAGTTGATTTGGTATTTGTCAAAGTTATGCATTGTGACAGTGCAAAAGATCTTTGGGATAATCTACAAAATATTTATGAAGGGGATACCAAAGTTAAGGGAGCTAAGATTCAAATATTCAGAGTTAATTTTGAACAGTTGAAGATGAAGGAAGATGAAGAAATTGCAGCCTACCTTTTGCAAGTTGACACAATAGTTAACACTATTAAGGGATTGGGAGTAGAATTTGATGACTCGGTGATAGTTCAAAAGGTATTGAGGTATCTTCATATGAGATTTGATCCTAAAATATCAGCCCTAGAAGAAAGAACAAATCTCGGTACATTGAGCATGTACAAGCTACATGGAATATTTATAGCCTATGAAATGAGAACAAAACATGAGAAGCCATTCACAAAGGAATAATCTTTCAAGGCATCCAATAAGACAAAGAAAAAACACAAGAAAAAGTTAAAAACAAGTTGCAATTGTATTGATGATTCAGATGAAGATGAAGATATGGCTAAATTTGTAAGGAAATTAAAGAAAGGAACCAACAAGTATAAATGTATGCTTCCATTGAAATTTTTTAATTGTGGTGGTATTGGTCATTTTTCTTCTAAATGTCCTCATAAGAATAAAGAAAGTTATGAAGAAGAAGTTTCTAAAAGGGAAAAGAAATATCAAAAGGGAAACAAGAGAATACACAAAAGGAAATTCTTCAAGAAAAGTTTCTACACAAAGGAGGACAGTTCCTCATCAGATGAGTAGGATAATGATAGTGATAGTGATTCAAAGAGAGTACTCTTCATGGAAGTAGAATATGATTTTGAAGAAGAAGGTGAAGTCAATCTTAGATCATACCTAATCAGTGCATTAGAATAACTTAGGAAGGAAAGAAATAAAAACACGTCACTCAAGGCAGAGTTAAAAAAGAAAGTGGGATCTTAGAATTCCAACTTTGAATAAATAGAGAAGATGATCATGAGTCTAAAAATTCAAATAGAAGAAGACAAAAGAATTGAGGAAATACCTAGAAGTTAGTTAGAAGAAAAGGAGAAAATGATTGGAAGCTTGGAAGAAGAAATAGTCTCTTTAAGGAAAGATCTTCAGAAGAAAGATATGCAATAGAAGAGCACCATAATATTGGATCAAATAATCAGTAGTCAAAGACCATAAGACGACAAATCCATAATAGGATACAATCAAGTACAAAATGAGAAAGGATCGAGCTCCAAGACAATAGAACATGAGGCAAGAAAAAGAAACTATGGAGAGATTGTCAAAGATTCAATCAAGAAGGAAGAATGCAAGCCCCCAAAGAAGAACATTCCAGAAATAAAGAAGACTCAAGAATACAAATTCAGAAGGAGTGCATCGCAAAGAATATCATCTACTCCTAGGTATCAAATATTCTTTTATGGTCATTGTTTTAATTGTTCTTATTTTGGACATAAAGCTATAAACTGCATAGCCTATGCCAAGAACAGAAGCAACTATGCAGGGTACTTAAATAATATTTATTTGAGAAGATCTTATGAAGCATACAACAGAAACCAAAACAGTTTTGGTTCATTGAGAAATGAAACAGAATTCTATAAATGCAACAAGTTTGGTCACATAGAAAATAAATGTAGACTGACTATTCCATGCAGGGAATCAAAGCATAACATTAACAATAAGATATTAGAACCACAAGAGATATGGAAAAGAAAGAAGGATCAATGCTTTCTTTCTCTACAAGCCCAACAAAGGAAAATTGATTAGTATGCTGATAGTTTTTTTTCAAAGCATATGAAAGGTGACAAGAACATGTTTATAACTCTGAAGAAAGAAAAATATGGATCAGTTTCATTTGGCAATAACCACTCAACTAAAATTATAGGAAGAGGCACAATTAATCTTGGAAGAAAAAATGCCATGGCAGAAAATGTTCTACTGGTCGAAGATATGAAGCACAATCTGCTGAGTGTAAGCCAAATGTGCGATCAAGGACACATACTTCAATTAGACTCATAGAAATGAGAAATAAGGAAAGAAGGATCAAGAAAGTTAGTGGTGACAACTATAAGGACTCCGAACAATATATATGTTTTGAATTAAATTGAAAAGGAAATTCGTTGTTTAGGAAATGAAAATGAAAGTTGGCTCTGGCATAGAATAATGGGTCACATGCACTTTGACAATCTTGTCAAAATCAATAGAAAGGAAGAAGTAAGAGAAATGCCTAAAATTTCAAAGCTAGTGAATACTTTGTGTAAGCATTGTCTATAGGGAAAACAAACCAGGACCAAGTTCAAATCAGAGGAGTACTCAACAAAAAAAACCATTTGAGATTGTACATACTGATCTGTGGACAAACAAGAACAAAGTGATTAAATGGTGAACAATACTTCATGTTATTGATTGATGACTACATGAGAATGACTACAATTTTATTTTCAAGAAGTCAAAGACATTTGAACACTTCAAGATATATGAAGAGATGGTTGAAGCATAGATAGACTTGAAAATCAAATGTTTGAGATTAGACAATGGTGGAGAGTTTACATTGAAATAATTCATGTATTTTTGTGGTGAACATGGAATAAAAAGGAAATTCTCAGTAGCCGGGACACCTCAGGAAAATGGAGTCACTGAAAGAAAGAATAGGACAATATAGGAAATGTCCATA
This sequence comes from Picea engelmannii, assembly GCA_009831015.1. NCBI lineage: Eukaryota > Viridiplantae > Streptophyta > Pinopsida > Pinales > Pinaceae > Picea > Picea engelmannii. Next base: position 309,284 of record ML777138.1, read on the forward strand.
ACCATGTTGAAGGATTCCAAGTTGGGTGAAATATTTTGGGCACAGGAAGTACATACAACAGTTCATATTTTGAATAGACGAATGTTCGTAGTAATAGTGATAAGACTCCCTACGAGCTATGGAAAGGAAGACCAATAAATGTGAAGCATTTCAGAGTATTTGGAAGAAAGTGATATATAAAAAGAGAAGACGACAATATTGAAAAATTTGACTCCCAAATTGATAAAGGAATATTTGTTGGGTACTCAAGCATAAGAAAGGCTTACAAGTGTTTCAATATGAGACTCAACATAATAGTGGAAAGCATAAATCTACAGATTGATGAGACAAGTGTACGAAATCCCAAGGAAGAAAGCAAAGAATCATCAGAGTGGGAAGGAGAAGAGGATTTGAAAGAAGAAGTAGAAGAAACATAAGTGGAAGAGGAAGAAGAGAATCCATAAGCAGAGGAAGAGGACCAACAAACTATTCAAATCTCTCCCAAAACTCCTAGCCGATGAGTGCAGAAAAATCATCCATCAGAACAAATCATTGGGAATAAAGATGTAAGAGTTGAAACTCGAAGAAAATTATGCTCACTAGAACAAAGACATATAGAAATGTTGTCCACATTTGAACCCAACAGTTTTGAAGAAGCCAACACCGATGAACACTGGATCAAGGCTATGGAAGAAGAATTGGATCAGATGGAAAAAATGAAACATGGGAACTTGTTCCAAGGCTTAAATATAAGAACATGATTGGCACAAAATGGGTATTTAGAAACAATATGAACGATGATGGATAGGTAACTAAGAATAAATCAAGGTTAGTATGAAAGGGATATGCTCAGGTTGAAGGAATAGATTTTGAATAAAAAAATTCCCCAGTTGCCAAAATGGAAGCAATCAAATTGATCTTGTCTTATGCATGTTCGAAGAAAATATAAGTATATCAGATGAATGTAAAATCATCCTTCCTAAATGGATAACTAGAATAAGAAGTCTACATCGAACAACCATAATGGTTTCTACTGTCAGAAAATGAACATTATGTTTGAATATTGAAGAAGGCACTGTATGGACTCAAACAAGCGCCCAAAGCATGGTATTCAAGGTTGGACATGTATCTACAACAACAAGGGTTTAGGAAAGGCAATGCAGACAACAATATCTACATAAAGGTAAATCAAAATAGTTTATTGATAATTCAAGTTTATGTTGATGACATTATTTTTGGAACTGATGATGATAGGATGAGTCAAAAATTTTCTATAGACATGAATAATGAATTTGAAATGTCATTAATTGGTGATTTGTATTTATTTTTGGGACTCCGCATATGTTAGCAAGATACATGTATTTTCATCTCCCAGACCATTTATATCAAAGAAATGCTAAAGAAGTTTGGAATGGTAGATTGCAATACCATAAGTACTCCCATGCAGACCAGTTGCAAATTGAGGAAAGATAATATATCCAAGGCTGAAAATAACAGACTCTATAGATCGATGATTTGTAGTTTACTCTATGTAATAACATTGAGACCGCATGTGATGAAAGCAGTTGAACATGTGGCAATATTTCAAGAAACACTGAATGAAACACATGTTATGACAGTAGATAGAATATTCGGATATATCAAAGGAACATAAGACTATGGATTATGGTATCCAAAAGGGAATGATCTATCTCTAGTTGCATACACAGATGCAGATTGGGAAGGAATTGTTGGTGACAGAGGAAGTACAAGTGGAGAAGCCTTCTAATTGGGTGATTGTATGGTATCATGGCTGAGCAAAAAATAGTATTCAGTGTCATTGTCCACAACAAAAACATAGTATATTGTAGCAACAACATGTTGTACACAGGTTCTATGGATGAAGAAAACTTTGCAGGACATACATGTGGAACATGGCGAGCCTATTCCAATATTTTGTGATAACACCAGTGCTATAAGTATCTCTAAGAATCCAATGATGCATTCCAAGAAGAAACACATTCCGATCAATTTTAACTTTTTACGGGAACATATTACAAAGAAGAACATCAAGGTAGAGTATGTTGGTACAAAAGAGAAGATTGCATATATCTTCACCAAACCTCTTTTGAGGGAGGATTTTGAGTATATTCGACATAAACTAGGATTAGTTTCAGCCCCATAGTGATCTACATGGATTTTTTCATAGTAATACAGGGGGAGATCAACAGTAATCATGAAAAACTTGAATTCTTTTTGAATGCTTTTTATCATATTTTTACATGAGGAAGCACCATGAAGAGAAACATTTGTATATATCAGAGGCTTACTCATAGGGGGAGCATCCCCAAGGATAAGTCATCCTTTTCCATTGATGTCAAAGGAGGAGAGAAAAAAAAGAGGCATGGAAAGGAAGAGAAGAGGCATGAAGACAGGGGGAGACAACATGAGCATGAGAAGTGTTGTGTCTAAGTGTTTCCATCAATGCCAAAGGGGGATATTGTTGAAAGATTATTTGTCGAAATTTTAGTTGTTGGAATATTGATTTTCATTGATGTCAACCCTTGAAGAAGTTGCATGTCGAAGTAAAGTAGTTGTAAACATAATATAACAAGTTGCATGTTAGTTCCATGTCAAAGTAATTGTAAAAAAAAGTCAACAAGTTGCATGTGAGTTGCATGTCATCATAAGTTGCATGATAGTTACATGTCATCATGAGATCCTCATTAAAACAAAAAGAAGAGACAATTGAAAATTAACTTCTATTTATCACTTCTGAGAATACAAGTTGGAGATCCAAGGTGTGAGTCAAAGGAAGAGAAGTCGAGTGAAGTAAGAAGTTTGCAGGAGTTAGGAATATAGAGAAGAAGTTTCAAACATATGTTCATTGAGTATATACACATATTTCAAGAGGAAAAGCACATACATCCACAGGCTACAATGAGGAAAAGCATGGATACCCATGAGTAGAAAATACATAAGGTCGTAGACCTGTGAGGAAAAAAATGTGAAGATCGGGGATCTAAAACTCAGGTCAGCTAACAGTTGAAAGGTATGTCTTCCTGTGTGTGTTAGGGTGAGTATTCTGAAGAAATTAGGAACATGTATGTCTTAGTGATTCATAAGCATTTCATTTGGATAAATCTCTTGTGAATCCTAGTATGAGGTATGTGTGGTTGCAGTTTTGATGAGATAGAAAAATTAGTAGGAAAAACAACAACAACAGGTTATTAGTGAAAAAAGTAGTGATAGATTGGTCTACACTTATATTTCAGGGTGGTTGGAAGGGGAAAGGAAAGGGGGTTGTAGACTCCTTCTGGTTGGAGTCGATTAAATTAGGGAATTAGAGCTTCCTTTGGGTTGCATCCTGTAAATAGGGGGTTGGAGCCTCCTTCTAGTTGTAGCTAGAGAAATAGGAAGTTGGTGCTTGGAATGAATGTACTCTTTGATAAATAAGAAAATTATTCTATGGTTTTTTATAGCATTGAGTTTCCACGTAAAATTATGGTGTACTGTGTTTATGTGATGTCTATGCATTGAATTATGGTGTTTTCAATGCTCATGATATTTATTGGAGGTTTTATATTGTGATTAAAAGTATTGATTGTGATCATATTGATTCACCCCCCCTCCCCCCATTAGTATTCCAATAGGTGCAATGAACTTTTTCATTGTAAACTTTGCATCAGACTTACAACAGGGGTTCAGTTGCTGGTGCGATGGGAAGGTTGAGTTGGGCGCACACCTTGTGCAGACCAAGAGAATAGATTTTTGTGAAACAAAGCACTTGGATATGGTGGGTGACTACATAAATTATCATAAAGGTAATCTCATAACTTTTTGTAGAGTTGAATGCAAATGAAAAATTGGTTAGTTGATTTGTGATAAAAGTCAGTTCTGGACCTGTTGTGCACACCTTAGAGAGACTAGGTGCAAATTTCAGGTGCAAATGCAAGATTTGTCACACGGATTGTCGCAATCTAGCCACAAAAATGATCAGAGAAGAAAAATGTGGAGGGTGATCACATAAGTGATTGCGAAAGGGAGCATTTCTAGGTTGTATCAAGGTGAAGCACTTGGATGTGTTGGAAAACCTGGGGTGAATTAAAGTAGATTTGTAGCAAGTAGTTGGTTGGGAACATTTCCATCATGATGTATTCATGTTGTGCATCACTGAAACCATTAGTTGCAGCCATCGAATGAGGTATCTCTTCACAGAGTTACAACCATTGGTTAACACCAGTATGACTTGACAGTTGGGTGGTGGAAGCATGGTGCCTTGAAGAGGAAGTAGTCAAGGTGTAGATATGGAAATACATTGGGGATTTGTTCAACTGGTTTCATTCAAAGTTTAGGACTTAGATGGATTCATGAAGTGGATGGATGGACTCACCCTTGTATCACAATGAAGGTCTTGAATATTTTTGGAGCCACAGATGGTGATTGAGGTGAGTTCATGTGGAGAGTTAATTGCTTGGTCAAGTGAAGGTACAAGATAACAAACTTAGAACATGGTTGTAGAGAAGGATTCCATTTGGAAAGGTATGGTTGGCTTGATTTCTTGCATTTCTGTTGGCCCTTGACCAAGTTTTGGGATAACCTGGGTCATTTTGACCTATATTGGAACTACGAAAACTAGTCAAAGAAGGAACTCCAAGTGAAGCATCTTGGTCCACTTTTGGGACCCTATTAGGGTTTTTGGGTTAATGTAATGGGAAAGGGATGTCGGTCTGTGGGTCTACCCACACTTAGGCCCACTTTTGTAATGTATAAATAGATGCTTAGGCTAGATAGAAGTAGTAGTGCATCTATGTGATGTATGGAAGACGAATTAGTGCTAATAGTTAGATCTGTGTGATCGGAAGTGGATTGTAAATGCTCTGTGCATGATCACAAGAAGCTTGCAAGGCTAAGTGCAAGTTGTTGTAAGAGGATTTGTGTTGAAGTGTAAGGAAGAAGGATCTAGCGAGCTGTGCAGATCTTTTGTCCTTTGCAAAGAAGGGTTTTTGTGATCTGTGTTGTAACTAACGATTGAAGATACTAATAAAGAATAAGATTTGGTGGACGTGTCCCCAGGGTGGGGCTGAACCACATAAATCTGTGTGTAACGCTCTGTGCTTTGATTCATTGTGTTTATCTATGCTTATGCTATGTGCTTTTGATATATTCACTTATGCTTTGTGCTTCTTAGATATATATGATTTTTAGATCTGATGTATGTGTGAGTGCTTAGTGTTGATCTGCAGGACCTAATGTATTACTGTTGCTAAGTGCTGAGATACTGTATATCTAAGTGAATATTGCGATGCTCTGTGCTATCTACGAAGTAGAATAAGGGTTGGATATTAATGGTTGACTGATGCTAAGTGCGTTGTAAGTAGTATAATCACAGATCTATGTCCCAGCTAAGGTTGGAGACACCTGAGTCTTGAAACCACACCTTCCTCTACCTTGGGTGACACTTCATCTGCTTCGTAGGTGTTGCTGAAGGGTCGATAGTTAGGGTTTTGTTGGTGCACTCTTGAGCTTTGAACCCTAGGTCTGCCCTTCTATTTCAACAAATGGTTCCGTTACCGGGACCTGAAACTATGATTGTTGGGAACTAAAGTAAAGAAAAAAGAATCTTTGTGCATATATCTACTGCTGAAGTGCGCAGTATCAGGACCTGAAACTGTGATTGTTGGGAACTAGAGAAGAAGAAGCTTTGTGAAAAGTAAGCTCTGTGTGTAGATCTGTTTCCCTAGTGCATAGTGTCCTGCTTGACCTATGAAACTTTGTGCAAAGAAAGAAAGGTCAGATCTGAAGAGAAGAGGTCAGATCTGTAAGAAAAGAGGTTGATACTGAAGAAAAGAAGCCAGATCTGAACGTTTTGTGATCTAAGAAAAGTAAAGGTTGAAGCTCCTGAAGAAAAGAGGTCAGATCTACAAAAAAGAGGTCAGATCTGTAAGTTTCGTGCTCTGATAAACGTTAGAAAGTTCTAGATTTGAAAGATTTTTTCTCTGTAAAATTAAGACTAGTAGAAATTTGTGTTTCTAAAAGCATGGATCTAGGTATTCTTGGTAGATTTTGTCCTAGCCTGAAAACTAGGGCATTGCTAGATGAAAGAAAGTTTGATATGAATAGATATGATAAGTATAATGATAGATATGTTATAGCTATGCATAGAAATAATGTTTGGACTAACAAATGGATGTAGGATCCTAGAAATAATTTATTGCAGATTGACCCCTATGATCCTGGTGCAAAGTACAGAAGAGGCTGGGGATCAGTTACAAGAAAAAGATGATTAACCCTCTGTTACAGTTGCAGAAGACCAGAACATCTAGCTAAAGAATTCCCTGGTGGAGGATGCGGTTGTCTTTGTTTCAAATCTCTAGATCACAAAGTATTGGATTGTCGTAGAATGATTTATAATCATGAAAAAATGAATCTGCATGAAGAAAACCCTAATGCAGATCTAGAAATAGTAGAACCCTAGAAAGAATTAGAGATTATGTTACTACAGATGAAAGACACCTTGAATGACCACCGGCATGTTATATTATCATAGATCTTTAAATAAAAACAATGCATCGAGGTAAGAATAAGAGACTTTGACATTGACTGTGTTTTGGATGAGGAAACACAGGTGAATGTTATGACAGAAAAAAATTGGGAAGCTATAGGGAGGCCTGCTATGACTCCGTCTCTAGGAGGAATAGGGTTATTCAAAGGAAAATTGGTAAACCTATGTGGAAGGCTTACTCAAATATCTGTGAATGTGAATGGAACTTTGACAAAGGAATATTTTGAGATTATCAAATTCATTGAGGACAGTGCCCTATTTACTATGTTATTTGGAAATCCTTGGATTGAAAGAGATCAAGACAGAAAGAAGGAAAACGAAAAAGTTTTAGAACAACAGAGACAAGAGTTAAAATACTTCATGACCAGAAGGATCATGCAGTTGATTGAAGAATAAGAGAACAGATCAAAGCCATATCACATTAGGAACCCAAAAGTTGAAGTTATCATAATGCCATAGGACTCACAGAAGACTGAAGTTTCTATCTCAAATAAATAAGAGATATTATGCCTGAACCCTAATAAAGAACCTCAGCAGCGTGAAGTGACTATATCCAAGGAAAATAGGAATTATAATGGGAAAAGAACTACTGAGACAAAGCTCACTAGAAATAAAGATAGAAAGAAGAGGGAGAAATTGCAGGAAATTCCAGATGGAACATTGTAGAAAGAAACTTCGTAGAATTTGAGATTTGCTGAGATATCAAAATAGTGACATGAGTCACTTTGCCATGGAGAAGCAATATAGTCGCTGGAAGTCGATATACCCATTCGACTTCTGCCCAAAACGGAGATAAAATCATTAAAGGATCACCACCAGACCATTGGACAGTGCCAAAACGGATAGAAAAGAGTTAACGGAGGCCCCATACTAGTTGCAAGAAGATCGTTGCTGAGATTACCTATTTATTTCATCGTGCCATGCCCGAACAACACTTTTTCCAACTGAGAAATTAAAGCTCATAGACTAGAAAGTGTCTACAGTGATCATCACGTCCTTGTTATTCATTCCCGTGTAGTGCCCAAGATCACTGTGACCCCGATTATTTATTCTATGCGCGTATGTATGACAAACTCACCGTAGTCAAAGAGTCTGTCATAGAATTCCTCCTTGATTTAATGACTGAGAGAGTCATGTCGGAAAGAGGAATTTCCACTGGAATCCAAGCATCATAGACAAGAGGAGTAGCAACTTCTCCATCCATTACCCGAGTAGGATCATCTCGACAGGTCGACAAGAAGCGTACTAAACATAGAGATGATTTGGCGAATGCTAAAATAATTCCAATAATTTTGCCTTCTTACCTACCCCCTCTGAGTGGTGAAATCAACCATGATAGTGTGCCTCGAGAATTTGAGTATGCTATGGTTACTGTGTACCTACCAAAAGGGGTGCATGCAGTTCGTGTTGATTAGGACAAGCTCGCAGCGTTGAAGTTTAGAAACTTCAACCTTGGAAACAAGAAATTCTACAGTATGCTCGCTCCACACAAGTATCTAATGAAGACGAAGGGAAAGAACTCAAAGATTGTACTGCAGTCTTAGACCCAGAGCCTCGTGCAGTCAACATTGTTGAATGTCATGAAGATCTCGCACTTTGGCAGACACCAGGAGGTGAATGCGTGCGTAAAGATACTTATGTCTTGCTATCACGAAGGCTACTTGTGGTTGAACCACCGTGTCATGTTGGATCCCACCTTGATTAATCAGATCACATGACTCAGCATGCAAGGACCTGATCCACAAGAGTTCTATCCTGGAAAGACCACCGACAGAGCACTAGCAACGAAGATCAAAGAAACCTATGGCGATGTCGATAAGGGCACACGAGGCTACAAGGTAGCCTCTATTCAGAGTTTCATTGTGTGCCTTCCTTGTCAGTTGATCACAGACAATCTAGTACACAAGAATTGGCCCACCCAAGTAACTGGATTCGCAGTCGATCTCACAGGGAAGTGCGCAGAAGGACTTCAAATGAATTGGGTGAAGTACTTGGTGAATCATCTTGAACTGGATTGTAGGGAAGTGCAAGACCAAGGGTATGAGTTCCATTTCAGTTGGCTTCTCATACTGATCACCTTCATAGCATGGGAGATGACAGAGGGTGCCACTTTCCTAGAGACTGAGCCATTTGAGCCTTTGGCAGTGAGGTTCAGTACCCTGTGGTACTCGACCGATATGAACAAGTAATGGCCGTTGAATGTCATCTTCCACATATACTACAACCAGTTGAATACCTCCATCCAGGCTATGCCTCGCATTACCCCAAATATGCTCCACAGATTCAGACCCTTAATGAAGTTCAACGTAGATCAAGACTTCATGTTTATAACAGCACGAGATGATGAACATAATAAATAGTTGCAATCTTATTAAAAGTTGACTGAAGAAGACCTCAAAGAGATCACCAAGTATTGGTCAGCGGACCTTCTCATTCCAATGAACCCCGCAGAGATGTCTGATGTTGATAGCCCAGAGACTGTACTGGACACACCGAGACCAAGCAAAACAAAGAATCTTGAAGAGGTTCACGAAGTAGACAATGCATCTGTAAGGACTCCCTCAATGACACCAGATGAAGGAGGTGATGGTGAAGAGATAGAAGGCACATAAATTGAACAATAGAAGGTGAAGTACCACCGCCTAGGGATGAAGAAGACTCGTCAAAGAAAAGGAAGGTCTCACCTCTAAAAGCATACTTCCGAAAGAAGCCCAAGACCCTTGTAACCAAGATGCGAACTACCCTCACATTAGATGACTTTGATTTCATCATTGCAGTAGTGAATGATGCTTCAAAGGAGATAGTAGAGAAGCAGAAGGCGAAGAAGGAGAAGATGTATAACCATATAGAGATCAAACTCCAAGGAGTTCAATAGGCACTCCAGTTCATCCGCGCAGTACACATCGCGCCTCTGACAGCAGGGACTGTAGAACCAGGAGATGAACCAGCTCGACTTCACCAGATTGCTGACATGGTCAAAGATTGCCTTCAACAAGCTCAAGAAGACACAACATGAACCACCGAGGCTCTCACACAGGCACAGGGAGTACTTTTCGAGCATCGCAGTGATGCCGAAAGAGAAAAACTTGCTCTTCAAGTACAGTGGGATAAAGATAAAGCATAGCTATAGCAAAGCAAGGAATAGTTGCTCGCAGAGCATCTTGAAGTAAAGGAACTAGTCGACAGAGCACTCCACTCTGTGAGCATTATCGAAGTACCAGCTAAAGAGAGAGTTCCACAGAAGGTGGCCCAACTTGAAGACATTATACAGAAGCTACAACAACACATTGTTGATCTAGAACTCTACGTTGTGCCCGAGAACCCCCGGGAGATAAGAGACCAACAAGAAGCAACTGCTCAGAGCATAGTTGACCAATTGAAATCTCTTGCCTTGGAGTGAAAGCATCTTAGTAAACAAAGTTCCTAAATCTACGAGAACCTTACAGAGAATATGGATTTACAGGCGCTGGAGTCGCAGCTCCAGGAAGCAAAGCAGCATGCGGATACATTACAGGCACAGTTGAAGGCTCTGTCTGCAGTGGATAGAATAAAATGATCTCATGAACAACGCACATCTCAACAACAGATACACATGATCCAGAGAAAAGTGATGGAATTCACTCAGTGCATCCAACCGGTGTAAGACAAGGCATGCATATTATTTGTTGAGATCGAAATCGAGGGAGCAAAACTTAAGCAAGTCATCATCACTACAGAACAATGCCTGGAAGAACCAGTAAATGACACAATGATCCTGGAATTCACTCAACAAGAGGCCACAGCGATGCAGTAGGTTGAAGTAACTCGAGCCAAGCTCGAGGCCTTTGAAGAAAAATTGCATAGACTAGAGTGACCCGGGACAAGTCACAAGTGAGTGTTGGGGGCCTGTTGGCCCTTGCCCAAGTTTTGGGATATCCTGGGTCATTTTGACCTATTTTTGAATTGTGATAGCTAGTCAAAGAAGGACCACAAAGTGAAGCATCTCGGTCCACTTTTGGGCCCCTATTAGGGTTTTTGGGTTAATGTATTGGAAAAGGGATGTTGGCTCGTGGGTTCACTCACGCTTAGGCCCACTTATGTAGTGCATAAATAGATGCTTAGGCTAGATAGAAGTAGTAGTGCATCTATGTGATGTATGGCATACATCATAGTGCTAATAGTTAGATCTTTATGATCAGAAGTGGATTGTAAATGCTCTGTGCATGATCACAAGAATCTTGCAAAGATAAGTGCAAGTTGTTGTAAGAGGCTTTGTGCTGAAGTGTAAGGAAGAAGGATCTAGCGAGCTGCGTAGATATTTTGTCCTTTGCAAAGAAGGGTTTTTGTGCTTTTTGTTGTAACTAACGATTGAAGATACTAATAAAGAAGAAGAATTGGTGGACGTAGCCCCAGGGTGGGGGTGAACCACGTAAATTTGTGTGTAACGCTCTATGCTTTGATTCATTGTGTTTATCTCTGCTTATGCTATGTGATTTTGATATATTCACTTATGCTTTGTGTTTCTTAGATATATATGATTATTAGATCTGATGTATGTGCGAGTGCTTAGTGTTGATCTGCAGGACCTGATGTATTACTATTGCCAAGTGCTGAGATAATGTAGATATAAGTGAATATTGTGATGCTTTGTGCTATCTGTGAAGTAGAATAAGGGTTGGATATTAATGGTTGATTGATGCTAAGTGTGTTGTAAGTAGTATAATCATAGATCTGTGTCCCAGCTAAAGTTGTAGACACCTGAGTCTTGCAACCACCCCTGCCTCTACCTCGGGTGGGACTTCATCTACTTCACAGGCGTTGCCGAAAGGGCTGGTAGTTAGGGTTTTGTTGGTGTGCTCTTGAGCGTTGAAACTTGGGTCTGCCCTTATGTGCCATCAATTTCCTAAGTGTTGCAGTGATTTCTTTGAAGGGAATTCAGATGACTTGGTAGTTCAAGTCCATTTCATTTTTGAGGTGAAAAATGACAGATTTGAGGGTAACTCAAGCGCTACAGATATGAAGGAGTCATTTAGCAGTTTGGAATGCCTTGGTTGGAATATTATGTGGATAACTTGGGAAAGCTACTTGGAGGATTATTGTGATGGAATTAGGAAGATTTGTATGCATCTGTGGAGGTGGCTTGAGAAATATACCTAACTCTTTGATGAGGTGTGTTGGACAGGTCACTGCAGTGAAGTGGGAAATGAAGTCTGCAAATGTCGAGTTTGAGAGGATGGATGAGGCACCCTGGTTCTTGGTACCTTAACCATAATTTTTTATTCAGGTGGTACTTGACGAGTTGCGATGACAATTCCATAGTTTGGATGCTTGCAAGAGGTGCAAGGCAATTTCATTCCAAGAGACAGATGGAGTTATCAAGGAAGTCAACCAATAATCGTTAGCAGTCAACTTGAATGGGAAGAACGTAGACCAAGTGACTTCGGTTGTTTTTTCTTGCCTTTGGTATGGGACATTGGATGAGGAAAATCACACCTTGGTGACTTTCAAATGATTGTGTGATGACTCATAGATCCTGTTGGGGTCATTGGTTGAAGTTGGTAGAGTATTATTGCGAACATGATTAATGCATGGAAGTTCTTTGAGGTGACTCATTCTACTTGGAGATATTTGGATAGTTCATTGGGATGTTTAATGGGTGTAGGAATGATGGTAACACTCATTGAATATGTTGAGTTGAGTTGAGGTGACCTGACGAAAGAAGGAGAGTTGGGGACTTGCTTTCGATTGGAGGATTGAGTAGAAATGCAGATTGAAAAATGAAGAGATTACTTGGACATGGGTGTTTTACTTGCTTTGAGGAAACATGGTTGAGGGTGAAGCCTAACCATTCCAAGGCATAGAGAGGTAGATGCAACAACATGGATGAGTGATGAAGTAGTGGGGAAAAGGCAGTCTCTACCTACAATTGTTGGGGTAGAATGGATAATTGGTCCATGAGGTGGATAGTGGATTCAACTTGTCACATAAGGCCTTGTTTCAAGGTGAATTCATAGTGAAAAAATGTGAGGGGGGACCTTTCCTTGGTCTGGGAGTTGTGTGGATCAACCAAATTGTAAAAGGAAGTGACTAGTTTATGCATGAGGGCATGCACTCTCAAGGAGTGTGATAGTTGGATTGACCATTCAACTAGTTCACGAATTGGGTGAGAATAACAAAATTACAAGGGGGTCAAAATTAAAAACATGCCAATAGGTTTGAAGTGAAACACTTAGACATTATGTAGGATCTCTTTAATGAATATCAAATGATGGTAGAAGTAGTGAGAAAAGGATGGAAACTTGTCTTAGTCTTTAGAGTTGGATAGAGCGATGAAGACGCAACATAAAAACCTTATTTTGGGCATGGATATGCACATTTAGGAATTGAACGCAATGGTTGGAATAGCTACCCAACTAGTGTAGGACTTGAGGCTATAACATTGTGAAAAGACATGGAAGATTTGGTTGAATTATGGGTGCAACAACAACATAACATGAGTTCAACACTATGCAAAAATTTGAACTGAAGTGGGAAGCAATCAGTTGTAGCAGGTAGTGAAAACAACAAGGCAATGACATCACATCAAGAGAGAGAGGATCATAGTTGGGTGAATTTCATCCTTAAATTTGGGTGAAGTGATCGAATTGAATCAAGAATTAGATCATGCAGAGTTGGGTGCACTACAATTGGGTTTGTGGAAACTTGGGGTTTCCACTTCACAAGGAAATTTTAGGTTTCCACTTTGGCAGAATTTGGGGTTTCTAGCTAGCGTGAAACTTTGGGTTTTCAACATACTTGGTTGCAAAAGAGGCACGAGTTCAAGCAGAGACATGGAGATTTCATCTTTTGTGGATGTTTCCGAGGATGAAAATGAATTGAGGTGGGGGAGGATGTAAGGTATTTGACTAGATGGGTGAGGAGACCTTCGCCCATGTCCTCGAGGAGACATAACTTGGGGTTACTCTAGCACCCAAGTTAGGAAAGTGGAAACCTAGGCATGTGAATGTGCCAAGGGGCTTGTTGAAGTGTGAAGTGACAAAGATATTGAGGCACACCAACATGAGGGGCACACCAAGGTTTGGAACACCAGTCCCAAAAGGCACAATGATTGATGAGCACATGGGTTCATTTGGGAAACCGGTTCCGTGAAGGGGCACAATGATTATTTTGGGTGATTAGGTCCATGAAGGGGTGCGACGATTCATTTGGGCATGGGTTTGTGAAGGGGTGTGACACCCCTAAAGGATGCAATGGTTCATGATGGTGACTTTTGGAGATCCTATAATAGAAAAAGGGTGTGCAAACAATAAAGTCAAGTTTTGGAAGACAATGAGTGCAAGAGAGCTCTGCAATTCAGAGAAAGACAAAGAGGAGGAGCCAAGTCTCTCCACTTGGGAGGACTTGTGCTGCCTTAAGGTGGATTCGTTGGACAAATTTGGGTGAACTTCTCTTGGGTTAATTTTGGTGAAGTCTGGAAATGCATGTCTGTTGGAGGCATGTGTGAGGTGAAACCGAAATTTGTGAAATCAACAGAAATGAAGAGACAGACTTTTCATAAATGAAGAGACAACAAGTTTGCAGTTGGGGGAAAATATGAGGTACACTGCAAGTAGTTGTGTATACGGTTGCGAAAAAGGGTCTTGATGATGATCTGTGTATGAGTGTCTTGGTGAGGTGAGGCATTTCGTTTGAATTTTCCCTATTGTAAACTGAGCCGGTAGTGCTCATGTTGTAAATATTTCATGATAACAAAGAATTAGCTAGGTATTAGGCATGTTTCATTCCGCCTACACTATATATGTGTTTCTATTTCATTTTTTCCACAATTATCTTTGTTTCTCATGGATGTATGATTATATGTGACTAAGTGCTAAAACAATTAACGAATTTCTAAGTATACAAGAGTTTCACTAGAGTAGAAGTGTGACTCATCGGTAGCCTAGAATAGAATATGGGTGTGCTCTAGGTGAAGAGGTGTAGTCCAAATGAAGTAACCTTAGTTTTTCCAAGCAGCCAAGAGATAAACATCGTAGTTCTGCACACCCTCAATAGGTGTATGATCACAATATTCAACTAGGAACTCGACGTGATGGTTGGACTAGCTACCCAAATAGTGCAGGAATTGAGGCTATAACATTGTGCAAAGAAATAGAAAAGTTGGTTGAACTATGGGTGCAACAACGAGATTACATGAGTTCAACACATAGGAAAAAATTTGAATTGAAGTGGGAATAAATCGGTTGTAGAAGGTAGAAAAAGCAACATCAAGGAAGCAATTGCAACAAGAGAGAGGATCAGAGTTGGGTGACCTTCATCCTTAAAGTTGGGTGAAGTGACCACATTGACTTAGGAAGAAGATTACATAGAGTTGGGTGCAGTATAATTTGGTTTGTTGAAACTTGGGGTTTCCACTTCACAAGGAAATTTGGGGTTTCCAGTTGGCATGAAACTTGGGGTTTCCAACAGACTTGGTTGCAACAAAGGAACAAGTTCAGGCGAAGACTTGGAGATCAAAGATTTTGTGGATGTTTCTGAGGATGAAAATGACTTGAGGTGGTGGAGGATGTAAGTTCTTTGGCTATATGGGTGAGGAGACCTTCGCCCAAGTTCTAGAGGAGATGGAACTTGGGGTTGCTATAACACCCAAGTTGGGAAAGTGGGCACATTGGGCATGTGAATGGGACAAGGGGCTTGTTGAAGTGTGAAGCAACCAATATATTAGGGTGTACTGACATGAGGGGAACACCAAGTTTTGGCACACCAATCCCAAGAGGTACAATGATTGATGAGCACATGGGTTCGTTTAGGAAACTGAGTCTATGAAGGGGCACAATGATTCATTTGGGATACCAGGTCTGCGAAGGGGTGAGCCAATTTTTTTGGACATAGGTTTGTGAAGAGGAGTGACACCCCCAAAGGATGCAATGGTTCATGATGGTGACCTTTGGATAGCCTATAAGAGAACAAGGGTGCACAACCAAGGAAGTTAAATTTTGGAAGACAAGGAGTGCAAGAGAGCTCTGCGATTCCAAGGTAGACGAAGACGAGGAGATCCCTCAAGGAGCCAAGTCGCTCAACTTGGGAGGAATTGTGCTACCTTGAGGTGGATTCATTGGAAAAAATTGGGTGAAATTATCTTGGGATAATTTTGGTGAAGTCTGGAAATGCACGTTTGTTGGAGGCATGTGTGAGGTGGAACCGAACTTTGTGAAATTTTAAAAAATGAAGAGATAAAGTTTGCATAAATGAAGAGGCAACAAGTCTGTTGTTGGGGGAACATATGATGTGCACTGTAGGTGGATGCGTAGATGGTTACGATGGAGGTTATTGATGAATATATGTGTATGAGTGTCTTTGTGAGGTGAGGCAAGTCGTTTGACTATGCCATGTTGTAAATCGAGCCAGTAGTGCACATGTTGTAACTATTTCATAATAATAAATGCTTAGTCGGGTATTAGACATGGTTCATGCCACCTACACTATATTGTAAGTTTTAAACCTGTGAATTAAAGAAATGCATACAGATTCTTAAGAAAAACAAAAATTAATCAATGGATCATACACATAGTACACAAAGATTTACGCTGGAAACCCTTAACTGGGAGAAAACCAACCTTCCTTGGTGCCACACCTTTCAACTCTTCATTGTATTAATTTTACCATTCACCATACAATATATACAATGTTTTAGGTATTCTGTAGCTACCAAAACCATAATCCTTAATCCAGGATTAATTTAGAAAACCGATAAAATAGCAAAAACCACCCCAAAAAAACAAATTGGGGCACTTCCTAGAGCCAAACGTTGTGCGTAACCAGAGGGGGACAAACACGCCCCCCCCATGGGACCCCCCTAGGAAAGAAACTGATGCACATGACACAAGGAGTGAAGCAAGTTGGGATCATCAGATGCAGTTGTCGAATCTGACGCACCCACACACACACATGCAAATAATATAACACATACCCAAGATTATCCCACTTGTTGTTTTCTTTGCATAAAGGGGTTCAAATGATTACATAGTCAACAATCCAGGGCAATAATTCCCATTGTTACTCTACACCAGAAGAAATTCTCTGTGCTCGCAGACTTTGTCAATGAATCTGCAACATTCTTCAAAGTGTCAACCTTTTACAGCAACACCTTCTTTTCTTCAACCATGTCTTTCACAAAGTCATACTGAACATCAATATGATTTTTCTTCAAATGATAAGTAGGGTTCTTTTCCAGTAATATTTCACTCTGACTATCATATCCTAATCTCACTACTTTTTTTTCCAACCCAATACCTCAACACAATCTTGGTAAACATACTGCTTCCTTGCTTGCATGAGTGGTTTCCATGTATTCAACTTCTGTAGTTGAGAGGGACACTACAACTTGTCTTTTTCTTATCCAATTGATTGCTCTTCCAAATATGTTAAAAACATACCCACTTTTGTATATTCTATGATCTAGATCTCCAACCTAGTCTGCATCAACAAACCCATGTATTTCCACCACTCTGTCCAATCCTGGTCTTCCTTGGTAGCACAATCCATAACTGGTAGTGGCACAAAAATACCTGAAGACCCTCTTTACTATTGTCCAATGTTCCTTACTTGGTTTTGACATATACCTGCTCAAAACTCCCACTGCATGTGCAATGTCCAGTCTAGTACATACAATTGCATACATCAAACTGCCAAATGCACTGGCATATAGAACATGGGACATGTCCTCTTCTTCTTCCTGTTTCTTTGGACACTGATCTGCAGATAAATTTACACCTATATGAATAGGAACCTTGATTGGTTTACTTCCATGCATATTAAACCTATGCAATATCATCTCAACATATTTTCTCTGATTCAACCCAAGTTTCCTATTTTCATGATCTCCTTTAATTTCCATTCCCAGAATGAAGTTCGCAGCACCGATATCCTTCATGTCAAATTTGGAGGATAGCTGTGATTTCACCTCCTTGATAACACCCATGTTATTTCCTACCAACAACATTTCATCAACATACAACACTACAAAAATGAAGTGATTACCAACCTGCTTATAATATACATAGTGATCAACCCTCCTTCTCACAAATTCCAATCCAAGGATGTATGTGTCAAACTTTTGGTAGCACATCCTAGGTGATTGCTTCAAACCATATAGTGAGTTATTTAACTTACATACCAGCTCTTTCTTTCCCTTCACTACAAATCCTTCTGGTTGCTTCATGTAGATTTATTCTTCCAGATCCCCATGTAGGAATGATGTCTTCACATCCATCTATTCCACTTCAATATCAAAAGCAACAAAAATAGATAAAAGAAATATAATAGAAGTTAACTTGGCAATAGGAGAAAAAATATCACCAAAGACAATTCCCTCTACCTGGGAATAACCTTTTTCTACTAACCAAGATTTGTATTTCTCCACTTTTCCTTCTGCATTACACTTATTCTTAAAAAGCCATTTTCTACCAACAGATTTTCTTCCAGCTGGCAACTCAACTATATCCCATGCCTCATTCTTATCCAAGGCATCCATTTCTTCAACCATGGCCTTCTTCCAGAGTTTATTATCCTCTGAATTCACTTCTTCCTTGATAGTTTTGGGATCATCATTGATAATAGATAAATAAAAATTAGAATGAAAATAAGGTGGACTATACCTTTTTGGTTTCCTTGTTTCCCTCACTGATCTCCTCAATACTGAGGTATGAGGTTCTTCTTCCTCTGCTTCATCTTCTTCAGATGATTCAGATTTTTCATCATCCAACTCAAACTCTATTTTCTTAGGTTCTTGTTGCCTTGGTAGGAATTCTTGTTTGGAAGCATCTTTTACCTCTCTAAAAACAACATCTCAGCTGTAAGCAATATTCTTAATTTATGGGTTCCAAATCTTATAGCCTTTCACACCATCTTTATAACCCATGAAGATTCACTTTTCAACTGTATTATCCAACTTACTCCTATTTTCCTTTGGAACATGTACATAAGCATCACAACCAAACACTCTGAGATGTTTAAGAAAGGGTTTCTTACCAGTCCATACCTCGTGTGGATTTTTATCATCCAACGCTGATGAGGGTGATCGATTGACCAGGTAACATGTTGTAACCACTGCCTCTGCCCATAATTCATGTCCTAACTCGGCACCACTAAGCATTCTCCTTGTGTTTTCCATCAGTGTCATTTTCATCCTTTCTGCAACTCCATTATGCTAAGGTGTGTATGGAGTACTCTTATTCCTTGCTATACCACACTTCTTACAGAATTCTTTGAATTCATTTCCGCAAAATTCTCCATCATTATTTTTCCTCAATACCTTTATTTTCTTCTCTGTCTGATTCTCTACCAGAGCCTTAAACTCTTTAAATTTATCAAATACCTCAGATTTATTTCTAAGAAAATAAATCCATGTGTTCCTCGAGAAATCATCTATGAATGAAACATAATACACAGATTTACCTAGTGATGGAATAGGCACAGGTCCAAACACATCACTGTGTATCAAGTCTAATATCCCCTTTGCTCTTGTAGCACCAGATGGGAATCTTACTCGATCATGTTTACCATATATGAAATGTTCACATAAATCAAAATCCAGAGTGCAATTAGAAATACCTTCAACCATACCTTT
This sequence comes from Picea engelmannii, assembly GCA_009831015.1. Taxonomy (NCBI): domain Eukaryota; kingdom Viridiplantae; phylum Streptophyta; class Pinopsida; order Pinales; family Pinaceae; genus Picea; species Picea engelmannii. The sequence continues at coordinate 328,411 of ML777138.1, forward strand.
ACCGTGTAGTGTTCAAAGGCCCTTTTTTCCAATATGCCCCAGTCTTTGATGCCACACTATGGTCTTCTTTCCAGGGACAATATTGGTCTTGTATTCTTTATTTCTCTCCTCAGGGACAACAAAACTATTACACACATTAGTATAAGTTCTTCCCAACAACTTGTACAGAGTTCCACACTGAACTCCCCTCATCAACACCATTGCTCCTTGTACCATCTTGCAAGCTCCCTTTCCCAATATAGTATCCACTCTTGCATCATCCAACTTGCTTACAAATATTAGGATCCTGGCTAGTTTTGGAATGTGTAGAACCCTAGGGAGAGTTCTAATCCTTCCATCTTTTAGAAACAACTTAACCCTTCCACGTCCCATGATTTTGGCTGTCGAGTCATCTCCTAGGAATGCATCACCACCATCATATTTTTCATATTCACAAAACCACTCCATGTGAGGAGTCATATGATATGACGCACCTCAGTCGATTAACCATACACCACGGTCTGCATGTGTACTTGTAGATTCCAGGTAAACATCACCTCCTTCTTTAGTGGAGGTTTTCGCCTCTATGGAAGAGGTGTTATCAGATCCATTTGGTTTATCAACCTTCTTAGACTTGCAATATTTCTTATAATGCCCCATTTTACCACACTTCCAACATTTTCTCAAATATTTTCTTGGAGACTTAGATCTACTTGTAGATTTAGATCTCCCCCCTCGAAGACTTACTAGGATTCTTGTCTTGGGTATGACCTCTTACAAATAAAGCATTTGTGCTATGACTATCCATGCTTTTTCGCCTCATCTCTTCAGATAACAAGGATGCAACTACATCCTCACACTTCAATGTAGATTGAGTGGTACTACCAATTGCTACAACCATATTAACCCAAGAGTCTGGAAAAGAACATAACAAAGTGATACACTTATCTTCTTATACAATCGTAATATTAATAGATACTAGTTGACTTACCAGAGTATTAAAGGCATTTAGATGTTCTGTCACAGAATCTCCATCTTCCATCCTAAGATGATACAACTTATTTCGAATAAACAACTTGTTTACCAGGGACTTTGATTAATACAAATTTTGTAACTTATCCCATAGTTACCTTGTCGAAGATTCTCCCAAGACATTCAACAACACCAAATCTGTCAATCAGTGTCGAATAATACTCCGTGCTCTTCTTTCCAACTTCTCCCAATCTTCCTTCTACATACCAATAGGTGGTGTACTATTAGTTTGTGTACTAGTAGGTTTTGTACCAGTAGACTGTGTGCCAGTAGGCTGTGTACCAAGATCCACAATGATCAATTGTTATTTGTCTACAAGAAGGTCCTCCATCTTGAGCTTCCATAGATCAAAGTTTTTACCATTGAAATTCTCTATCTTTATTCTAGAAGATCTCTCCATTCCTCTTTCTACACTCAAATCACCATTGCAAAATCTCCCACTAAACCCAGATTTATCACAGACCCAAGATAAACTTGATCTATCAATACCGAGCCAAACCCTCAGCAACAAAGGCGTCCCCCTGAAGCCAAAAACGAGCTTTGATACCACATGTAAGTTTTAAACCTATGAAGTAAAGCAATGCTTACAAATTCTTAAGCAAAACAAAAATTAATCAATAGCTCATACACATAGTATACAAAGATTTACGTTGGAAACCCTTAAATGGAAGAAAACAATCCTTCCTTGGTGTCGCACCTTTCAAATCTTCATTGTATTAATCTCACCATTCACCATATAATATATACAATTTTTTAGGTATTCCGTATCTACCAAAACCCTAATCCCTTAATCCGGGATTAATTTAGAAAATCGCTTAAAATAGAAAAATCCACTAAAATAGCAAAAACCACCCAAAAAACAAAATTGGGGGGGCTACCCCGAACCCTGTCGACTCCGTGCTACCACCCAGAGCCGAAATCTTCACGCAACCAAGGGGGGCAAACTTTCCCCCCCTCTGGGACCCCCCAGGGAAGCACTCGACGCACACGACATAGAAATCGAAGCAAGTTGGGATCGTTAGACACAATTGTCGAATCTGACGTGCCCACACACACACATGCAAAGAATATAACACATACCCAACATATATTTGTGTTTGTCTCTCATTTTTTCCACAATTCTCTTGGTTTCTCATGGATGTATGCTTATATATGACTAAGTGTTAAAAAAATTAACGAATGCCTAAGTATACAAGAGTTTCACTAGAGTAGGAGTGTGACTCATCGGTAGCCTAAAATATAGTATGGGTATGCTCTAGGTGAAGAGACGTAGTCCGAAGAAAGTAACCTTTATATTGTGAAACAACCAAGCGAGAAATGTTGCGGTGTCGCATGCCCTCAAGAGGTGAACGATTACAAGATTTTCCTAAGCACACTGTGGGGATGTGACAATGGGGATGATAACCTAGAAGTTTTTGCCTCATATATATATATATATATATATATATATATTATTTAACATTAGACTTAAATCTATGATTATTGAAATCTAATTGTGGTGGGGGTTATGTGATACTTTTATCAGATAGTGTATTTACATTTGGAGGAAGTTGTGGTAGGGGATATGTGAGACTTTTATCAGACAAATTATTAACATTTGGAGGAAGTTGTGGTAGGGGCTATGTGATACTTTTATCAGTTAGCGTATTCACATTTGGAGGAAGTTGTTGTAGGGGCTATGTGAGACTTTTGTTAGATAGCTTATTCACATTTAGAGAAAGTTGTTGGGGACCTTATGTATCTTGTTTTACTATTTTATTATTTAAATAAATATGAATAGATATATAAGTCTTCTTAATTTTTAGAAGTGTAATTAGTATTGAGTATATCCTATAATTCAATGTTTAAATTCTTTCATTAGTATAATTGATTATTAATTATAATATATTTTTCCTCGGAAAAAATCACAATTTCATTATATAATAACAAAATTACATACACAAATATACACAAGTATTTTGACATAGCCTTGCACATATTCTCCAGTAAAAAGATTCTAACCACCAGGTGATGCAAAACAGGCATCAAAGATACATAATTGAATGTCTTCAAATAATACTAGTCCCCAAAAAAATATCCATCTGAAGAAACCACCGGCATTTAAGTCCTCAATATAGTGGGTATATTAGAAAAAAAACAAGATGTGTCCCAGCATGAACCATAATATTGTCCCCACAAAAACAACATAGATGCCAAAATAATGAATCTTGTCTATCATGAATGGGGTGATAGAATCCATGAATTCCCACTGATGTATGTTATTCAACATACCATTGACCAAAGGCTAATTGTGAGGATTTTTTGGAAAGCCTATCCGCCAATTGAGTCAAATCAACTTTTAATGCGAAGTACATCCTCTAACATCAGAAGAAAACGAGAGACATGACAACCATGAACCCCATTAGCCCAATTGATGATTACTAATGAATCACCAAAAAATTGTAATGATTTGTATCCCTACTCCATAGCGAAAAGTAAAACAAGTTTTAAGACCAAAAGTTCAGAATAGTTGTTTGAGCCAGTCCCCAAACCATCTTTGAGGGTAAAGAAATGAGAGTTAGAAAAATAAAGACAGTCGCCCCCACCACACATATCCTGATCAGAATATGAAGAACCATTGAAGTATCCCCACGAGAGACTAAATTCAGGAACCACCTCCCTAGAGACCTAGGGTTGTGCCAATGCACCACCACCCGAGCTCAGGAAATAATTCAATATCCCAATGCAATTAACTTCCACCCTTTCGGCCGAAATGATCACATCCTGGAAAATTTTCCCATTTCAAGTGATCAAAATCCCACAAGCCAGGATAAATGGAAAATCCCAATATTACACTTGATCCCGACCACAAATCCATTCCTATAAATCTAATTCAAAGAAATTTCCTTGCCAACTTGAGAGGGAGGGCAATAAAATCCTAGAAAAATCCCATACATCCTGAACATATGTACAATGTAAAAAAAGATGTTCCACTGATTCTAAATGAGTTTTACAAAGAGAACATCGTCCCGACCTAGAGAAGATACACCTTTGTAAATTATCCCAGGTAGGCAAATTGTTTGCCAGAATTGACCAAACTAACAACTTTCCCTTCGCTGGACAAGACTATTTCCAGATCTTCCTCCACCACCAGAGGGGGTCCTGTTGATGAATGTCCATGCATAATTTTATATAACCAGCATGAGGAGTATATTCCCCATCCCCAACACCATCCCAAAGAAACTCATCATCTCTATCAACCAGCCAAATGGAAGCATCCCGGAGTGCCTGAGTATATCGATCCCAATGAATATAATCCTCCTCTAGAATACCAAGCTTGTGCCCCTACAACCAACCTTGATACCGCAAATTTGTTTTTATGGGATCCCCAACCCGAGTAAGATAAAAGAAACCACCCTGAGCCAATCTATTATGAATCCCTTCTGAAAATAAGTGTCCCATCTGGCTACTAGGCCATGGATCCATATTGAGACTAACCAATCTCCCAGAACCCACCTGCCACACCAAACAATTCCCAATGAGATCAAAAGCCTTAATCAAGGCCTTCCAGATAATGTAAATTCCCGACGAATATTTATTTGCAGTTCAAATCTAGTTAAGAATAGATAGGGGTGGAATATATTTTTGTTTAACAACATGAGTCCAGAGGCTAGTAGTTTTAATCAATTGCCAAGAGATCTTTGCAGCAAGCACTTTTGAAAAAGAGAAAATATTATTTAAGCCCCAACCACCCAAGGCCTTTGGTGCAACAATCTGATCTTTTCGAACCCAGGGAAATACCTTTTTGTCCTTGTTTCCCTCCCACAGATAAGAAAATCACAACCTCCTCACCTTCTCCAAAATACCTTTTGGTATCCAGGATAACGACATCCAGTAAACCAGAATAACCTCCAATATCGCCTTCATGAGAACTAAATGACTAGCCCTAGATAACCAACGATGACTCCAACACTTTAGCCTTTTTTCAAGTTTTGAAATGAGTCACAACCAATCAGTCTTCCGATAGTCATTGGGTTTCAATTGAAAACCAAGATACTTCAATCCTTCATCCAAATCAAAGACCCAAAAGGGGATCCTAGAAGTAATGGATAGTGACTCCCCCCCATCCAGATAAGAGAGTGTAATGATAGACTTATGTTCATTTATTATCATGTTTGTAGCTTCTTTAAAGGGAGTTATACCCTCACACAGTTTTTCAATATCCTGCCTAGATCCATCACAAAAAATTAAGATGTCGTCCACAAAGAGTAAATGGGAGATATACAAACCCGATGAGATTTTGATGCCTCTGAAGTTTCCAATAGACTTTGCCTCAATCAAGAAATGACTAATACATTCAGAAACCAAAAGAAAAAGAAGTGGAGACAGAGGGAATCCCTGTCTAATTCCCCTTTCCTCCTTGAAGAACGAGGAAGTTGAACCATTAATCAAAATGGAAAAAGAAATAGATTATAGGCATCCCATAATCCAATTTTTGAAAGCCACCCCAAAGCCAATATGTATCAACAACATCCGGATATAAATCCAATTTACCATGTCGTAGGCCTTTGAAAGGTCAATTATAATAACCGCTCCTATAAGTTTCCTACTTTTTAAACTATGTAAACCTTCCTGTGCAACCCCAATAGCCTCATGAATCTGCCTTCTCACCAGAAAATCAAATTGTTCGCTTGAAATATGCCTAGAAAGAATATATTTTAGTCTTCGACTGATAACTTTAGAGATGATCTTATATAAATAGTTACATACAGAAATAGGTAAAAAATCATCAAAAGTAGCAGGATTGTCCGACTTGGGAATTAAATCAATGAAAGTAGCATTTAGTGGATCATGTATATGCCCATTTTTCCTGGATTCCTCCACCACATTTAAAATGTTATTACCCAACAAGTCGAAAAAACCCAAGTAAAATTTGATTGGCCAACCATCAAGAACTGGACTCTTTCCTTTCTGGAAATAACACATGACTACCAACAATTCCTGATCAGACACCTCCTCCATCAAAGACACTCATTCGTCCTCCACCACAAAACGAGGGAAGAGCCTGGCCACATTCACAATTTCAGCTATCGAGGATCTCACTTGTGCCTTGAAAATTTCTTTAAAATGAGAAGTCCCCAAGGATTATAGACCTTAAAAAGTATTGACCAATTGACCATCCCCCTGAGTAAGACCCCAAATAGTGTTTGTCATTTTCCTTCCTTTGGAAAAATAATGGAAGAATTGTGTATTCTCATCCCTGTAGGCGAGCCAAATAACATGAATTTTGAGTCTCCACAAAGCTTCCTTTTCATCCAAAATAGCCCTCCTCCGAAGTTCCAAATGAACCAGTTCATCCTTTCCCTCCCTGGAACAGAAACCCCTGTTAGGGTCGACCTTCCATTCCAGCAGGGTCTTTCCAATGTGTAATAGCTCCTGCTCCTCTTTTATTTTTTTCTCATGTGCCCAGGTGATGCTTGCATGTTTTACTTTTATCAGGTTTTCTAGAAAAAGAATAAAAATATAAGTAGTTGAGTCTTCTCCTTAAGGGGTCCACAATTTATGAACCAAGGCTTGATACTCTGGATCCTTTAACCAACCCTCAAATAACTTAAAGGGGTTGGGAGCCCGATGAACCCTACCACAAATTTCCAGTACAATCGGATTATGGTTTGATTCACCACTATAGACAACCCATTATTGAGAAAGGGCCAAAGAATCCACTAGTTCCTCATTTAGAAGGAAATGATCCAGGAGTTTAGCAACCTGATCATCCCCGACCCACCTATTCCTCCAAGTCAGCTATAATTTTACTGGATCTAAATCCAACAATCTATGGAGATCAAGAAAATGAGTAAATTAATTGATCATAGGGTCCGGGCTTGTTCGAGGTCCCCGTACCTTCGTCGCACCTATGGAAATATCTAAATCCCCACCCAAAACAACCTCTTGTTTAAAAAACCAAGAGAACTTTTCCAGAGAGTCCCAATAACATTATCGATCAGCATAGGGACCATAAATGTTAACAAGAGTCAAGGAGCGACCAAGCTCTATAGAGAAAATATTGAGACCAATCCCCGATTAAAAACCCCAAATCCATTCATAGTTACAACGCTTGAGAGACCATCCAGAGGCTAGACCCCCAGATCGACCCTTTACATCCACCACCGCAAAGGACCAACTTGGCAAAAGATATTCTAACATCGCAACCACTAGTTCACTAAGCCCCATAGTTTCTTGAATAAAAATAACATCTGGATCGATAACAACAACTAATCTTTTTAAGGATGATTTTTTTGCAGGGTTCGCCAACCCCCTATAGTTAAAAGAGAGAATTTTCATAGAAAAATCACCTCTTGGGGTTGCTTTTCTCTAAGAACCCATTCAATGAAATATTTTATGCTAGAGGCCAAATCAATCCTGGCCCGATCTTGTGCCAGAAGTAAATGTGATCTTCTAGCCCATCACCGAGATGAAGAAGGGGCCTGAGGAAGACAACCCAAAACCTACCAAGTGGATCCTCTACACCACAACCACCCAAATCCTCAGTTAATGGAACCATGTTATGGAGAGAATAGTGAATCCTAGACCCCTCAGAAGACTAGGTGTTGAAAGACGACTGGTTTCCTGAATGGGAAGGAGTCCCATTCAAAGAAAAAGTAGAAGAAGGAAAGGAAGGTATAGACTCCAAAGGGAAGGCAAGACCAACAGAAGAAGAAACCAAATTACCCACATCCCCAAGTGACACCGAAGGGAGGGAATCCCTAGACACACAAATAACCCTCGACACCTTATTGCAATACAAAAGGGATAAAGGGGTATTGATAGAAGGTGGAAAGATAGCCCCAATAGGAGAGAGAGAGTACAAAAATCCACCTCAGGGTGAGGCTGGGTGAAAAGAGGGGAGGAACCCACAGTAGGAAAAGCATCCAACCCCAAAAATCCTGACAGAAGCAACAAATCAGAAGATATATAAGTAGCAATCCGAGAAAAATAAGACTTTTTATTACCTGACACTAGGAGAGACCTTGGACAAGACAAATTTGTGGACCTCTGAACCTTTGCTCAATCCAAGTCCAAGCCACCCATAGCAATAACAACAGATGTACTGGAGTGTCGCCCCTTGTCCCTGCTAATTTCATGAATCTTTGTAACAATCGTATGAGCACCCCCAGTAGCCCCACACCCCAAATCCAAAAGCCTCTATTTAGCAGAAAAACCATATCCCAAGGGGCCCCGCAACTTCCCCTTGAAAGGAAATTTGCAATCTGCAAATCCATGCCCATAAACATGGAATATATGACACCTAAAATGGATTCCCTCATAATCCAATAGTTGAATAAAAGAAACGAAAGTCGTCTCGATAGTTATCTCCTTGAGTAAACCCAAAGATATATACAACCTCACCAATATTCGAGCCATGGACATCAGACCTTTGTCCTCAAAGGAGAAATCCGCTTCAATGAACTCACCCAGTTTGTTTCCAATGGTCGCGAAACGAATAGGGTTCCAACACTGCATAGGTAGGCCCAGTAACCGAACCTAAATAGGAACCACATCCACCCTCTCCCCCTTAGCATCAAAATTGGGAGTCCATCACTTAAGAACAATAGGAATACTAGCCATACTCCAATTTTTGGACAAATCCCAAAAAACATCATTAGAAGCAGAAGACAAAGGAAAACCATCCCTTAGCTAACAAAAAAATACTTGGATGGAAAGAAATATTAGATCCCCAAGTATTATCCACCCAAGACCACAAGAAAGCAGCACCCAACTGCTTCTCGCACGCCCTACCCATGACAACCAACTATGAAAAATCTACCACACAGTCCATGTCAATCTCCTCTCCGAAAACCAAACTATCTAAGTTGGTCCTGTCCCGTGCACACTAGGTACCTCTATGCACAGAAGGATTTGAAACCCCTGCATTGTCCAGGCCCTCCCGATCCACAACACGAGCGTTACCTTTAGAGCCAGGATTTTGAGGAGCAGAAACAGAGCGTCTAGAAACCCCGTCTAGAGAGACAACGCCACTAAATAACTTTCCCATGGTCACTGCAGTTTCTGGAAGAGTACCAGAGTCATTAAAAACCTTCGATGGAGAGAAAAAGGCACAATAATCAGCCACCGACAAGTCCTTTTGTTGGGTACCCCAAATATCACCATCAAAGAGAGCCCAAGCTCGGAACCAATGCATACATATTCACCATCCGACATAACTAGAAGGGGATCCAACCCAGGATCAAATCCCATCAAGGAAACCACCGACAACTCACAAACTAGGGCAGAGGAAAAAGCCAAGCCACACGAATACGATAAATCGATTGGGGAAGGAATCTTCGAAACTAGACCATATGTCAAAGCAGAAACTGGATCCCCTAGGTTCACTGCCAGAAACCCCATTGATACTCTGACAAGGGATTTTGGGTCCCCTGCCACGGGATCACCCCCCAAACCACCCGTATCTAGCAAAGACTTTGCATCCTAAGTCGACTCCATCCCAACGGGGCAAATAAAAAGAACTGCAGATAGAAAAAGGAAGGGGGTGTCCCCACAAAAAACCTGCACACCAATACGTCGCCACCTCGACCCTGGTAAAGTATGACCCCCAAAAATATTTCTCTACCACACCCCAAACCAGCCCACCACTGGAAAAGGAGAGAAACCCTATCTGCCATTACCATCGCCCACCACCGCCTCCATCCACGCCATGACTCTATTTCAAGGTTCAGATTCCTTCCGAACTCATCACCGTGATTGAATCATGTTGTCTTGTTGTCCTGGGAAATTTAGTTATAAAATCAATGGTTACCACTTCCCATTTCTTCTCTGGAATTGGTAATGGTTGGAGCAAACCTGTTGGGTGCCTATGCTCACCCTTCACTCTCTGACATTCCATAATTTGGAAATGTAATCAACAACATATTTCTTCATTCCTAGCCAAAAGAATTGGCTTCTCACTAATGCAATTGTTTTTTGGTAACCAGAATGTATATCAATTAATTATAATATATTATTAATTATACTAATTAATTATAATATACTTTTAATTTTTTCTATATCAATTAATTATAGTATATTATTAATTATACTAATTAATTATAATATACTTTTAATTTTTTCTCGATCTTAAATATGAATAGATATATTTTTTTAAAACCATAGTTTAGGTTTAATGTACTATCTTGTATCTTTCTTTTTCTACTTTTTATCATGTGTATTTCAAACAAAATTCTAACGTACATATGTCTCTTTTTAAGTCTCAATGAGACACACCCTTTCTCTTTCTATAGGTATGATTTCCTAAGTTCTATTAATTACTTTATTTACTTGTGCATATCACTATTATTATTAATAATAGCATACTTTTTAAGTGAGGGAAAGGGAATGTAGACATAAATTGAGATGGTTACGTTTCTCAAATATTGAAGGAGTGTATTTTTGGATGGTGCATGAATAACTAATAGAGAGTCCGTTCACTAGGTTCATGTGAATCTTATTCATTCTTATTATGACAATATTTACATGTCTAATGTGAAGCATACAGAGCTTCCCAATGGGTTAATAGTCAATGGATATATGGTTGGACGATTATATATATATATATATATATATATATATATATATAGCCAAGATGTTCATTTGATCCTAACGTTGAACTTTCAAATTTTGATATGTTGTATTAGGGAAAAATAATAGTTGTGATTGTAAAGTCTCAAAATTGCGGACATTGTCTTATGATTTCCACCTGATTGTCAAGCAACTATAAGAAAATTTTAGAATGGAAATTTTGGAGTTTGTTTTCAACGATTGTTAATGGTTGGATGCTTCCTCGATCATATGATGTATTGCTTGTTTTTTGTAAAATTATAACACCACTTTCATGACTAATGTATGTTGCATGCAACATAAGTCTCACTTTGAATAAAGACGTTGACATGATCCTCCTTAGGGTTGTAATAGGGACCTATGGGCCTATTAGAGATAATAGTAGGATAAGTATGGTGTCCATTTAATGTAGTGTGGACTAGGTCTACAATGTTAGCTATTAATAAATAATGCCCCATTAGGTAGTCACAATTTAATAAATGTAATGTGGCCTCACTAAAGAAGGCCCACTAGCTAGTTAGCATTTAGTGCGCTATAAATAAAGACAGATTCCTCCTTATTGAGAATGTATGAGAATATTATTGTATTGGAGAGATTATCTCATTGGGAGGTTGCTCCCTTGAAGAGGAAAGTGAACATGAGTTGATCTTTCCATAGAATGATCTTTGTAAGGTGTTACTCTACCTTAATGGTATTTTCATATATAAAGCATCGAAGTATTTTCTACCCATAATTATACTTCTTATGTGTGATTTCATTTTCAAATATAAGGTGAACTTCATTTGGTATTAGATCTCTTTCTAGGACATAGTTCTGAAGGATAAATTCATACTTATGATATAATTGAAAGTATACTTATTCTAGAAGTCTACATATGATTAAAGATGAGGATAGTGAGAGAAGTTGGGGATGGAGATCACATAAAGATTTATGGAGAAATTCATGGAGATTGTTATGTTGTATTGGACATCTTGTTATGAGCACCTCAATGTTATATATTATGAGACCTCACATGTTGTATTGATGTAAGAGAGTGATGTATTATTATTGTACATTAAAACAATAAAACAATGTGATCATTAAGGATATTTGTTGCTCTTATATGAATTCTTTGTGTGTAAATTTTTTCTTATTGCTTCTCTTGAATCCAACATTTCGTATTAGAGTGATGGTATCATGGGAGCTCTCAATGGGTTGTTTATGAAGAAGAATGTGATATATGAAATATTAATTATCTGTCGAGAGAGATTAATTATATACACTGTAAGAAGCTCCCTGAATGATTTCTAGTGAGCTACCGAATACCATCATTTAGTGCATGATTCATCATTAATTGTGCTTCAAGTTTGGAGTTTGTGTAGTTAATTTATTCACATTGCAACACATGGTAATTGGTGAAGAAGTTTCCCAACAATGCCAAGCATCCATTGAGAGGAAGAGAAGAAAATTGTGGGAGAGAAGAGGCCATGGAGATCTTCCTCAAGGAGAAGTGACGTCAAAAGAGTCAATGCCCTATCACTATTTGTGAAGACATTCAAGGGAAATTTAATCTGTGAAAAATCCATTGCACTTGTTAAATAAGTGGTTGGCATAATTAGACATTTGAACAAGGAATGTGAGATGACGACTGGTGCAATAATTCTAGATAGAAATCAACTTAGGATCAGTCACCGTAGGAGCAGTCACCATGCGAGAGGATTGGATGCAATGTCCGATGGTGGAGCTGAGTTAGATTCAACCACAATGAAGTCATGATACAATATGTGGTGTATTCATGGGAGTTTGTGCATTTTTTCCTCCTGCATAATTTTGTCAGCAATTTGGTATTCTTTGTGGTTCTTAGCGATGCAGAAAGTCTGTTGTGAGTTCATAATTATGAGAGGCATTATAATCTAGTTAACAATAGAACGTAAATCATGGTTATGAATATTGTTGTTTCTACTTTTGCAGAGGTAAGTTTATTTGTTGTATAGTCATTGTAACAAGTCAAAGTTGTTTGTTGGAGCATTCTTAATGGTCCTTTGTACAAGACGCTTGCCATGTGTTCACCAAATATTCCCATTGCTTATTGTTTGAGAAATAAAGTATGATTATTTGTGTTATGGATTTGTTGTGAGCTCAAGTTGCGTGTAGAGGAGATTGGCCACGATATTGAGGTGCCTTGTCAGGGCCTGATAAAGAAATGTCATGGGAAATACAAGAATGCTATCAGTCTGCAATGAGAATAATAGTATGTTGTTTCATGCCTGATCCAGTTGAAGTATCATGATTTGGTGTGTTGAAATTGATGTTGAAGAGAATATCACTCTAATTTGATGTCCGAGGAATGATTTCTCATTATTTCTCTGTAGTTTTTAAAATAGTCAGTCAAAGAATCAGAAGGCGTGGAGAATTGTGTTTTTGGATCCATTTAGGCATTGGTAAAATTTGTCTTTATGAGATTGGGATGCCATACGAGCAGAGCCTGACGGTAACTTAGGACCAACACATGAAATAGTTGATAGTGCATACATAATTCTCACTGGTGATGATACGAAAACCTAGTACGATGAAAGAAGCGAAACAATATTACCAAAGTTGGTAGAAAGGGTTCATATTTAGTCATTCTTTGAATATTGCTTTTGAGTTGTAAGTGGCAAGAGCGTTATGTAAAGTCAGGTTTGAAAATGGTTAAAGTTTGAAACTCTTGTGTAAGTTGAGTCCTTTTTTTTAAAGTCCAAGTCGAAGTGGAGAGTAAGAATTGATGTAAAGAGTCAAATTAAGGTTGAATGTAAGAATACATTAGTAACCAAGTCAAATAGAATATTGTAAAGATTAGATGATTACAAAGTCTTTTATGTCGAAATAAGTCTAAGTTGAAATTGAGATTTTGACCAGTTGAGTCATGGTCTAAATTCAAAGTTGAGGATGGAGTGTTAAAGTCAAATTCAAAGGTGTATGATTGATGTTACTTGTTACCTTTATTATTGTTTTATTTGAAATATGGGTGCATGATCGATTATACACGACACCCTATGTTTATTGTGTTTTTTCTTTGACAAGCAAGCATGAATCATTAAATTATTTAAAATGGGAAAAGGAGGAAAAATACTTCAAACCTGTAATCATGAAATTGGACTACTACAACTAGATCTTGATGATGTTTTGCAAGAAATAGACAGGTTACAAAAAAACAATATTCCATAATTGGCAAAGTTGCAGAATTCAGGTCACGCAATAATCATCTATATCATGAATTTGTTAGTTCTTATACAAAAAAAATAGACACAAGTCCTCCCAACTGGAGCGACTTGGATCCTTGAGGGATCTCACCCTCTTCATCTACATCATGATTGTAGATCTCTCTTTCTCTCCTTGTCTTGCCAAAACTTGCATTCCTTGGTTGTGTGCCCTTGTTCTCTTATAGGACCTTCAAAGGCATCACAAACCATCACATCCTTTAGGGTTGTCACGCCCTTCATGAACCCATGTATAAACGAATCATCATTCCCCTTCATGAACTCAGTGGCCTAAAAATATTTTCGTGCCCCTTCGTTGACCCGAATTCCCAAACGAATCCATGCGCTCGTAAACCGTTGTGCCCCTCATGTTGACGTGCCCCAATATTCTTGGTCACTTCATACTTAGGCAAGCCCCTTGGTGTGTTTGCATGACCAAGGCATCTACTTTCCCAACTTGGGTGTTAGAGAAACCCCAAGTTTCATCTCCTTGAGGACTTGGGAAAAGGTCTCTATGCTCATTTAGTCAAAGATATTACATCCTTCCCCACCTCAATTTGTTGTTGTCCCCAAAAACATCCACAAAATCTACGATCCCTAAGTGTCTGCCCAAACTCATTCCTCTAATACAACTAAGTTTGTTGGAAAACCAAATTTTTGTGCCAACCAGAAACCCCAAGATTCTTGTTGTGTTGTTTTTTTCACTTGGGTGAGCAAAACAACAACACTTGCATGTCTAGGTGAGCTTTCTACACAAGACATAAGTTTGTGAATGGGTTAAACAAGCCAAACACATGTATAAACAAAGAAATAAAACTAAAACAACTAATAAATAAAAGTTAGAAATCATGAGAAACTTAGATCCATGAAAATCAAACAATGACCAACATAATGCTATCAATGGATCAATAGATTAGTAGGCAAAACACTGTAGAGAAAAATAAGGACTTATGAGTCCCCTCTTCCTCCTCGGGAGGGATCTTGAGTTCCATAATGAAGAGCTCTTCATACAATGGAAGAAATGGAAAATGGTGAAGAACAAAAATGCATATTCCCTCAAGAGGTGAGTGGAATGGCCTATTGCAGTGATGCTTGAAGGCTCCAAAGAGAAAAGAGGATTCTCAAGGGATAATTCTTGCAGCATAACAATACTATGAAGATCTTAGTTTCTTAGTGCACCCATGGCTCTTATTTATAGCATTCATACATGGCAAATTGTAATTGGTTCATAGTGTGAAAAAGGGGCCTTTTAGGGCACCCTCTAGTTCTTGACCAACCCCCCATTTGAATTTCGCTCAGATATGAGGGTCAAATTGTGTTGGGGGTTAGTCCATAAGTGGTTGAGTGGCCGACAAGATCCATAAATGTGTTTTTCATAGAAGTGCATGAATTTTCTCATACACAGTCGTGCACTTGGCGCATTGTGCACGCTGAGGGTATTTTTGGCCCGCACACACTATGCACTGTGCACGCGCTTCCTTTGATGAATTTGCGCATGTCAATTTTTTGACCCAATTGTATAGTTTTTTTTCCCTTTTGAATGCATTTCAGTGCTGTAAGTGGACACATTATTGTTGGCATTAATGCGTTTCCTTAACCATTTGCGTGCAATGTTGTCGACGATTTTTCAGTGATAACAGATGCCCCCTAATGTGTGAGGTTAGGAGCATACGTATAGCTGAAATACATCAATGTTTATTTTACTAAGAGTGAAATTGTAATGAAGAGTGAAGAGAGGAACTGCAAGAGCGATCTGTCAGACAGAGGGAAAACTGTGGGACCCAAGCCTTTCTCTATGGAGAAAAATCAAATATGTATACAAACGAGACGGGCATGCCCCATGCTCTTGTCATGTAACCAAAATGTGAGACTGTAATTGACAGTGTATGTTGATGTAGATAACTATAGTGCCCTCACGGGTGGTTGATAATGACAGATGATAGTTCTGAATGGTGAATGTACTCTGAAGTGAGGCAAGGACGATTGTAAGAAGTGTCGATGACTCATAGGCATTGATGGCCTAACAAATTCAGAGGTATTTGGATGGTATGAAACAACTGCAATAGTCACATAGTAAGACCCAGCGTAACATGAGAATTTGTTGAAGTCGAATGTTATGGGGGTCAACAGAATCAGAGAGAAATGATGATTCTCTCTATGTCATCTGAGACTCCTTGTTGTAAAGGTAATGAGAGTCAAGATACCACTGCCCTTCTGGAAACTGTGTTGATGTCGACAGAAAGGGAGACATGACTCCAAGAAGAAAAGGGCTCCATGAAATATACTGAGATGATATTAGGTAATGATAGGTAACATGAATGAAGTCAATATGAGGTGAGACTTAAGATTTCCCTTGGTTGGGGAAATTTTACGGATGATTGGAAGCAACCGTAAAACTGTATCTAGTGTCGGGGGGATGACTAGATATGGGGTTAAATTGTGCCAGAGGCTAACAAAGTGGAAAAAATCAGAGATCATGGGTACATGGACTTGGGATACTCGGGTTTTGTGAATGATGTCAGAATGAAAAAAGAGTGGATGCCTAAACCAAGGGAGACATGGGTTGCGTTGCCATGGAAAAGAAGGTCATCAAGGGTGATGAAAAAAAGCTAAGTAAATGCTGGAAACAAAGGCTTTTTACAATTACCAAAGAAATAAAGAATAATTTGGGTTGAGTATATAGATACAGAAATCGGTGCCCTAGTGAAAGGTGGCTTGTCTTGTTAGGGCGCAAGTTGCGAAAGAGAGCTGGTAGAGGGTGGGGGCCCCATGGGTGGGTTTTTATAGGAGGTAATTGAATGGAGGACAATCTACAGATGGGAAAATTGATAGTGGATGAGATGGAAGGCTAATGATACTATGTGGGTGCATTCAAATAGAACTGATATGTATGACCTGGGAGTCCATTGGGAAAGATAGAAATATTATGAGAAAAATTATGGGGTTCATTCTCAAAAGTGCATAAGACTATCAAGACTCCCATCCCTGGGGGTGAAATCAATATGAGTGTCAAGTAGTGAAGGGGAACTATGAATGGGAAAACTCATGTGGGGGAGAGTGCTACTAGGTGACAATACTAAAATGCAGTAGAGGTGACGATACTGTAGATCCAAATGTAAGGACCCTAAAGGTAAACGCTAGAGGGTATGACTAGGAGATGCAATTTATTTACAGGGGGGATAATTACATGCCAGTGTCAAACATATACCTGATGGTGTTGTGTTGCTTTGATGAACACGTACCTGCACACATGAAAACCAAATACCCAACGTGAACAATATCTGATGATAAAGAACATATGACAACTATTTGATAAAATTTTGAACATGAGCATGCGTACCTGAACGTAATGTGAGAAAAATGCTCCTCCGGGGCCAAGTTCAGATGATGGCCTGGGGAATGTGAATGTGTAGATGGTGGGACTTGGATCCCATGGCTGAGAATGGATCAGAAAACAAAGGCTCTAGTATCCTGTAACTAAGTGTGGAAGTTTGGAAAAAGGGACTATATATGGTTTGTGGGCCCACAATGCCACATCATTTGTACCCGTCATTGTAGCTGGATTGACGAGAGTATTCTGAGGAGATTTGGATATTATAGGAGTGTGAGTGGACCGATCAGGGAGTGGCGAGAGATAGGTTAGTGGTCCTATCCTCCAACATCATGTGAAATTTGTAGAATGTAGGTAGGGGGTGTATGGAGGGTCGTACAAGGGTGTTTTTTGGGTAGGTTCCCACCAATGCGCGAGAAAAGGAGGAATACCCGCGTGCATGTGTGCGGGTATAATCCCTTTTCCCATGCATAGTGTGTGGCTATGCTTGACATAGCTACACATGTGGGCGTAGGGGAGGGAAAAACATGCACACATGGGATGCACGCATGTTTGATTGACAATTGCGCATGATACATAGTTTTTCCTCAGACAGTTGCGCATTAGCATGCAACTATGAAGAGAACAGGTGCGCACATGTGTGCACTTGTATGGGTGACAACTGTGCATTGATGCATGACTTTTTTTTCGACATTTGGGCATGAGTGCGTAGTTGTGAAAATAATAGGAGTGCACATGTACGCACCAGTCTGGGTAAAATCCACGCACTAGAGGTAAGGCTAAGGGGTTTGAAAAGTTTGAATTTTTTGATGCTTTTTATGGATGATGAGGATGACCAAGTGTTTCTATGTGGATGCAAGTGATTAGCATACTCCAGATACTATGATGTCAGTGCACTAGAGAGAGTGGGACTGGGACCATCTATGAGAGGTGGTGAGAGAGCATCTGAGTGTGCGGAGACACTTGGCAGCCTGCGGGTTGCTCAAGTTCTTCGACTTCCTTCTCATATGGTCATAGGATTTCCTGCTTCAGTATATGATTTCTATGTGGAGCACTGATCTACAGTGTTTTATAGTGAGAGGACATTAGCTAACATTCTTGGTTGTCAAGGATGTATACTTCTTGATGGGGCTCCCATTCCATGGGATGGCTCTTCCTATGGACCCCCAACTTTCGGGGGATGAGCGAGTGGGTGACTTGGTGGTTCGCCATTGCACGGGGCCAAACTCGATGTCAGGTTTGATCATCCAGATCGAGGTGATTGATGACATTTTGATAGAGTGCATCGCTTCTATGGTAGTGAGGATATACGGATCCTTGAGGACTCAGGGGATCACTGGCGGTCAATTGAGGATAGTGGAGCGGGTCCTTGATGGGGACCCTTTTTCTTGGGGGCTGATGTTGCACACTAGGATGATGGGGCAGGTTAGCCAGTGTCAAAGATATGAATCTGGTGACTTCCCCTTTGGGTCTATTCTGGTGGCCTGGTTTCTAGAGAGAGTGCCTCTATTGTGCCCTCAGATTCTGCTAGAGCCTGCGGGGCCACGAGAGTCGTGACTGATGTGGTGGGCCCATGTGTTGGCCCAGCACCGAGGTGGAGAGGGTGGCCATTAATTCACGACCATGGTGGTGTGCATGTGGCAACATATGCCAGAGGTGATACTGAGGTACCCATACACTGGTATGGACTACCGACATGACCCTGATATGATGCTGCCTCCTGGGGAGGATTGGGATTAGAGAGGTATGTTTTTGGATTATGTTTTTTGATTTGATAGATATCATTTGATTATATATGTATATATGGATGCTGACACTATATTTGGTGTCATATTATAGATGTGGGACCCTGAGGCCGAGAGGCAGAGATAGTCAGGGAGTCGGCTCGCCGAGGACTAGTTCAATTGCCGCCTGTAGAGATGAGGGTAGGACAAAGGTGGAGACGAGATGATGTTGGTGTTGGACCAACACATGAGCTGCAGGTAGAGGCCGGAGTGATGGTAGACGACCTGTGTCGCTATTTTGAGTGGGTTTTGTAGGGCATACCTGAGGTCATGTGGGCCCATATCTAGGATGAGGAGGTCCTTTATTAGTGTGTGGGTGTATCGGCGGAGTGGTGGACCCTGATTCATTAAGAAACTGTAGCGGGGCCAGAGATGACTAGTCGGCTTCTCCCTGGACCTGGAGGGCCTCCAGCTAGTGGGGAGCCTCCAGCTAATAGAGGACCTGGGGGGGGAGCTCTAGGGGTACCATGAGTGTCGGGTTATGTATATATAGGCTTGAGAGCCCATTTTTTATAGGGTAGTTGATACCCATTTTGTATAGGGTAGTGGATACCCATTTTTTTACCTATAGGGGTGGGGGGGACTCACTGGCCTACGAGCAATGTATATGTATTTTTGTAAACACTTGATGGCATTTTGATGATTATATATATATGGATATACATTTTTTGAATCATTCATATCTTCAAGTGTTATGTTTTTATGCTTATGATGTCTTTTCTATATGTTGGTGACAAATGTATGATGCTTATGTATAAAATGATGTTTAATGTGATAGATTCCAATCTATTACTAGGTTAGCCATGTTATCTGCTATTTGATTAAATTGTCTTGGAATATGTGTAAATGTGATTGAATAAAAGTTGAGAGATAATAGTCTAACTTGCAGGTATTTGCGAAAGAGGCAAGGATCGCGAACATGATATACATTGTTGAGTTGCAAGACGACAAGATGGGAATATAATAGAATGTGAAGGTGACGAATGTGGCGATGATTGGCCTCGAAGAGGAGACCAATGATAATGTTGTATTCATCTTGGTTGTTGGTGGCTGAGCCCAAACATATGCCACTGGAGTGGAGTAGCACATGTGAGGGGGTATAGAGGGCCCACGTGATCGAAGCGAGATTCTGGGACCAACGGTTGGCACTGTCAGCGTAACCGATGTGGTAGGATGATGGATGATGCATCTGTCAATAACATAGATGATAGATAAGACATGAGGAATGGTGGCGGAAAAGAATACTAAAAACTCTAAAAATGTGTACAAAGAAAAACCTAAGGTAGAATGGCTACGCTCAGGCATAAAAATTCTTTAGGTACAACCCGTTGACCAGCTCTTTGAGAGGGTATCCTTCTGGAGAGGCCATGATGTATGCACCCTTAGTGAGGCAGTGTTGGATGATGTAGGGTCCATGCCATAATGACTTGAATTTCCCATGGCCGAGGGTATCGTGGGAGATATCGTAGGCTAACACGAGATCCCCTTCACTTAATGAGCGAAGGTTGACATGGTAGTCGAAGGTGGATTTGGAACATTTCTTAGCTGCCTCATTGTTCTTTAATGAATATCGACGATCTTCATCCAACGACTCTAAGGTCAGCAGGCGTTGCTCCATCGGAGAAGTGTCGGGTAATATCTCAATGGAAGTGTGTAACATGGGGATTTCACACTCGATAGGGAGAGTGGCTTCGATCCCATGGATGAGGTGGAATGGTGTAAAACCAATGGAAGTTATGATTGTCATGCAATAAGCCCATAACGTGGAAAACAACATATCATTCCAGTTGGTCTTATGTTTGTTGACAGTACGTTGTAGCATGGTTTTGAGGACTTTGTTGACAGCCTCGACCTATCCGTTGGACTAAGGGTAGTATGGTGAGGAAAACTCATGGGAGAATCCTAACTTTGAGGAGAGTTCCATGAATATATCATTCTCAAAGTGTTTACCATGATCAGACACTAACTGTAGTGGGACTCTGAATCAGGTAATGACGTGGTTGAAGAAAAAATGTGTTGCTATGTCAATGGTATTGCTGAAAATGGGGATGGCTTCGGCCCATTTGGTAAAGTAATCTATTTCCATGAAAATGTACTTGTGTCCATTACTGGATGGAGGACAAAAATTCATGAAGTCTATGCCCCATTTGTAGAAGGGGTCGGCAGTGATGATTGGATGTAGAAGAGATGGTGGTGCTCATTCTTTGTTTACATAGAGATGGAATTTATCGCATCGCTTGACCGCGCAGATGCAGTCATGAAACAACGTGGGCTAGAAGTACCCTACTCAAATGATTTTTTGGGTGGTGGACATACCTGAGAGGTGACCACCGCAAGCGTCGCTATGGCAATCGTTCCAGACTCTATCAGCTTCTTCGATGGTTAGACATCGACAAAGAATGGTGTCGACCCCATGTTGATAGAGGACAAATCCGATGAGGAGGTATTGAGGGGCCTAATGGAAAATTCGTCAACGATCGTCTTGAGAGATATGAGACCAAAAAATTTGTTTCCACAGGTAGATGAGGAGGTCATCGTACCAGGGGTCATCGGAGGGGATGAAGAAGAGGTGCTCGTTAGGAAAATCTGTATTGATGGGGGAAGCTATAGCGTCTGAGGGAAGAGTCGTAATGAGTTCGATGAGGATAAGCACTTTCTTGATATTGGGAGTTGAGAAATCTAGGTCGTATTCCTGGAGGATAAAGATCCAATGGGAAAATTTGCCATTAATTTTCCATCGACTAAGAAAGTACCGTATGGGGTTGGAATCTTCTATGACCTTGGTAGTCTGAAGTGGGATATAATGGCATAGCTTCTAGACTGCAAGGACAACTTCTAGGGTGATTTTCTCATCACGATTGTACTTTAGGGGTGGCCCTGAAAGGTTTTTACTAATGTAGTAAATGACATGTTCATGCCCGTCATCCCCTATTTGGACGAGGACTCCTGCTATCGATATGAATAAGGTTGACAAGTAGAGGATGTAATTGTGATAATAGTCTGGGGGGATAATCAAAGGGGCATTGGATAAGGTAGTTTTTAAATCATCAAAAGTTGTTTGAGTATGTTCGTCCCATCAAAATGGGATATCGTGATGTAGTAGGAAAAGAAAATCATGTGCACAAGTGTAGTCTGGGACAAAACGATGTAAAAATTTGGCTTCCTGATGCAGACGAGGTCCTACCTATCACCCCGCAGGGTTCCTTCACCTCGACCTCCCGCTCACAGGATCATTTTAATTCTCCTTTCTGTTGATGAGCCGAAGCGGCTCTTTAGATTCCCAAGTGGAATCGCTGTGCAAATACCCGATCCACAGGTCCTTTCTTCTTCTGTCACGGCCTCTGCATGAACCGTGTACGATTTCCCCATCGGAAAACTGTTATCGGGGTTCGAGGTTTTGCAGTTCCTGCTGTCGAGAGTTTCACACCTCTCCAATCCCCGATTTCCGATGAGCTCCTTTCCTCTGAGCACTAGCCCCTTCTAGCTATGCGACGGTCCATGTGACCACTCCCCATATGATCATAGCCTTATCCCTCTATCGGGGTTCCAGTTCTAGTTTCCCGATGAGTTCTCCTTTGCCTTTAGCCCTCCTGGCTAGACTCTCACCATGTGACCACTGCCCATGACCGTGATCAAACCTCCTATCGAAATTTCCCCTTATCGGGTTTTCAAACTTTTCGCTGTCGAGGATCACAGCACTCTCCAGCTCCTGATCTCCGATTCTCCGATGAGCCTTGGCCCTCTAAGATAAGTCCCACTCATATGGAAAACTCCTGTGACTACAACCTTATCCCGTTAGGGCTACGGGGTTTGTGATGCCTCAGTGCATACACTCGCGGGATTCCCGATCGTCCAAATCTCGACGCTTCGTTTAGTTGACAACTATCCCCCACTACGACGCTGTCCTCCTCCTTTGCTACTCTGACAGTTGATCCCCACTGATTGGGGTTTCGCATATCGCGAATCCAAAGTGCACGAACAACTTGTCACCGGAAACTCCGATTTCCCGATGAACAAAATGCCTATGTCGCTCGATCCTTTGCCACCTATCCTCCTGACACTCGGGGTGGCCCCACGCTCCTAGACCTTATCGAGAAATCGTGTATCGCGATTCTGTGATGCATGAAACCTTTGTGCTCAGGATCTCCGATATCCCGATTCTCGATTCTCCGATGAAGCCTCGCTGTCGAGCTTCTCCCGGTGGCGCTCGATTGCTGCCACGCGTCTCTTCTGATGGACGGTCCCGATTATGTCAGGATTTTTGGAATTCTGATGCCCTAGTTCCCTCAACCTTGAGAACTCCGATTCTCCGATGACGGCTACGCCGACTCGCTCCCGATATCTGACACCTCTCCCTCTGAATGGACGGTTCTGATCGTGTCAGGATTTTGCGACTTGCGTTGTCCCAGTTCTTACGACCACGAGAACTCTGATTTCCCGATGGACGATATCCCGATGGCTGTCGGGACTTCTCTCCTCTTGCTCACGTGGCTAACTCCCACGTGACTCCTGCAGATATGACGACTGTCGGCAATCTGATCCCAGATCTGATGGCTCAGATAATTTATCCTGGTGTGCTCCTCCTCCAGAGGTTAAACTTCGCGCAACTTCTCCCGATCCAACAACTGACGGGATTTCTCTTACGAGATCCAACGGCTGTCGGTCCTCCTCTCCTGTGCGCTCCTTCTGGCGCTCCCCTGGACATGAATATTCAACGATCCAGATCTGTTCTTTCCTACCAATCTAACAACGGCTGTTTCTCCCCCCTAAGCTTGCACAATTTCTTCCCAGACTTAGGAGAACTTAGATTTTCCAAGGCCTCTACCTTGTCTTCTTTTCTCTGCGAACTCCTCGACTGTGAGCTTTGCCTGCGCGTATGAAAACGCTGCCCTTCTTGAGTTTCTTTTCCTTGGATCCTCAAAGGAATATTTTGACTCCTGTGCCTCTATGAAGTCCTCGCGCGCCCAGTGCTATCTGTCCTGAGATTCTACGAGTACTCATACCCTTTGGGGGATTTTGTCTTCCCTCCTTCTCCCACAGATGGAGAATCAATGCCTCTTGGCTGACTATTTTCTCCAGTGACCTCTTGCTGAGTCTCTCTGGGCGTTCAACAACCTAGTAAAGGTCCCTCAGTGGACACTTCTTTCAGCTCCAGAATTCAAAGAGTTCTTTCCTCTCTTCTGTGCCTATCTGCACACTTGCTCGATGCCCTCCTGGCAGAGTCTCTTCTCTTTCACAGAACACTCAATGGTTCTGTTCTCCTCCCTTGTGCACCCATGCACTTGCTCGATGCCCACCCGGCAGAGCTTCTCAGAATCCTCTGTGATTCTGGTCTTTCTCAAACTCTCTACAAAGTTCTTCTTCCTCCGTGCACCTCTGTACACATGCTCAATGCCCACTTGGCAGAGCCCTACAGAATCCTCCATGATTATGTCTGCAACTGTGTTCTCATCCACACAGCCTTACCTCCTGAGGTGTTCAGTAACCTCACAGGTCTTTTTCCTCTGATATGTTGACTTCAGTTCTGTGCCTTAGCACGTCTCTATCCAACTCCTTAGAGTTCAGAAGTGCACTCATGCTCCGGTATTCAGAGTCTACAACACTCTGTCATGACCTCCTGACATGAAACCTCAAAGACCCTCAATCTGAAATCAAACACAACTCCTGCAGAATGCATCCACATAACATACATTCATAGAATATATAAAGAACACACACAGACATGCATATAAGTAAAAAATGCAGGAAAAACTACTTTGTTATATTAAAATGGAAAATGCCTATATTTTACAAGTGTTCTCAAGCTCTCTCGGCTCTCCTCAATTCTATCAGACTAACTCAAAATGAGATATGAAAATCTCTTTTACCTGAGGGCCCATTCCTCTAGGTTCACCTACTCTATTAAATTACATTCAATTACAATGAATGGGTTGTCTAGTCCAGAATCGGATCTAGATCTCAACCATTCTTGGCATTAAAATCGATCTTATCTAATGCCTGCACAAAGGCACGACTTCCATGGCTCAACAGCCTAAGCACATTAAATTACATTTGAAATTCAAATTTTGAGTGAGGACTGCGCCTCTCTCTTCAGCATTAATGCATGCGCGCTGACGTGGCTGGCTGGCTAGCTGGCTGCATGGAGAGATGCTCCTGCATCACTTTGCCTTGTAGGCTTTGTAGTTGGCATAAATTCCTAGGTGTTGGAATATTTGTGATAGCTTGGACCTTGAGGGGGTCTACCGTGATGCCATGTTGGGAGACAATGAACCCAAGGAGGCATCCGACAGTGGTGCAAAAGACACACTTGAGGAGGTTCAATTGGATATTATACTGGTGACATCGTTGGAAAAAAATGTGTAAGTCATCTAAATGTTGAGTTCGCTTTTTGGATCGAGCAGTGAGGTCATCCAAATAAGCAAGGATGATGTGAGAAAGATCATGTAAAACATAAGTCATGTCTCGTTGGAACGTAGCACCTGCATTCTTGAGTCCAAAAGGTAGGACATGATAAGAAAAGGTACCCCAAGGGGTGGTAAAAGAGATTTTATACTGATCTGTTGGATGAATCTAGATTCAATTTTAGCTGGAGAACCCATCCATAAAGGATAGTGCCTCATGGTCGGCACAATCATCAATAAATTGGTTGATGATATGGGTTGGGAAGTTGTCTTTGGGAAAAGCATGGTTGAGATCGTGAAATTCTATGAAGACATGAATAGTGCCATGTGTCTTGTTAACGGGGACGGGGTTGGAGACCCATGAAGTATACGCAATGGGATAAATGAACCCAACAGCATGTAGCTTGTCAATTTCACCTTTGATAGCCGCAACTTTGTATGGGTGAAGAGGGCATTTATTTTGATGAATTGGGGCGACATCTGGCCAAGTGTCGATTCGATGTTCGACTATAGACGGATCGAGGTCGGGCATCTCTGTATATGACCAGGAAAAAATGTCATGGTATTCCTGAAAGACAGATTTATAAGAAATGAGTTCTTCAAGGGACCATGCGACGCCAATGGTGATTTATTCTATGATTTTGTGTTTAATGGGAATGTCAATTTTGAGAGTGGGGGAGATGTTGGCCATGTTGTCTTATTCAAAAGCATCTCGGGCAGGGATAGGGTTGTTGAACCAGTCTATATTACCCAAAGGAATAAAATCCTTGGTTTCGATTGCGCATATGGAGGCTTGGGTAGGAGGATGAAAGGCCTCCTATGAAAGAAAAAGTGCTCAATTATGGAGTGCATTCCACGAGAAATTGGGGGTAGTGAGTTCCTCCAGGATATCTTCGTCGCAGTGAAAAATGTGAGAGTACAGGGGATCCTGGGAGGTGATCAGGGGAACGGTCAATGGGTAACCATTTATTTCCTCAAGTGCTGAGAACGCAGACGAGATATCGTGTATAGGGTGCTAGGGACCACTAGACATAAAGTGAATTTCCTGATACTGTGGAGGGTACCTCGTTCCCGTAGGGACTGACGATGAAATATATCGAATATCAGTGATGTGAGCTTCAGTAAGGGGTGGTTGAGAGGGCTATGGCTGATATGTTTGGTGTACTGTGGCTAATGTTTGGAGAAACTGGGGAAGAGTAGGACATCAATTAGTGGGGTTCCCTTCTCTTTCACATAGGGCGCAAGGAGGTTGAACTTGGGGAGGAAGTGGAGTTATCGGCTCTTTCTTCTTTCTTTTTCCCCCAGCTGTGGCAAGGGTGCCAATAGTTAGGGTTTATGGTGGTGTGGCAGGAGCTTGTACTAGGATCTACATCGATATTCCCTTCATCTGAGGAGGTAGATATGGTTGAGGAACCATCGTGGGTGGCTGAAGATACCTTACAGGGATGGCAAGCACCATATTAGGAAGGTTAAGGGTCACAACTACCTGGAATGTTTGGAGTCCAGGTGGGGGGTAGAAGAAGGGAATTTTCATAATGGCTTGGGTAACTTTCTCCCAAACTGGGATTTTTCCCTAGAGGGTTGGGGGGGGGGGAATCTAGGATAAGTGGTGTATTGGGGTTCTCACGAAATTCTTGAGGTAATAGTTCTCCAACTGGTGGAACTTCGATGTGGGGAGTTTCCTTGATGGGAGGAGCATTGGGTCTGATATTGGTTCCATTATAAGATACTACACACACTTGTGTCGAAGGGTGTAGGAGGGGTGGCACTCCATGCTATTCCCCCAGCAAGGATAGGTCCTTGAAAATGTCAGGACCCATGTTGATGACTGAATAATCATCTGAGCTAGTGTGAACAAGAGGAAGAATGTTATCAATGTTGGCAGAATGATTAGGCTTGTAATGTGTATTTTGTTCAATGGTGACGATTTTCCCGTTGTGAGGGAACATCATCATTCAAAACACAGAAGAAGTCACTTCCTTCATAGAATACATGTAGCTATGTCCAAAAAAGATATTGTAATCAAGTGGAGAATCGATAACTTCAATTTCGATTAAGATGGTTTTCCCCCCAAGTTCTACGAAGACATTTTGGAAGAGGCCTTCAGGAGATGATGGTCGACCATCATATGCTCTCAGGGTGATGGGAGATGGTACTAGCTCAAGTGAGCCAAGATTTTTCCATACTACTTTGGACATGATGCATGTGGATGCACCTTCATCAATGATACATCAATGAACTGTGATGTTCTAGATCTTAAGTAGTATCTGAAAAGCTACCAGGGCAGGGAGAGGTGGTTCTCTGCTATCTAGATAAAAGGTGATGAGTCAATTATTAGCTAGGTCGACAACCCCTAAGGTAGAAAGAAAGGATTTCCACTGAGTCTGATAGGTTTAGAGGGCCTCCAATACAAACATGGCTGAAGGAGACTGAGCTAAGTCATCGATCATACTGTAGTTATGGGCTGCCCTAGCATGAGGGTTATGTACGTTCCGTCATAACGACATATGAGGTATACAAGGGTTTGGTTCATTGTTAGGGCGTGGAATCATCAATGGTGGTCTGGTTGTAGCTAGGGCCGTTTTCGAGGGGGTTGGGGTAGATTCAGGGGGAACACCATACTGGCGACCGCGTGTTTGCAGAAGAATTTCTTCTTCACTGGTAAGGAGGATGTTGTTATCAACCGGATTTTCGAGTGGAATGGGACCTGGGTTTTGATACTGCCCCATTTTGGGTGGAGGAGGGTGTACCTCCTGTTGGTTATTCATCACACCTTGGTGTGGAATAGGGTTTTGCAAAACAGTCGGAGGTGGTTGTTGCAAGTACTATTGTGGAGCCTTCTGAGGGGCAAGCAACATTGGAGGAGGTTGCACGTTCATTGATTCTTTGATCCATTTGAAGTCATAAATTTGGGGTCAATGGTGAGTTTAATGTCCATACTCTCCACAGAGAGTGCAAGGGAATTTTGTCCTAATATTTTTGTTGGTATTCCCTAGGTGTTTGTTGTTTTTATCCCCTTGGGGGTTATGGTTGTCGTGATTCTGGTTGTCCCCAGTGAAATGGTTTTGTTGGGGGTTATTTCCTCCTGGTCCCAGGTTATTATTGTTTTAGTTTTTCCATTTATTCTTGGCATTATTCGGCTAATGTGATGGATTTTCCATATTAAATTGTTCAAAATCCTGAATTTGTTGAATGGGAGAGGACTAAACAAAATTAACGTCGGCATGTGGGTGTCCTTGTGGAGGAGCAACTGGTTGTGGAGGACCAAGAAATGGAAAATATGGATTGTTTTTGGGGGTCGATCCATATGGAGTATAGGAATTTGAAGTACCTCCACAACTGTTATGGTCACATATAGGGGTTGGGGGTGCACCCGCACTTGATTGAGGGACTGAATGTATTTGGGGTACAGGTGGGGGTCCCCCCAACGACTGAGGGGGAACTATAGAATATGATTGTTGGTAAGTGGGGGGAGGGTAACAAGATGGCCCTCCATAGGGTTGCAGATACTGAGGTGCACCATAAATAGGTGATGGTTGGCTGTAAGGGTTGTGGTGTGTCATGGAACCAATCAACCCATCTGCAATGTGGGACATCCCAGGCGTGTCTTGTCCAAATGGTATGGGTCTATGTGCATCAGGTAACAATGTGTATAAGTAACCTGATTGAGCATAGATGAGGTCAAAATATCGAGCCTTTCTAATGGATTCCTCTTCTAACTGAGGAAGAGTGGATGCGACATCCTTGGTGATAACAAAGATGAGTGATTTGAGAAATGAATCAAGACATTGTTCTTTGGTAGTTTTTTCTTTACACAAATTATGACATCAACGCCATTCATGGATGTGATTGGATATATGGATAGTAGTAGTTTTCTTGAACTCTGAGAGAAGTTCTAAGCTAGTATCATGATGAACTGGTAGTTGGAAAAAGGACAAAAATGCCTTAGCCAATGATTCAAAGGTCACATGGGACCTGATTTTTCGTCCACATACCATTTGGTTGAACAACCCATGAGAATTCGTTGAAACAACATTAAGTGGATGGAATCATCCATGATTTTGTTTGAAGAGCACCATAAGTTAAAGGTCATAACGTGGTTAGCGGGATCATCCCCTGGTTTTCCTTCGAACTTTGGAATATTTGAAGGTAGTTTGGTAGGCATATTGGGCCAAGTGGGATCATGCAAAATGGGAGCATTCATGAGTTTGGTTAAATCAGGAATGTTAAGGGATTCCAAGTATGGCATAGGGAGATTTGGTGGAGGATTAGTTCCAACCATCGTGTGAGCAGGTGGTGGACCTATCCCTTGAGAGAGATTTGGTGGGGTTGTACTTCTCCTTTGAGAATAAGTTTTTCCCCCACCTCCTTGTGAAGGAGAACTAGTGGATGGATAGCCTTGGGAATTGGACCCAAGAAAAGTGGAACCAAGTAAAGATGATCCCAAAATAGTATCACTCACGGGGGTGTAAGATGTTTGAGCCGGTGAGTTGGCAAGACTAGGGACTCCTCCTAGAATAGGAGGAAGATTCAGCAAGCGTTTCGAATGACAGGGATTATGCGAGTCCCCTATGGTTTCCTACTAGCAAAGTGAATGTGTGCAAATGGTGACAAGGGAACAATAAATTAGCAAGAGTTTTGTATAATTTGGACCTTCACAAGATAGTGTAACTCACAATTGCATGTAATCAAATGAGCATCATACATAAATCAACTGTAAATAAGAAAACATGTGGATAGGTGGTTTTTTTCCATGTGGGGGATGAAAATAAAAACAAATGCTCGTGTCCTAAAATACGTATCGTCCTTCCTCTCAAATAGCACCGGGCCTTCCAAGAGCACTCAATAGTGGGGTCTGAAGCCACCGGAAGAGGAACTAGTGAAGGTTGAAATAATCAGTTATAATGAGGGGTAGAGGGTGCATATCCTGAAAGAGCTAGTGATATTTTCCAATAGCCACACAAAATCTGATCAAGGTGCGATTGCAGCCCACAATCTCCACCTGGGTAGATGTCCTAAATTTTGGTCACTAGGTACCTCAGTCAAAGTGCGTCATTCAGATTTTCAGCCTCATAAATGGGTCACGGGATGGATTCCCTTCCAAGAGTTGGGTGACTCAAGGAGGGATGTATAGAACAACCATACCTCGACCTTCAACCCTTGAGATGCTCTATTAGGCTCTATTAGCGCTAGAAAATAAGAGAAGGAAACTCTTGGAGGTAAAAGAAGTAGAGTGGATATTAAAGAGCAGATATTTGTGGTTGCACAGTGGGGATGAGAACACAAACTTTTTCCAGTCTTATGCAATAGGGAGGAAGATTAAAAATACCATTTTGGAGTCTTAAGGAATCAACTGGTAGTCGGTACTCTTATTTTTATGATTTGGCGCAACTGGGTACTAGACACTTCAAAAATTATTAAAATCTAAGGGGAGAGTCATGATAGATGCTATCATGGAGATGGCCCTCTGTTTTCCAAGGTTCATGGATGAGGAAGACAATAGGGCATGCATGGGAGAGGTTAATGAAGGGGAGCTCAAAGAGGTACTCCATAACTTCCAAAAAGATAAGAGATTTGGATCAGATGGGTGGTAAATGGATTTCCTTATGGGATTGTTCGACCTTACTGGGAACATAATTCTCAAGCTTATTGAGGAATCTCAAATAAATGGATATATTCACTCCTCGTTAAATTCCACATTTATTTCTCTTATCCCCAAAAGGGACAACCCATAGACCCTTGAAGACTTTAGGCCTATTTCCTTATGCAACAATATCTACAAGGACGTATCTAATATCATCAATAGAAAACTAAAAGATTTTCTCTGAAAATCAGTTTCCCAGGAACAATTCATATTTTTGGAAGGCAGACAGATACATGAAGCCATAGGAGTGGCTTATGAGGCTTTACATAGTATAAAATCTAGGAGGACAAAAGAGGCAATAATCAGGATTGATCTTTCAATATCCTATGATAGAGTTAGTTGTATTTTCTTGCGGATGCTTCTAACTCATCTGGGGTTTGAAATTCCTTTCATAAATTGGATCATGAGTTGTATCTCTTCTGTCTCCTTTGTTTTCTCATAAAAGGAGAAATCTCGTCCTTCTTCTCTGCATAATGGGGTATGTGGCAAGGATGTCCCTCATTGTCTCTTATCTTTCTGCTGGTGGTGGAAGGGCTTAGGAGGGGCATAGGTGAAGCAAAATCCAGAGGTTAGTTCCAAGGAATTTCCATTTCCCCTACTTTAAGGATCTCTCATCTTATTTTTGTGGATGATCTCTTGATTTTCTACAGTGGTATGAGGGGAGATGTAGAGAAACTTAGCACGATTTTGGATCTATTTTGTCATGCTACTCGAATGTAGATAAATGGTAAAAAATATACCCTTTCTTCCCATCTCATGGATGATGAGGAGATATATGTATATAAGTAAGTTTCCCCATATGAGCTTCTTATTTTTTATGAAAGTTTGAAGTACTTAGGCTTCCTTCTTAAGCCTAATAGCTACAAAAAGGAGGAATGGGCTTGGCTAGTTGGTAATATAGAAAAGAGATTAAAGTCTTGGAATTTTCATTGGCTTTCTAGAGTAGAGAGATTGGTCTTAGTTAAGTAAGTTTTGGAAGTCATCCCGATGTATTGGATTTCTTGATCTTGGGTACCAAAAGGAACACTAGAGAAGATTCGACGGAGCTATTTTTTTTTCTTATGGGTGGGCCAAAAGGACCACTTTGTATTTTTGTGGGTTAAATAGGATTTGTTAGCAGCCCCAAAGTTACTGGGGGATTGGAGCCTGAAAAAAATTCATCTCTTCTCAAAATCTCTCACAGCAAAAGTGGGATGGAAATTGATTACCACAGAAAGCCTCTGGACAAAAGTGGTAACCAAGAAGTATATTAGTTCGGATTCATTGGAAGAATGGATAAGAAGTCGCCTAAAGGAAACATCAGATTGCACCATTATATGGAAGGCACTTATAAAATACTTTTCAATAGTGGGGGGAGGATTGGATAGGAATTTAAGAAAGGGAACCAAATTCATAATTGGGATGGATCCATGACTGGGCAGTTGCAGAGGATACCTCCTACCCCGAGCATTAATCGGAAATCTCCATGATCAGTGTCTTTTCCACCTTGATCAGATTGTCGACATGGATAGAAACAGAATGTGGGGTCAAGATTTGAATGATTCCTTACAGATGGGTCTGGGAGAGGGATATGTAGACATCTAGACTGATTATATCAAAGCACTCAAAATAGGTCACATTCGTATTACTAATGAGGATGATATAGTATGGAAACATAATCCACATGGGGTTTATACACCAAAAGTAGGTTAAACTCAAATAAATATAGACCTCCTACATTAGAAACCCTCTTGGTGGTGGAAATGGGTGTGGAAAATAAAATTCCCTTGAAAAGCCCATATTTTCTTATGGTGTTTGATTAGAAACAAGGTGCCAACATGGGACAAAATGAAGAACGAAGGCTTGGAAGGTCCAGGATGGTGTACACTCTGTAAGGCTGCTGAGGAATCTATCATTCACCTCTTCCTTATTTTCCCTTTTGTCCAACATATATGGACATAATTTTCTATAGCTCTTAGTCAGGATTGTAGTTGAAAAGGAAAACATATTGAAGAGGCCTGGAGATCATGGGTGCACGATCCAAAAAACTATAATATAAAATCTCTCCCACTATTAATAAATTGGGAAGTGTGGTTGGCCTGGAATTATGCTTTCTTCAAAGATAGATCTTCCATTCCTGAACTTGTGGTTGTTCAAAATCTCAACATCCTTTCACACTTCCCTCAAGGAAAATATTCTCCCTCGGTAAGGTCCATGGAGATATAACCAGTGGATCACTCTCAGTTGTGTTATAATTTTGACGGTGCCTCTCAAAATGAGGGGTAGTTATGTGGTGGGGGTGTTTCCCTTCATCTTTTATATTCTTACTATTTCAACATAAAAAATGGGACTAGGTCCATGGATAAATAACTATTTTTAATTGATGGCTTTAAAAATTCTCTTACATTTTGTTGGGGAAAAAAGGGATAACCTCTCTTCAAATCTTTGGTGACTCGCTAGAGAAGATATTGAAGAATATTAAGTAAAAGTCTTAGACCTTTATTCATTATAGGTCTGTGATCACATACCCCAAGTTTCTACATGACTAAAGGTATGCTATCTTTGTGTTCTATTTTGATGGTTATGGTATATCCTTAAGGCATATCTTGGATGGTTTGGCACATGCTTAAGGCATGATTTTGGCATATGGTTTGAGGAGAATCTTGGATATTGAGCACATGGTTTGAGATGTACTTTAGTACATGTTTGCATGTTATGGTACACAAATTTGTACATGGTTGATGGATGTTATGGTAAATGTTTGAGGCATATCTTGGCACATGGTTTATGAAAGATATGGCACATGCTTGAGGTATATCTTGGCGAATTGTTTGGATGCTTGATGTTGGGCATATGTTTTGATGTTGGTATATGATTTATGTGAGTGGATCTGGTTTTAGTTGATTATTATGCTTATGATAAGATATCGGTATCAATGGAAATGATAGTGACAGTGACAAAGATAGAGACAATGACATGGACAGTGACAGGTTGACAGGTTGATTACCAATGACAAATTGATTATCAATGAGAGGTTTATTATCAATGATTGTGCCGGTGACAGGTTGAGTCTACACTTATATTTCAAGGTGAAAGTATGGGGAAAGGAAAGTGGGTTGTATCCTCCTTATGGTTGATCTAGAGAATACAAGGAGTCTGAGTTTCATTCAGGTTGGAGCATGTAAATCAGGGGGTTGTAGCCTCCTTCTAGTTGGAGTTGGATAACTCAAGGAGTTGGAGCTTCCTTCAGGTTGGAGCCTCCTTCTAGTTGGAGATGGAGAATCCAGGGAGTTGTAGCTTCCTTCAGGTTGGAGCATGTAAATAGGATTTTGAAGCCTCCTTCCAGTTGGAGTTGGAGAATATAGGGATTTGTAGCTTCCTTCAGGTTGGAGCATGTAAATAGGGTTTTGGAGCCTCCTTCCAGTTGGTGCTAGAGAATTTGGAAGTTGGTGCTTCCTATGAATGTAATATTTGATATATAAGAAAACATTATGTGGTTTTATCCCATTTGGGTTTCCCCGTAAAATATGGGTGTATTGTGTATTTGTGTATGATGTGATGCATTGTTTATGGTTATATGTTTATGATATGTTAAATGAAATCATAAGTGAATGGAATCATTGATAAGTTAATGTTGTGATTGAAATAGGTAAAAAGTGCTCAATATTGTTTCACCCCCCCTCAGTATTGGTGAATATTCCAACAATTGGTATTAGAGAAGGTACTTCAAGAATCAATCTAACTACTAGAAGGTAGATCATGGATAATTGATAAACAGATAATGAAATACAAATATTTGATGGTTATGATGGTTAACATTACGAGATGTGGAATATAAGAATGAAAATTTTTTATAGGCACATGGAATTTATGTTTTGAAATCAGTTGTTACAGGACACATTGCTTCAAGGAAACCAAAGACTATAGCCAAGAAGGAATTGAAAAGAAATAACAAAACAGAAATGGATTTCATCTTGGAAGGATTACATGATTGAGTAAAATACAAAGTGGGAAAATTTTCATCAGCCAAAGAGATTTGGGATAAGCTACATAATCTCTAATATAAGGAAAATCCTCTTATCATAGAGCTAGAGCATGTTGATCAAGATGAAGAAGATATTGAGACAGAATGAGAAGAAAAATGTTCATCATGTCAGATAGATCCAAAATAATATTAGAAGAAGGTGTAATGGATTTTGAGGCTGAAATAATTAGTACTTTAAGTGAGCTAAGAAAAGAAAGGAGGGAAAAAAAGTATCTCAAGGAAGAATTGATCAAGCTAAAGGAAGGTTTTGAAGAAGTCAAATAGTTTATCATAAATCTAAAATCTCAAATGGAAGAAGCCAAAGTGATTGGAGAAAATCTCAAGGATCAGTTGAAATAAAAACAATTTTTGGAAGATGAAATCATATCACAAAGAAAGAAACCAGAGAAGAGAAACACAATCTTGACAAGTCATCTTAAGGAAAGAACTGAGGAATTAGCCAAGATTGAAGAAGAATTTAGTCAACAAAAAAGAAGACTTGAAGAAGAGATCATCTCCTTGAAGACCCAACTTGAAGAATCAAAGAGAACGAAAGAAGTTATGAAGATACAGATGATAAAGAAGGAAGAATATTATGAGAAGCTTGAAGAAGAAGTTGTGACATTAAGGGTTGAAGTTGACAAGCTCAACAATAAATTGAAGAGCTCTAAAGTATTGGAAGATATTATCTGTTGTCAAAGGACACCATTCAATAAAGAATGTAGTAGATACACTGGTGAGACCTCATGTAAAGAAGATTAAAATACCAATCCCAACAAGAAAGTAGGAGAGAGAGGAAACTCCACACAACCAACAATTAAAGTTGAAGAGAAGAGTTCCAAATTTCCAGAAAAGAAGAATGAAGAGAAGGCTAAGAATTAAGCAAACATTCTCAAAGGAAGGAACCATGGAAAACAAGTGTCAAAGAGGAATGAATATAGAAGAGACATATTTCAAATACCTTCTACCTCCAGGTATCAAATAAACTTCAATCTTTGTGAAGGAAACAACATAAGAGAATATCTTGATCATCCAATGCATGAATTCAAAAAGACTATATCACAAGGAAGATCATTCACTCCCAGGTATCAATGCTTCTTTTATGGTTATTGTTTTGCTTGTAATACATTTGGAAATAAATTTGTAGATTGTAGATATTATGGATGAAATGTTCAAGAAATAAATGTTTATGTGGCCCACCACAACATTGAATTTTACAAATTCCAAAACTATGGACACATAGCTCATGATTACAGAATAATGATGGATACCTCCATCAGGAACAAGAAGGTTTGGAGAAGAAATCAAGAACAAAAGAGAAGGTGAATGAAGAACACGTGAATAAAGAACATGTGAATAAAGAGAAAGTTAATGAAGTATTCCTAGAAATCATACTCTTTGGATTCAGAGTAGTGTGAAATAATGATGAATCTACCATTCATCTTAGAGATCCAAACCATTCATCGTAGGGTACTAATCAAAGTGAGTTACAAAATTACACTCCGACGAAGGAACTCTAAGGGACTATATGAGTCATCAATCAGAGAGAGATGTGACGAAATGAAATTCATTGATTTGTTGCAAGCTCTACCAGACACTCTGATAAGAGAAACTCCAAGGGAATATCTAAAACATTAATCGGAGATGGCCATGATGAAATGGAAACCATTGATCTACTGCATGCTCTACAAGGTTCTCCACCAAGAGAAACTCTAAGGGAAGGTATGAGTCGTTGATCAGAGGGTGTTCATGAATAAATGACAACCATTGATATGTCATGGACCCCACAAGGTCAAGTACAAAATTTTATCCAGGTTGTGTGTCGACCAAAAATTCTGACCATGATAAACGTATCATCCATGCGATGAGATCCATTGATCGATGGTAAGTCAGAATAAATCTCCACCGTAGATTCGCAAAGGTCTATTTATAGGTTATATAATGGGTGATGACATCAATATGATGTGGTGTGCCAACATGACATCTAATGTGGTTGTCGAAATGACAGGTTTCAACAACGAATTCGGCTGAGGGACACGTGTATTCCGGAGAGAACTAAAAATCGTTAGATATGCGACTGTGATCTGAACCATTAGATCCAAAGGTAGGGAAATCCTAGTCGTTCATTGTGGGAAGTTAGACTTGGCCTAAATTCTGGGAAGGAATACAAACATTGATGACGAAGAGATTTTGGGGTTAACGACAACCGTTGATCGATGATCCATCGTGATATAATCATGACTGGAGATCAGATGTGGACCCTACTGGTTTCCTTAATAAAATGAGGGGAGATGATCATTAATCCTTGTGCTAGATAAGATCACTAAAAAAATTAGAATTGTAGGATTCTCACCCCAAGGATAATTGGATCTGTCGTAGTCCCAGTATGGGGTTTTCATTGGAACTTTTGATTGGGGTGTTGAAGATAACCCACATGCTAGATGAGGTATGTTAGCACCATAATTTTCATAGCTAGAGTTAGAGGTTTATACAAAATTTTCAAAGTCATGACATGATCCTGGGAAAATCAAGGCATTCCTAGATGAGTCATAGGTTAGGGTGAATATCATTTCAAAAGGTATTATGGTTCATCATCACCTCTCATGAGGTTAGAGAAGGAACAATCATGACACTCCATGTCATTGGTATCATTGCAAACTTCAAAAGCATACTCATTATGCAAGTTTGTTGTGCAAATGATTTCGCTTCTTTCATTTTTTGCATGTTGCGCAAAGGATTTCATCGCATAGAGGATTTCTTCACACCGAGGATGTTGTCACATAGAGGATGTTGTTGCACAGAGGATGTTGTCTCGAAGAGGATGTTGTCGCGCATAGGATGTCGCATAGAGGATGTTGTTGCGCATAGGATGTCGCATAGAGGATGTTGTTGCGCATAGGATGTTGTCTCTTAGAGGGTGTTGTCATGTAGAGGATGTTGTTGCACAGAGGATGTTTTCACGCATAGGATATTGTCACATAGAGGATGTTCTTGCATAGAGGATTTTCCTGCGCACAGGCTACAGGGTGTGTTGTGTAAATGATTAGTTTAGTGGTCAACTTCAAGATCACTTTATGACCAATTGGAGATAAATTTTGAAACTCCTCGAGAGGTTTTTGTCTAGGACGAACCAAATAATAAAAACCTCTCTCGGATTTGAAAAATGTTTCACGAATTCGGATATTCAAAGGAATATTTGAGCCCTATTTTTCAGTTTTCATGATTTTCTTGTTTGAGACATGTTTTTGCGACACATATTCTAGTGAGATGGAGATGAATTTCAAGAAAGAGAGAGAGGTTTTTATTTATAATGATATTACCTACAAAAACCGTTCTCATATTTTACATAGATGTTACATTTTGAGAATTAAAAATGGTGTTTTGAAGCCGATTTTCCATAATTTCGCCTCCTGAAAAGTAGGAAGTCAGTTAAAACATGTCATTTTCTGTTTGTAACTGTTTCTATTTTGGGAAAGGGGTTAGAGTTCAAAATGGTGAGCTGGAAAGGACCTATACTGATATATATTGCATGGTACAAGAGTAGAGAGGGGTTGGACCCTTGGGGGTTGGACTGGCTGGAGAGAGGCCTTCCTTTGTAGCTGGAAAACTCTGTAATTTCTCATGAATTTTAATACAAACAAAGAATGTTTTGATAGTGGAGATTCATCATGGTGTCCCCTTTCAGTGCATTTTCCCTAGTTCACATTCATTTCACTTCTTTTCTTTCTTCTAATCATAGCTAAGAGTAAATTATCGAAATTCATCCTTAATAGATGCTCCCTTCATATAGTTAATGTTGGTGTCATGTTTTAATGATTGCAGGTCCAAAATTCACCCTTTGTTGGGTGATCTGTTCATTGTATTCAACCTTTATGTTATTTCTTATAAAATTGCAATTGAGAATTCATCCTTATTAGATGCTCTCATTCGTAATGGAATGTTCTTATTTTTGTCTTTCCATCATCTAAATACTTTTTATTGCTGAAAAGGTGTTCTTATTTTGCCTCTGTTCCCTCAGGAATACGTAGCTGTGTTAATATTCACATATATCTTAGAAGTTGACTCCATTGCCCAATGGTTTCTTCCTCAAGCTTGTCCTAGCAACCCTTTTAAAACAAAAACAAACATGTCCTATTGCAGAATCTGGCCTCTGTGCATTTATCGATGAATCCTTTGAGTTATTACCAATCATTAGACATATGAGAGAGCCTTATCTAGTTGTATAGGTGAGAATAAAATCTAAAGCTGGTTGAAACAGTTACCTTGGGGTTTTCTTTGATACAACCCAAAGAAAATTTTGAGTGTTAACATTTTGGCGCCATTTCCGAGGATGATTGTTATTATTTTCCTTGGGAAGAAAGACATTGTTTTAGTTCTAAGGTCTGAGAGAAACATACACTTAGGCACATATTAGCTATATTTCTGCTCTCACAACTCCACACATCATAAAATCAATTTGAAGGTGATTCCACTGGCATAAGAATCTAGAGATAAAGTTTTCATGGCGACTTCATTGTTCAAAGAGCTTGAGGTATGAATATTTTCTTGGTTTCAGAATGGAAATCTTAGATTTCAATTTGGGTACTTCATAAAACAAAACAACAAGGTTGGTAGTAGACCTTGTTTCTGTTCAAAATTTTAGAAATTGGATTGATATGTCTCCTAAGCATTATTGGAGTGGAGATATTTGTTCTTCATTATAATCTTATTTGGATTCCTGTCATATATTTAGTCAAGGAGATAAGTTATAATGTTTACATAATCTTATTACGGAACTTGAGATAGAACAAGAAACACAAAGGATATCCCAAGATTCATCTTCTTTTGAATAATTTTCTAGCCAATAATAAGAACAATATGAATTAAAGATAGATGAAGCACTATTAACTCATTCAGAACAATATAAAAGAGGGTATGAGGCTACGATGGCTCACTGTTACAAGAATTATGATCTCATGCCCAAGGTTAGTAGTCTAAGGTTCATCCTACCAATAGAAAATGAATCTTCAGATAGTAAATAGGCCTCATATCGAAATAAAGTTGTTCAAAAACGTTTTTATGACATAGACAATGTGAATAGTCAGAAAGAACCATTTAAAGATGATCTCATTGTTGGTCATAAAGAAGTGATAGTTGTTTCTACTCTCAAGGATCCTTTTGCATCTCTTCTTAAATCTTCAATCGAAATGATATATGTAATGTTTGAACATGAAGACAATTTCAAATGGTGGAATGACTTGTCATATTTCAGTTTTGACTTTATGACTGGAGGAGATTAAAGAAAGCAGCGGTCAAGAAAACATTTGCTTGACTCGCTTCATTGGAAATATGAGATTACTCGATTAAGCCTTTTTTCTTAGTAAATTAGGGTAGGTAGGAGTATGAATAAGCTTGGTTCTACGAGCATTTCTTTCATCAATTTGAAGTTTTCATTTTCATCTTAGTTTCCAAATTTCAGTTTGGAGCATATACAGTTTTGGGTTTTCAGCAGATACAGATAATAGGTCAGAGAAAAGTTTTCAATGGTTTGGGAACAACCTAATGGATAAGGCACCTGGTCTACTATTCTTTGCTACCTCACAGGGAGGATAACATCCCCATTAGAGCCAGTTGTTAACACCATACTTTTCATAGATAGAGTTAGAGATTTGTCCAAAGTTTTCAAAGTCATGACATGATCTTGGGAAAATAAAGGCATTCCTAGATGAATCATAGGTTAGGGTGAATATAATGTCAAAAGGTATTATTGTTCATCATCACCTTTCATGAGGTTAGAGAAGGAACAATCATGACACTCCATGTCATTGGTATCATTGCAAACTTCAAAAGCATACTCATTGTGCAAGTTTGTTGTGCAAAGGATTTTGCTTCTTTCATTTGTTGTGCACTGCGCAGAGGATTTCATTGTGCAGAGGATTTCGTCACGCTGAGGATGTTTTCACACAGAGGATGTTGTCGCACATAGGATGATGTCACGCATAGGATGTTGTCGCACAGAGGATGTTGTTGCGCAGATGATGTTGTCGTGCATAGGATGCTATCACGCAGAGGATATTGTCATGTAGAGGATGTTCTTGCATAGAGGATGTTGTTGCACATAGGATGTTGTCGCGTAGAGGATTTTCCTATGCACAAGCTATAGGGTGCGCTGCGTAAATGACTAGTTTAGTGGTCAACTTCAAAATCACTTTCTGACCAAATGGAGAGGAATTTTGAAAATCCTCGAGACTTGTTTGTCGAGGAAAAACCAAATAATAAAAACCTCTCACTGGTTTTAAAAAGGTGTCATGGATTGGGATATTCGAAGGAATATTTGAGCCCTATTTTTCAGTTTTCATGATTTCCTGTTTGAGACATGTTTTTTCGACACGTATTCCAACTAGCTAGAGATGAATTTCAAGAAACTGAGAGAGGTTGTTTTTTATAATGATATTACCTACGAAAACCATTCTCTTATTTTACACAAATGTTACAGTTTGAGAATTACAAATGGAATTTTGAATCCTATTTTTCAAAATTTTGCCTCCTGAAAAGTTGGAAGTCAGTTAAAACGTGTCATTTTCTGTTTGTAATTGTTTCTATTTTATGAAAGGGGTTGGATTTCAAAATGGTGAGCTGGAAAGGACCTATAGTGCTATATATTTCATGGTAAAAGAGTAGAGAGGGGTTGGACCCTTAGGGGTTGGACTGGTTGGAGAGAGGCCTT
Source organism: Picea engelmannii (assembly GCA_009831015.1). Classification (NCBI taxonomy): domain Eukaryota; kingdom Viridiplantae; phylum Streptophyta; class Pinopsida; order Pinales; family Pinaceae; genus Picea; species Picea engelmannii. The sequence goes on from ML777138.1 coordinate 370,100, forward strand.
CCTTTGTAGCTAGAAAACTCTGTAATTTCTCATGAATTTTAATACAAAAACAAACTGTTTTGATAGCAGAGATTCATCACGGTGTCCCCTTTCAGTGTGTTTTCCCCAGTTCGCATTAATTTCACTTATGTTATTTCTTCTAATCATAACTAAGAGTAAATGATTGGAATTCATCCTTAATAGATTCTTCCTTCATATAGTTAATGTTGGTATCATGTTTTAATGATTGGAGGTCCATAATTCACCCTTTGTTAGGTTCTCTATTCATTGTAGTCAACCTTTATGCTATTTCTTCTAAAGTTGCAATTGAGAATTCATCCTTATTAGATGCTCTCATTCATAATGGGATTTTCTTATTTCTGTCTTTCCATCATCTAAATACTTTTTATTGTTGAAAATATGTGCTTATTTTTCTTTTGTTCCCTCAGGAATACGTAGCTATGTTAATATTCACATATATCTCAGAAGTTGACTCCATTGCCCAATGTTTTCTTCCTCAATATTTTCCTACTAGCCCATTTAAAAAGAAAGAAACATGTCCTATTGCCTAGGTGCATTTATCGATGAATCCTTTGAGTTATTACCAATAATTAGACATCTAAGAGAGCCCTCTCTGGTTGTATAGGTCAGAATAAAATCTAAAGCTGGTTGAAACAGTTACCGTGGGGTTTTCTTTAATACAACCCAAAGAAAATTCCGAGTGTTAATAGGTTCGTCGATGCAACTAGAGTCATATAATGCTTAGCCCAAGGATAGCTGGATTTGGTGCAGTCCCGGTATGGGATCATCATCGAAATTTTAGTGTTGGAGCATTTGAGTATCCATGGGATTAAAGTCCTGATGATGATGATGAGGAGTTTTGTAGAGTCAAAATCTTGGGTCGGTGAGCCATATGGAAAGCGCCACATCAGAGCCTCAATTATGCCATGTTGGATGACACATGGGTTAGTAAGCCACATGGATACCACGTGAAAATGAAGTGGCACTTAGCTAATGAGGGCCAAGAACTTTGGAAGGCCAAAAATTTTGATCCAGGGCTTGATTTGGAGCATGGTGACAATCATTGGAAAGATCTTGATGAGCAGAAGATAATGGTGCCCTCGAGAAGATGTATTGAGATGATTGAGAAAAAACTGAAATTTTACTACCCCATCCCTAAAAAGGGTACTTAGGGGGTTGGGTATGTTACACCCATCCTTGGGAATGCTCCTCTGGCCTTATGCACTCTTTGTGTCGATTATCATGACTTCTCGTGGGTGTGTATATGGGGTTGTCCAACCTCTCTAGCACTCCCATGTTGTCTAGGGTAGATGATTCCACTCCTTGGGATCCCAAGTTTCCCTTCTCTTTCCCAAAAACAACCCAAGTCTCTATCAATCGTTCTAAGGAAAGTAAGGTTTGTTCCCCCTTGATGTCACACATCACCATCATGCACCCAAGGTGCTCCCGCTCACACCCAAATGTCTTCATTCGCCCAACTAATTGGTTCTTCCTTGTGCTCTTCGTCTGCTCCGTCACCAAATATTCCCATGAAGTGTGCATGCTCGGTGGGTGTCATGGGAGACCTTACACCCTCAAAAAATACACAATTAAAAAAATCTTCTCACAATGGATTTAAGATGAAGGAGATATTGTAATTTGAAATTTACTATTTTTAGGGATTTTTTGTGACAATCGTGGGCATTACAGAGCATATATCTTTTGATAGAGTGCCTATATTGTAGCTAGACCAATGCCATATGATAAATAATTATTGAGGCCTTTATTTGGTATATTATATGATATAGTTTCAATTAATATATTGGATGTTACATCCCTTGCAAATTTTCACCCCAAACCCTAGTATAACCAAATAATGGTCATGTTAAGAGAAATTTGGGAGGAATGGAAACAAATGATGGAAGAATGTAAACATATTCATGCATCAATGAAGCATGGAAAGGAATAATGAAAAGTTTTAGAGGAGGCATTGGATAGAAGCATCATTAAAGATGAGTATAGCCATATTATCAACGAGGAGTATACATGAGAAAAATATACCTAGTGTTATTTAGAAAAAACTTGTGAAGATTGGTATCTAGATAATTTTCATTTCTGGGAAGAAAACTACTTCCATCTTCTTTTTTATGAACCTTCTCCACCATATGAAGAGAGAATCATGGAGGAAAGATAACAACATGTAGTGCCTACCAATTTTCAATATGATTCTTGTACAATAATAGATTTCCTTTTAGAGCCATCCTTTTATTGCTATATGGAGAATTTGTTTTCTCTAGATGGATATATTTATTTGGATCCAAATGGCCATGGTGGGAATTTACAACACATCACTCAATGTTTCAATGAGCTTAGGTATCATTAGTTGGGAATAAATATGAGTATATTTTGGACATGAAACCCATGTTTATTATGGAGCTTAGATCACTTTAGCATTGAGGCTAATACTTGTACATGGGACCTTGGCTTATGGACAAGCTTCCAGGATTACTTGAACATTCTAGTTAACGCTCATACATGGGACCTAGGTTTATGGAAAATCTTCCAAGATTACTTCAACGTTGTGGTGATCACTCATACATGGGACCCAAACTTATGGATGTATATAATATGTACAAGAATTGAGGAAAAAGCTTATAAAAGGGGAATGGAATGATGGGATCCTCCCTAGGGTTGTAATAAGGGCCTATAGGCCCATTATAAATAAGAGTAGGAAAATATGGTGGCCATTTATTGTCATGTGGATTGGGTCCACAATGCTAGTTATTATTAAATAATGCCCCATTAGGTGGTTAGCATTTAGTCAATGTAATATGGCCTCATTAAAGGATACCCACTAGGTAGTTAACATTTGGTAGGATATAAATAAATATGTAGTCCTCCTTATTGAGTGTGCATGAGAATATTATTATATTGAAGAGCTTAGCTCATTGGGAGGTTTTCTCCTCGAAGAGGAAAGTGAACATGAGTTAATCCTTACATAAAATGATCCTTGTAAGGTGTTACCCTACCTTAAGGATATTTTCTTATATAAAGCATTGAAGTATTTTCTATCCCTTATTTTACTTCTTATGTGTAATTTCATGTTGTGATCCATAAATGAAACAATTTATTTGGTTTTTTAAGATTTGATTGTAGGTGACTCAAAATACTTTCATACTTGTATCTTGGAGATACACAATGATTTTAAGAGTAAAGTCGACACTAATCAAGGTCCTAGTCAAAAGAGGTTGATGAACTTGTATGCAAGTTGAAGAAGACTAGTATTCTATGAAGTTACCCGTGAACCTTATTAAAGAAAAGAGAACACCCTAGAAGAGTCAATATGGATGCAATGTATGAGAATTAAAAATATTTCCTCCTAAATGGGTCAAATTTACACAACACATTTCCTTAAAGCTCACTTTCTTTACATAATACTCCATGAATTTTTGTCTAATTTTACTTTTTCTCTTCCAATTTGCCATTAAAAATGACGGGCCTATACTTCTATTTCAACTTTAAACTTCTTGATTGACATTGTCATTCCATTAACATGCTATCCTTAGTACATGGTGCTTTAAACACCACCATTGATTGTATTTATCTTGTTGAATCCATTTTTGTGGGTATTTGTATATTTTTTTTCTCACCTTTAGTTAAACAAAGATACCATAGAGTGTATTCTCTGCTTTGGTAAAATCCCTTTGTGCATTAATTTTTTCAAACATCCATTCCCTTTTAAAAAAAATTAATTCATTCCTTCCATATTGATCCCACATCAATTTATGACTCAACGGATTCAAAGTAGGACAAATTAAATACCTTTTTTTTTTTTAAGAGGGACATTTCTCTTTAATTCATATTGCTTATAGAGGTAACAATTTTAGCCTAAAAACAATAATGATGCATAATTCGCCTAGGAACTAGGTAGTGCATGAATATAATCTCGACTAGAAAATGGTATCACCACCTCCCATCATTCCCTCCCACCAAAAATCATTGGGATCTCTTTTTTCTTTGCACTATTCGTGTGTGAATATTGTCATAGTACAAATGAATAATGATTGCATGTAAATTGTTGATAGGATTTGTAATATACCTAAAATATATTACCCATATATAATAATGCATAAATTATTTTGTACTAAGTAGTCATATAAATCATTATTATATATTTATTATAATAATGATAGTGATACCTTTTCCCAAAGGACATGACCTATCATCCCTATTTGTATTTATATGCATGTCATTGTATCTCATATCATGTCAACAAATAATAAATAATAATTATTTATCCCTTTTGGAATACATGGATTAGTCCTCATTAGTATGGATGCCAAGGTGAAGTGACCAATATGTTTCCATTAGCCCATGGTCAAGTTTGTTTGTTTGTTTTTTTTGTTTTTCGTTGATATGTGATCAGGTTTTCTTTCCAATGGAATTTACAAAAAACAAAAAAAAAAAGAATAAGAAAAGGTTTTACAAATGATTTACAATCATGTGGCCAATATATATATATATATATATATATATATATAAGAGTTATTTTTAAACATTATGACATAAGTGATTTTATGGCCACAGGATTTCAAGTATTTTTTAAGTGCATCTGAAATTACAAAAGGAAGTTTTCCTATACTTTTAAGTTGCATGTGAAGAACCTTGGATGGGGTGTCAGCATGATGTCATGAATAATAACAGGGAGGGTGGAGGTTGGGCCATCTGGGAGCTTGATCCTCCAAAAGGGTGTGTGGAGATCACCTTATATCTCCTCCATTGTTTGGGAATTTACCACAACGAGATTCTGAAGCATGTGAATAGGTGTTGAACCCCTTTCATTCTTTTCTTTTCCCCCTCCCCTATTCTATTTTCCCCACCTCTTTTAATACCCTTTCTTCCCCCCTTCTATATTTTCCCTTTTCCTCTTTTCTCTTTATCCCTTCCTTTTCCCTTTCTTGGAATTACTATATTTAACCATTTTCACGTTGATGGAACTTCGGACTCATGGACTATTGCACTTGCATTATCTTCCATTCAACTATGCATAAGTCTTCTCAACACTTAGAATTATTTTTCCTCTCGGACTTTCGAGATTTCAGACCTGCGAACCCACGTCATACACTTCCACCCTCTCCATTATTCACCCGATACTTTTCAATACTTATCCATTCCATGCTTTTGGACTTTCGGGCTTGCATATCTGCCTTTTCATACTAGTCTTCAACGCTGATGCTTCACCATTACCCATCCCTTCACATTTTTTCATGTCACATTTATTATTGTCCCTACGGAACCAACTACCAAATTTATTGTTGAGGTGGTCGTTAATTAATAATTTTTTTACCGAGGCCATTAATAGTTATTTTGAGTTAATGTTTCTGTAAAAGAAATCTGACTCAAGTTCATTTTACTGTGGAAAATAATAGCTCAAGAAATGTTGACAAGATTCACTAGGACAGTCATGAGAAATAAATTATTCTATGGGGATACCCTAAACCTCTTTTCTAGAGAAGATAAAAATTATCATTGGTCGCGCTCCTACTGGTATTACTCAAAATTGTTGGATAGAGAAAACAAAAAAGTATGGACATTAGGAATAGTTATTTCTGTGTGTGTTCCATAATTCTTTGAGTGCAAGGACGTTGTCACTTGGCGTGTCGATAGGCTCATTCAAAACATAAGAGTTATTTCATTGCAAAATAGTTCTTCCATCTTGTTGGCACCCTCAATATTTAGAGAAATTTTGAAATTACCAGATCCGAACCTGGTCTACAAAAGAGAGGAAGTGGGAAACTTCCTAAAAAGAAAGAATAATGGATTGGAGCTTCTTCAGGAATATTTTCATGACCCTGCCACAATGCCTAAATACATATCAAGAAGTCAGGTGAGTTATTTAAAGTATCCCTATAAGGAAATCGCGTGGTTATTTACTTGAATTGTTGGCCAGGATTCTATAGAAACAATTCCTTAACTAGAATTGCACATATTACATTTCGTTGTCCATGAAAATGTTATCTTTGATTGGGTGAATATAATATCAAATGAAATCACTACAAAACTCACTAATTTCAAGGCTGACAAAAGGTTTTACGTATCATCTTATTTGATATTTTCCATTACATATTGTCATACTTTTGAGGGCTTAAACATTGCAAGGAGAATTAAAATAAAAGTGGACCATCTGACTATGTGGTACCAAGAATTATGGAAATAGAGGGTTGACCATCATTTTTATGAGGTGTACTCAAATTTCGTATCTAAATTCAAGAATTTTTTATTTGGGGAAGACAGTTTGTGGTTGTCGTTGGAAACTACATATTTTTTGAAGGGAAGAGGAGTTCTGGAAAAAATGAAAGATTATAATATTATCAGGGGTTTTTTCTCCTTTGAGAAACCTATTTTCCTTCCCTATTATATATTTGACAAACTTTTTTTCATTGAAATATCCCAAAAATATAAATTCTGGTTCCATATATTGTCTGATAAAAGGAAAAAGAAGTTCATACCTCTTCCATGGAAATTTGGCAAAATTCTTCTCTGGGGAATTTCCAAAATTGATGAATATGTTGTTTGTTTCAAGAACTTTGACCTAAAATTTGCAAAATAAATCAAGGGTTTCGACTCAAAACACCTTTTTATAATCACTTTCTTTCATTTGGGCTTGGCCCTGCATTTTAAAAATCAACCATTAGTAAAGAAGAAGAAAATGACAGTCACCATCCTAGTGATCAAGAAGCTAACATAAATTCAGAAGATATAGAAAATTTCATAAGCACAACAGAGCATCATAAAGAAAGAGCTAGACCCTCGAATGACAAAAGTTCCCAATCACCAGTTGTCTCTAGAAGGAGTGCCTTGAGAAAGGAAAATCCACAACCAGGAACATCCTATGCGAGAAAAATATAGAACGATAATTCAAGGGATGATGAAAATAAGAACCCTTCTAAAGGGATCCTAGAGAATCCCCATAAGCTGAAGGTTAAAATAAAAATAACCAGTTCACAACATGAAGGGGATGAGAGGCGTGCTCAAGAAGATGACTTATTATTGGATAACATGGACTTAGATGTGGATATTGAAAAAATTACTTTTCCAAATGTTGAAGTATCAATTCAAGAAAATGTGCATCATGTCTATGCACTCATGATCCATGATGAAATATTTTCTGATGAGGAGACATTTGTTGTAAAAAATGCATCTTTTGATAAGGAGTCTAAAAAAACAGTTTTTGAAAGAACCACAAAAAGTAAGAGCGGAAAGCTACGGTCCACCATTGACACACGAGATATGTTACCTTCAAAATTATCATCCATTCATAGAGTTATAGGAGACACACAATGTTTCAATCACACACATGGAAGGAGAGAACACCCATTTGAAAGAAAGAATTAAAGAATTGGAAACAACCCTCATGCCTCCACCTATTCTAGCTTCTCTTGTTGCCATGATTCATCTTGAAAAGGGTCTTCAAGAAAACCTAGAATCAAGTTCGAGGGTCAAAGGAATTTCGAGTTTAATCACGACCACCTGACATTTTGTTGAACAAAATATTAAGAAGAGAATTTCATTAATTGTAGAACTATGGGATATGCAAAAGAGTTTCACTTCTCTTGGTTTAAGAATTCAAAACACCAAGGAATATTTAAATTCAGACTTAAAAAATGATGAAGGGTTCTATACTGATGGAGTGGTGATGTTCACAACTAGATTTGTGGAAATGACAGAGAATATGAGAAAGAAATAAATTCTACCTTCTCTGAGCCACATCAAACAATTGAAATTTTGTTGGATTAAATGAATTAATGCATTAAAAGGTATTATATCCCAATTGAATGACTTATCTAGGAGGGAAAATGAAGCATATTTAAAAATCCTTGATTTGGACATCATTGGAACTACCATTGAATTCCCATACCCTAAGTATCTTTCAAAATCTATGCTCATGACTCAACGGGATTTTGAAGAGTAGAATGCAGGATTAAAAAGGACGTTGGCTGAAAAGTTCGATAATATGATGGAATTCACACATGATAACTTTGACAGTTGGCTTGTTGAATATAAAAACAAGAACGAATACATTGAAAATATATTACAAAATTTATCCGTTGATCTGAGGGAGATTGAAAAGGAGTTGTTTAATATTAAGATAAAACAAGAAGTAATTGTTTCTCTATTAAGGGAATTTATTCAAGAATGGATGAATACTTCAATTTCCAAGATTTCTAAGATTCCAGCAAAGGAAGTTATGATCGGTAATCTAACCGCAAGCAACAAGAATATAAAGGAAGAAACAACAAGTAGATAAGAGTGAGAGATATCATCATAGTAAGTCTATACGGATCACATTCTTCTCTCTTTATCAGTTTTCATCTAGTTATTCTTCTTCTTTGAATAGAAAAGTTTAACCGAATCCTGATAAATTTCTCTTTGTCCTATTTCCATATTTTTTTGTTCAAAATCCACCCACCTTCTTCTCTCTATGTTTTAACTTCTTGTATATGTTTTCTTTATGGTCCATGGGAACCCCAATCCTAGCCCTTTGGAAAAACACCTTTAAATTTCAAAAGCATTGTAATAGACTTTATTATTTTTGAGAAATCCCAAGAGAACTAAGTCAGGATCAATTTTGACTTTATTTTATAACTTTGAGCACTAAGTATAAATTATTTGAGATTGATTCATCATAATCTTATTTTGAGCTATGCAAGTATTTACTCTATAAAAGTTCTCTTATCCGTCTAAACCGTCTTCTTTTATTTTTATGTGTGATTAGAAATATTTATTTTCACTATGATGGATGTGAGGAAAATTTGTTTAGTTTCTGTAACAAGTGATGTGTGAGGTTCCTGGTCCTCTCTCAGGAATTATTTTAAATTTTATTTTTTTTATCTTTCAACATTTTTAAAGAATACCATAAGCCAAAGAGGAGTACCACCTCTATAAAAATGCAGGAGGATTCATATCCTCGTGAGGTTGTCGTTTCAGTCCTGATGGATTCACGCATCAACAAGAGGTGAATGTAATTGGATTACAATATTATCAAAGAGATGGGGAATTACTCCAGGAAACTTCATTCGTAATGGAAATAACTCTATACCCTCTACAATGTAATCATGATATGACCTCAGAGCGAGACGATGATCATTTTCTTAATGAAAAAATGCCCCTGATTCACATTAGCATTCGTATCAGCTAGATCTAGCTTAGACATATGAAATTCTCCCTCCCAGGGGTCGTTGGAATACCTGTGGGAACCATGCCATGCATCCATGAACATGGTCGCTCTCAAAGGGAAAGTGGTTATCATTTTCAAACAAGCAAGTAGACAGAAGGAACAAAAATCTTTTCCAAGGCTCCGAAGAGAACAGTTGCGGCTTCACCAACCCAGACTGCAAGAAAAATTAAAGATTCATCCATACAGGAGGAAAATCTCTTTTGGGGGTGCATAATTGAATGGTTTGATGCTAAAGGAAAGTCCTTGGGATTTGATGCTCAACCTGACCCTACTCTGATGTCGATGAACAAGGTACAATGCTCCATTCTGGATGGACTTGATGACATTAATGTTAGAAATCATCCCTTCAGTCCTCTTCATTCTATGCTAGAGACCTGGAGAAATGTCAACTCTCCAAGAAATTTCATTTCAAAGAAATCATATATGTAGCTTATTTTCGAGACTCACAATGAAGTGGTCGATTTTAAATACAAAATTGAACTATTGGACTAGAGAATTTCACTATTGTTGGCTCTGGATGCTCTCCCAACTATCCTAATGTTTGCGTCGACATTATCTTCCTAGGATGACATCAACTTGAACATGCCTATTCTTCTATCATCAAGTGGGAAAGTCTCTTTTCCATATGGCTAGGTTTTGCCTCCAGGCTAGTCGAGGTTTCTTCTCTCTAAATAGTTTTTCTTTTATCTTTATAGATCTAGCCTTAAATAGAAATGTAATTTTGACAATACCACTTTTTCGTAAAGATGATAACTCCTCTAATTTTTCGTTGTTATATTTTTTGACCCCATAGGGTTGTTCATACTCTAAACTGGGCTCGAGCTAGGTTGTTTTCCCCTCATGGAAACTTAGACTCCAGAAGATTGTATGTGTAAACTCATTGTTTTATAACAGGTAATATATTTTTTTCTTACTTACAAAATAAAATTGCATGTGAATAAATATAAACCTCTCTTTGCATGGAAGATTAAAAAAAGAAGAAGGAAATATAAATATCTCTTTATGTGGAAGTTAAGTTTTATCTCTTTACATGGAGGAATTTTTGCATGGAGTAAAAAATGATATAAATCTTTCTTTACATGGATGATAAGTTTTATAAGTATTTACGTAAAAGTGAATAGCATGAGAAGGAAAAAGGAAAAAATAATCTTTCTTTACGTGGAGGATAAGTTTTATAAGTATTCACGTAAAAGTGAATAATGTGAAAAGGAATAAGGTAAAGGTATTAAAGTATCTAAAGTGTGAAAAAATTTACATTCTTAAGATATATTCTTAAGAAGGTCAAAATATTATTATCAACCATATATTCCAAAGTTCAATTAAAAGAGTATTATAAAACTAATTCATAAGTTATAAAGTGTCTAAGATTAAGTGAAATACTACAAAATATTGACGAAAATTAAATGGAGTCTAATAATGACAAAAAAGGAAGATTTGTTGATACCACATAAAATTATTATTCAATTCTACTTTGTATCAAAGGGACACTTGCAGGGAAGGATATTACTATTTCTATTTCTCTTGTTGAATGTAATAATTATGTTAGCACCAAATTCACTAACCAATTATTGATTCCCGAGCCAAATATAATAGAAATGATATAATTTTTTGGACATAAAACATTATGACATAAGCGATTTAGAATCGAACATTGGTGATTATACTTTTGTATCACAATTCACTATTAAATCGTTGTGGAGCAATGATAGTGACATAATTTTGGGTTGACCCTGGATGGAAACTCTAGGGAATTTCATCTTAAACATGAAGAAGAAGTTTTTGAAGAAGATAACATTATAGGGTGTTACATTGGGGTTAAGTTCAGTAAAATATGAAGACCTTAAATATATCTCAAAGGTGATCCTTGAATATAAACAAAATTCAATGCTAAAGATGCAAAAAGAATTTGACAAAGTTATCATAGATAAAGACGATGAAATTTCTCATTTGGGAAATTACAATAAAACTCTACTAACAAAAATAAAAAAGTTGATGAATGAAAATAAGTTGCAACAAGAAGCACTAAAAAAACTTAATATAAAGGAGTCACTAATTGATATAGAAACAACGATTGATTATGTTGAAGAAAAAAACTCATCAGATGTATAAACCCATACTATGGAAGAAACCAATACAAATCCAAATGAAATCTTATCAACCAATATATCATCAAAAGGATCAAAAGATTAGGTTTCCAAAAGTAATATGAAAAATGCAAGGATTCCTTATCATCACCCAAATTATAAAAGTCATCATACTACATAATAAACTAACCAAAGATGAAATCAATATGAGATGCTAAGTAAAGACCCTATTATATTGAAGATAATCTCAAGTGTGCAATCTTATCATTTTCCAAATCATAGAACACATTGCCACATAATTTTGCATGAAATCGAATTAGGGTGGCTAGATCCTCTTATAGTTTGACAAAATTTATCGATGCTTGGAAGATCATATCATCTTGTATCATCGACTATCACAGTTTCAAGAACCACAAATAATGAGAAGGCATTACATGCTAGGACAAAGAAGTAATTTTTTCCATTGCATATGCTTTGAGGACAAAACAGTTTTAAGGAGAGAAGACTTGTATTATACCTATAGTATATTACCCATATATAATAATGTATAAATCATTTTGTACTAAGTAGTCATATAAATCATTATTATATATTTATTATAATAATGATAGTGATATCTTTTCTCAAAGGACATGGCTTATCATCCCTATGTGTATTTATATGAAGGTCATTGTATCTCATATCATGTCAATGAATTATAAATAATAATTATTTATCCCTTGTGGAATATATGAATTCATCCTAGTTAGTATGGATTCTAAGCTGAAGTGACCAATAGGTTTTCTTCAAGTGGTATTAGAGTGATCTTTCTGTTGGCCCGTGGTCAAGTTGTTTTTTATTGTTTTCTATTGATCCACGATCAGGTTTCTTTTGCAAGTGACATTTAAACAAATAAAAAGAAGAAGAAGAAATTATGCAAATAAATTACAGGCTTGTGGCTAATGTGTGTGTGTGTGTGTGTGTGTGTGTGTGTGTGTGTGTGTGTGTGTGTGTGTGTGTGTGTGTAGGCATCCTTGCATATTGCATCTTATTTTTGGAAACCTCGTCTTTTGATACGTCTAATGATATGTTGGTTGATAAGATTTTATTTAAATGGGTTTTTTTACAGCTGGTGAGATTTTTATTTCAACAAAATAAGGTTTTTTTTTTGTATCAATTAATTAATCCTTGTTGGTAAGTTCCTTTAGTGTTTCTTCTTGTGACTCATCTTCATTCTTCAACTTCTTGATTTCCATCAATAGAGTTTTATTATGATTTCTCAAATGAGAAATTTCATCTGAATCTTTATCTGCAATAACTTTGTCAAATTCCTTTTGCATCTTTAGCACTAACTTTTGATTATCTTGAAGGATCACCTTTGAGATATTTTTAAGGTATTATAATGTTACTAATCTAACTCCAATGTAATGTTTTGTACTGTTATATTCCTCTTCTTATAAAAGAATGTCAAAATATTTTTCTTCATGTTTAAAATGAAAGTCCCCGGAGTTTTAATCTAGGGTGAACCCAAAATTATGTCACTATGATTGCTACACAAGGATTTAATAGTGAATTGTGATACAAAAGTATAATCTCCAATGTTCGTTTGTAAATCTCTTATGTCGTAATGTTTAATGTCCAAAAAATATATCATTTCTATTATATTTGACCCAAGAATCAATAGTTGGTTACGAATTTGGTACTAATATAATTATTACATTTAGTGGGAGAAATAGAAATAGTAATATCCTTTCTTGCAAGTGCCCATTTGATTCAAAGTAGCATTGAATCATAATTTTGTGCAATTTCAGGAAATATTCCTATGTTTTCATTATTAGACTTCATTTTATTTTCACCAAAATTTTGTAATATTTCACTTAATATTAAACACTTTATAACTTAGAGATTATTTTTATAATACCCTTTTTAATGTCAAATCCCTCTAGTGTGATTGAATTTTGAGGGTTTCATTCTGTAAGGCAACCAAGGTTCAAAACTTTTGGCAGTCGAAGGAGACACCCAAAAAACGCTAGCCATGTTAAGGGTTGGTGCGGCTCAAACCAAGTGCAATCCACGGGTGATTTTAATGACTTAGATACCCCTGGGTCATGGTTTCTTAGACCACATGCTAATTCCCACAAGTAATAGACACACTAGAAAACAAAAAAATAATAATACTCCTTTTAATTGAATTTTGGAATGTATGTTTGATAATAATATTTTGACCTTCTTAAGAATGTCAATACTTTCACACTTTATTTACTTTAATACTTTTACCTTCTTCCTTTAATTGTTATTCACTTTTACATGAATACTTATAAAACTTATCTTCCATGTTAATAAATATTTCTTTTACCTTTTTCCTCTTCACATTCTTCACTTTTACGTGAATACTTATAAAACTTATCCCGCACATAAAGATAGATTTATATTTCCTTTTTTATTTTTAATCCTCCATGCAAAAATTATCCATGTAAATAGGGGTTTATATTTCTTCACATACAATTTAAAAGCATTGGAAAACTTCATTTTCTAATTTCACGTGCACTTTAAAATTACTTGGATAACCTCTCTCTCTCTCTCTCTATATATATATATATATGTGTGTGTGTGTGTGTGTGTGTGTGTGTGTGTGTGTGTGTACACACACACACACACACAAACATATATATATATATATATATATATATATATATATATATATATATATAGA
>ML777138.1:384099-400215 GCA_009831015.1 Picea engelmannii
AGAGAGAGAGAGAGAGAGAGAGAGAGAGAGAGAGAGAGAGAGAGAGAGAGAGAGAGAGAGGTTATCAAAGTAATTTTAAAGTGCATGTGAAATAAGAAAATGAAGTTTTCCAGTGCTTTTAAATTGCATGTGAAGAAATATAAACCCCTATTTACATGGATATTTTTTGCATGGAGGATTAAAAATAAAAAAGGAAATATAAATCTATCTGTATGTGCAGGATAAGTTTTATAAGTATTCACCTAAAAGTGAAGAATGTGAAGAGTAAAAAGGTAAAAGAAATATTTCTTTACATGGAAGATAAGTTTTATAAGTATTCACGTAAAAGTGAATAACGTGAAAAGGAAGAAGGTAAAAGTATTAAAGTAAATAAAGTGTGAAAGTATTGACATTCTTAAGATACATTCTTAAGAAGGTCAAAATATTATTATCAAACATACATTCCAAAATTCAATTAAAGGAGTATTATTATTTTTTTGTTTGCTAGTGTGTCTGTTACTTGTGAGAGTAGCATGTGGTCTAAGAAACCATGACCCAGGGGCATCTAAGTCGTTAAAATCACCCACTTATTGCACTTGGTTTGGGTTGCACCAACCCTTAACATGGCTAGATGTTTTTGGGTGTCTCCTCTCGAGTGCCGCAAGTTTTGAACCTTGGTTGCCTTACAGAATGAAACCCTCAAAATCTAATCATGCTAGAGGGATTTGACATTAAAAAGGGTATTATAAAAATAATCTCTAAGTTATAAAGTGTTTAATATTAAGTGAAATATTACAAAATTTTGGTGAAAATAAAATGAAGTCTAATAATGAAAAAAAAGGAATATTTCTTGAAATTGCACAAAATTATGATTTAGTGTTACTTTGAATCAAATGGACACTTGCAAGAAAGGATATTACTATTTCTGTTTCTCCCACTGAATGTAATAATTATGTTAGTATCAAATTCGCTAACCAATTATTGATTCTTGGGTCAAATATAATAGAAAGGATATATTTTTTGGAAATTAAACATTGTGACATAAGTGATTTACAAATGAACATTGGAGGTTATACTTTTGTATCACAATTCACTATTAAAACCTTGTGGAGCAATAATAGTGACACAATTTTGGGTTCATCCTAGATTAAAACTCTGGGGACTTTCATTTTAAACATGAAGAAAAGTATTTTGACATTCTTTTATAAGAAGAAGAATATAACAGTACAAGACATTACATTGGAGTTAGATTAGTAACATTAGAAGACCTTAAAAATATCTCAAAGTTGATCCTTCAAGATAATCAAAAGTTAGTGCTAAACATGAAAAAATAGTTTGTCAAAGTTATTGCAGATAAAGATTCAGATGAAATTTCTCATTTGAGAAATCATAATAAAACTCTACTGATGGAAATCAAGAAGTTGAAGAATGAAGATGAGTCACAACAAGAAACACTAAAGCAAATTACCAACAAGGATTCATTAATTGATACAAAAATAATAACTTATTTTGCTGAAATAAAAAAGTCGCTAGCTATAAAAAACCCATTTAAATGAAATCTTATCAACCAACATATCATTAAAAGTATGAAAAGACGAGGTTTCCAAAAATAAGATTCAAGATGCAAGGATGCCTTGTTGTCATCCAAATTATAAAAGTCATCATACTACTCAACAAACTAACGAAAGATGAAATCAATATGAGAAGCTATGTAAATACCTTGTTATATTGAAGATAAGATCCAATGTGGAATCTTATCATTTTCCAAATCATAGAACATTTCGCCACACAATTTTGCAAAAAATTGAATTAGGGTGGCCAGTTCCTCTTACAGTTTGACAATTATGCTCGATGCTTAGAATATCATATCGTCTTGTGACATCAACTATCATAGTTTCAAGAATTGTGAATCATGAGAAGGCATTACACATTAAGAAAATGATAGAAGTCTTTCTATTGCATATTTTTTGAGGACAAAGTATTTTTAATGGGGGATGACTTATAATATACATAAAGTATATTACCCATATATAATAATGTATAAATCATTTTTTACTAATTAGTCATATAAATCATTACTATATGTTTATTATAATAATGAAAGTGATATATTTTCCCAAGGGACATTACTTATCATCCCTACATGTATTTATATATGCACACCATTGTATCTCATATCATGTCAAAGAATAATACATATCAATTATTTATCCCTTGTAGAATTTATGGATTTATCCTTGTTAATATGGATGTTAAGGTGAAGTGACCAATAGATTTTCTTCAGGAATATCTATTAGTATTCATGACCCTTCCCAAAAAATACACCTCCTATTTTGAATGAAATAAACACTCACATTCACTTTTATGTTTCTTTTCCCTCCATAAAGTATGCTAGTTAGTATTAGACATTGGTCATGTAAATAATTTTTAAATTTTTTGAGTTGACTTTATAAATGATTTCCTTGGAAATAATCCTTCGGAAACTCTCGAGCACTTCCTTCCATCTCATTTCGAGGATGGTACCTAGTGTAAATAGGGTTTTCGATTGTACATTGATTTGGTAGGGACATCATATACAAAAGAAACCAGTCTGGGGATTGTTGATGTTTGGACAACATCGGGAAGACATTCTCTTAGAATAATAATTAATAATAAAATGATTGATTATTAAATATCATATATAATAAGTAAATGATAATAATAAATAGTTATTGATTATTCAAGAGACACATCCTTTCACAGATGGTCACCATATGTTCCCTATATATGGAACAATCATTATTGTAATAATATATCGATCATATCTTATATGAAGAAAAATAACATGGTATCAGAGAAGGATTGGGCGTGACTCCCTCACGAGAGAGGCCGTGAAGATGAGAGTAGAAAAATCAACATCAACTACCAGAGATCTAGCAGACTGGTGTGGTGTGGTGTTGGACTCAAAATTCTTTGTCCTGAGTGCCTATTATTATTTGTGGGTTGTCAGTGGCTTGCATCTAAAATTATGGAGGTGGTATTTAGCTTTCAGATGCTTTTCTATTCTTATAGCGGTGAATATTCTATAGTTTGGCAAACCTCCAAGAAATTGACACAAAAGGCGATAGAAAGATATTGATCATGTGAATGGGCGGTCCTTTGTGGTAGGTCTTGAAAATGAAAGAAAATCCATTGTGTCAGGAACAGATTCCTTATGGTCAATATTTTTTCGAATATCCCGGTTTGGTATTTTCATTTGTATCTAGTGTCTTTCATCTATTTATGCGTAAATTAATCTGACCGACACATGAGCATAGATTGCCAAAGATTCCTTCAATGGCTTGTCATACTCATGGGAGTATTCATTATGGTGCTCTTTGGTTTCATAGGTGCATGTTACAAAGTATCATGGCTTCTCTGGTTAACTGGTGAGGGAGGAGGAAGGGCAGTGGCGAGCAGAAAATACATCGAATACCCCCTTGGAGATTACTCTGT
The DNA here is from genome assembly GCA_009831015.1 of Picea engelmannii. Classification (NCBI taxonomy): domain Eukaryota; kingdom Viridiplantae; phylum Streptophyta; class Pinopsida; order Pinales; family Pinaceae; genus Picea; species Picea engelmannii. The sequence continues at coordinate 387,553 of ML777138.1, forward strand.
CTGGTTGCATAACCGTGTGAAGAATACATACAACTAGATAAAGATCAAGAAATATTTTATTTCCCATCACAACGTTTGCAGAAAACTGACTGCTGACAACTATCTATCACCCATTCAGTCTGGTTGTTGCAAGCCTCCATCGTCATGTGGTTTTGTGTATGTGAATGAAACCTACTAGATTTGGAATGGCTATGGGACCAATAATATATTAAGCAGTGTTGATCCCAATTAAAATTCTTGGAGTAACGAGCAAACCTGACTTTTCTTTTACTACAATTCATGCAAAGCTGGTTTTTTAGAAAAATCATCATGCACTTGCAGGAAGGCAGCTTGCAGGAAATTATTATGTCATCACAACTTAATTGTGGCCACCATACTAATTATTTCAAGGTGAAATCATATACGTATGAGCGTTTTGTTTATACGTGTGCCCCATAAATGACAAAAATTTGCAGCAGAAAGCAGAAAATGAAGATTGAAGTTGCATAAGTTAAGATGGATAGGATTGAAAGAAATATAGAACTAGTTAATTCGAATGAGTGGAAGTGGCTTCTACTGAAAACCCTTTCATTCGCATCCCATTCCAAAATAACAACTTTCGACAGTCCTCCATTGATTGAAATCAATACCAAAATCTGCGTGACACCTTGAAGTGTTAGGGTTTAATGATTTGAATATCATAAAGGACCGAGCTTATGCTCATTTGCTCATAAAACCCTAAGATGGTCAGATGAAGGAACCAGGACATTGGTTTTGTTGGCATGTTTTTCAGACAAAGGCAGATTATGCATGTTTATCATTAATGTCAAAGATCACAATCAGTAGCACAACAACAATGATGGAATGGCAAGCTCAGAAGGGGGAGCAACAATGATCGTTGGATCCCATTCAAAATTCCCGATGACCGTCAGATCCGAATTAAGACTGGAGGAGCACAAAGAAGAGGAGAACAAATATCAGGCATCAGATCTGAGTGCGAAGACCGACCATCATTGGATCCAGAAGCAGAAGCATGATCTTTAGGTACAAGACGAAGCGAGCTTAGAAAGTGCCGAAAGAAGGAGGACCATTGATCCAAGAAAGACACGTGGAAAATAGTCAGAGCACGACAAAGGTTTCATTTTGAAGTTTCACAGATTAGGAAATCCAAAGGAAAGAGGTTCCCTAACCACTCCAACTCACAATATGCGAAATCAAGATAAAAATCCTAACCGTTGGAGTCATAGGACACGTGGCAAGCGATTGGAATTTCGTTGACTTGTACATTGGAGGAGTCAACGAAGCATGGTGTGGGAACTCGTGATATGCAATATCCTGAAATGATCCGAGTCATCGGATTGAGGGTTGATCTAAACCCTTGGATCGAGGTATGATATGGAACGTTAGATGCAGAGGACACATGGCGAGCGATTGGCATCTCGCTAAATGGAAAGTCAAAGGAAGGAAATCCTATAACCTCCCAACTCATGATATGTGAAATCACGATAAGGATTGGCCCATGGTCATATACAAGGTCACATCGTCAAAGGATGGACAAGGAGCTAGCGGAGCTAAGACCCTTTTTGGAGATCACAACATGAATAGTCAAGACTCTTCATCTCTGGATTACTAAAATGCGAAATGGGAAAATACCTTTTTGTATAGGCTATGGTCACCGCCAGTGGTCATGTGAGAGGGAGGAGTTAGCAAAGATAATCTCCATTCCGAGGATCGCAACTTGGAGCGTCGAGAGCCTTCGAAACAGGATTGTCTAAATGTGAAATGCGAAAGGCATTTTGATTAGGCTCGTGGTCACATCCAGTGGGCATATGGGATAAACGCAAGACCCTGCAGATTTAATCCAACGATGCTGGTTATTTGAGCATCTGATCGAAGGGCTACTGTTGATCTTCATGGTTAACTGTTTAGTTACGTTTCAGTTAGCATAGTCGAATCATGGTTCTTGATCAGTTGGTGAATCAGTTGCTGAGAGGTTTTCTTCTTTGCCTAAGGAGATTCGAAGTGTAACTGATGAGGCTGGTGTGTATAAAAGGAGAGATGCAGTGACTATGTATAGTTGGTTGTTCTGACTGAAAAATGAGTTGAACTGTAGAAAGGTAAAATTACAGTATGCGTAATGTGAAGAAAGCTCAGAGATAAGGAACAAAAGCTGACCAAAACAGAAAAGGTGAAGAGAGAAGAATGTGCACATATCAAAGAAGCATGAGAAGGACAGAGAAAGAACAGAAAGAAAGAGACAGCAAGTCAAGCCAAGTATGAACATCGCAGAAGGAATTGCAGAACAGTGAACAAGTGGTAAGAATTGATATATCTGTATTGTTGGTTATTCAGTAATTTATTTATAATCAGGGAGGTAGGGAGGTGCTAGGGAGGACTGTGTTCCTCTGATATTCAAGTTGATGCTTGAATATTGGGAGTTGTAGCTTCCATCTAGTTGTGTCTAGAAAATAGGGTGGCAAGGTGGTGCTTGGGAAAACACAGAGTTTTCTATGTGCAAGTTGGTGCTTGTATAAGTGGAAGTAGGTGCTTCCATCCAGTTGGTGTTGGAACACTCAGGGAGTTGGTGCTTCCTTCTAGTTGGTGCTAGAGAAACCAGAGAGTTGGTGCTCTCAAACAAGCTGGAGCTTGTAAAACAGAGGTAGTAGCCTCACATTGAGTTGGTGCTCAACTATAGATGATGTACAAAACTTAAAAAACTGCCTATCACTTCAAAGAAGAAGAGGTTTTCTCCCATTATGGGTTTCCTCATGAAAATCTGTCTCTATGTATATCTTATGTGTGACTGATGCTCATTATGCATGTTGTTCATATGTTGTATAATATTGATGGTCACTTGGAGAAATATTAAAAATGGTTTAATTGTTAAAATTGTTTAAGCACAATAACAACATATTCACCCCCCCTCTCAGTTGTCTTGGTAATTTCAAATATTGATATCAGAGTGGGTTCCTTTTATACAAAGGTAGATATGTAAGCTTAAACATGACAGTTCATGAAGGGACTTCAGCCACTAAGCCTCCTCTGTTTGACGGAACAAATTTTGCCTTCTAGAAGGTTAGAATGAGAACATACTTAATGGCCTTAGGTGTTGACATTTGGGACGTAGTAGAGACTAGATATACAAAGCCTGTTGTGCTAGCCTCCAAGGATGATAGGTTAGAGTTTAGATTTAATTCTAAGGGAATGAATGCTATCTTGAATAGACTTGTTGAAGCTAAATTTGTAAAGGTGATGCATCTTGAAACTGCTAAAGCTATGTGGGATAAACTTGTTAGAAGCTATGAAGGAAATGCCAAACTTCAAACATATATATTGAAGTTTGAACAACTAAAGATGAATGAATATGAAACAGTTAACAAGTATTTTTTAAGAGTTGAAGAACTTGTGAATGCCATGAAGGGTCTTGGTGAGAAGATTGAAGAATCATTTTTGGTTCAAAAGATTTTAAGATCTCTACGTGATAAATTTAATCCAAAAGTCTCTGCAATAGAAGAACTAAATGACCTTAAGAACCTGTCCATTGATCAACTCTTAGGAAAACTAATTGAATATAAAATAAGAATCAACTTGAAGATAAATCCATTACTAGAGAAACATCTTTTAAAGTAGACAAGAATACTAATTCAGACTTAGATGATATTGAGGCAAAATTTGTGAGAAGGTTAAAGAAAGGATCAGGAAAATATCAAGGCAAGCTTCCCTTCAAATGTTTTAACTGTGGTAAGATAGGTCACTTTGCATCTAAGTGTCCCCACCAGAAAAAGGACCAGAACTCTAATGATGAAAAGAAGTACAAATTCAAGAAATATAGTAAAAAGAAAAGTTTGTGTGCAAACAATGAAAACTCCTTAGAAGACATAGATAGTGATTCATCATGTGAAGACAAAGCGAATGATTTTATGCTTATGGCTATGGGAGATCTTGATGATGAACACACAGGAGGTGAAATAGATAATGAAGAAGTTGTGGTGGATATGGAAGGTGAATTAATCAGTTCTTTGGAAGAGATTGACAGACTCAGATGTAAGAAGAGAAAAAAAAAACAGTTGTTGATGCAGTTTAAAATGAATGCTGAAAAACTTGATGAAAATTTTTCTCTACTAAAAGTGGAGTTAGAAGAGGCAAAGAAAATAAAAGACATACTAAAACAACAGTTGTCAGAGAAGAAAGAGAGGTGTGAATTCTTAGAAGAAGAGATAGTAAAAACCATAAAGGAAATGAAGAAGTTTAAGGTATTATATCACCGAAACCTGTCCAGTATTAAAGCCTCAGAAGAACTAACTTCCATTCTAAATCATCAAAGGAATCCAAAGTTGAAATTTGGCTTGGGGTATGATGAAGGATCAAGTAGTGATCATCCAAGTAATATGGAACACATCAAGTTTGTTAAATCTACAATCATTGACAACAACCATTCTACAAAAACAAAGAAAGAAAATCAGGCACCAAGAAGGAATGAAGGAAAAGGTAGCAGAACTGATCAGAGAAACTATCAGCATGAAAGAAATCGATCCACTCATAGAAGACAGTCTTTTCCCAGGTACAAAAGTCTTTTTTATGGATATTGTTTTTTCTGTTCTAACTTTGGTCACAAAGCTATAACTTGTTCTTTAAGATGTAGATATGAGCAAACAAGTAATTCAAGGAATAATTATCTACCACAACAAAGATTGAGACAACTAAGAAACAAACATAATAACAGTTATGAGCATAACAATCGTTACAGTCTATTATTTAGTGAACCAGAATGTTATGTCTATCATAACTATGGACATAAAGCCACAGATTGTCTCTTAAGAAATTATAAGCTAGATTTGAAGTCCACTGCTGAAAATTTCAAGGTTTGGAAGAAGAAAAAAGATGACAAGTGTGGACTAGTGTTATCAGTCCAAAAGGAAAAGAATCCTTGTTATATTGATAGTGGATGTTCCAAACATATGAATGGAGACAAAAGTAAGTCTCTAACTCTAAGTGAACACAAATAAGGAAATGTAATTTTTGGAAACGATGCACCAAGAAAAATAAAAGGTAAAGGAATGGTAAGTCTGAGTAATGGAAAAGGAAAATCTCAAGATGTGTTATTTTTAGATGGTCTGAAACATAATCTGCTTAGTGTCAGTCAAGTCTGTGATCAAGGATGTGAAGTGGTTTTTACTTCTAAAGATTGTAAAATAAAGTCTGTGAATTCAGGGTAGTTGGTTGCAAAAGGAATAAGAACAGAAAACAATGTCTATGTGTTAAAAGAATAAAAAGAAGAATGCCACTTAAGCAAATATGATGAAAGTTGGCTATGGCATAGGAGACTTAGACACTTAAATTTTGATCATATAATCAAGCTCAGAAACAGTGGGGCAGTAAAGGATCTTCCAAATATATCAAAGCCATACGATTCTATTTGTAAACCATGCCAGATAGGAAAGCTTACTCGAACACAGTTCAAATCTAAAAAATTTCCTTCAATAGAAAAACCTCTCGAGTTAGTACATATGGATTTATGTGGACCATCAAGAAAAGAAAGTACAAGAAAAGAAAACTATTTTATGTTGATTATTGATGATTATTCTAGACTAACATGGGTTTCCTTTTTGAAGGAAAAATCTGAAGCATTTGAAAAATTCAAAGTGTTTTTAAGGCTCTGACTGAGAATCAAACAGGAAGAAGATTGAAGGCAGTGAGGTTTGATAGAGGAGGAGAATTCAACTCATGGAACTTCAAATAGTTCTGTGATAAACATGGAATCAAAAGAGAGTACACAATTCCAAGGACTCCACAGCAAAATGGATTTGTTGAGAGGAAAAATAGATCAGTACAACAAATGGCAAGATCAATGATGAATGAAATGAATATACCTCAGACATATTGGGTGGAAGAAATACATACAGCTGTTCATATCCTGAACAAAGCTCATCTCAAGCCAGACAGTGGCAAGACTTCTTATGAATTATGGTTTGGAAGACCTGCTTCAATCAAACATTTTAAAGTCTTTGGAAGTAAATGTTATACCAAGAATAATGATGAAAATATTGGCAAATATGATGACAGGGATGATGAAGGTATATTCTTAGGGTATTCTACAAGCAATAAAGGCTACAGATGCTACAATAAGAGGCTTCATAAATTGGTTGATTGTATCGACATAAAAATGGATGAAGAAATCCCGGTATGAAATGTAAGAAGTGTTGAACCAAGCACAGAAGATATAATTTAAAATGAAGATGAATAGGTCCAAGGATCAGAAAGAGAAGAATCTGAATCAGATGAAGATACTAATACTCTGGTTGACACAAATCAGCAGAAAGAAGAAAAATCGCCACTCAAAATTGTTAGAAAGAATCATCCTGAAAATAAGATAATTGGAGATATAAATAAAGGAGTTCAAAGAAGAAGGAAATTGATTAAAGACTCAGAACAATCTCATGCTGCTTTTTTATCTATGACTGAACCAAAAAAAAATTATGAAGCCAGCCAACATGATGATTGGATTAGAGCTATGAATGAAGAGATTGATCAGATTGAGAAGAACAATACTTGGGAGCTTGTTCCTAGACCTAAAGACAAGAATGTAGTAGGTTCCAAATGGGTGTCCAAAAATAAAATGAATGAAAAAGGACAAGTTGTTAGAAATAAAGACAGATTGGTCTGTAAAGGGCATGCACAAGTTGAAGGTTAGGATTTTGATGAAACTTTTGCACCAGTGGGAATATTGGAAGCTATAAAAAAATTTCTTGCATATTCATGTCATAAGAACTTTAAAGTGTATCAGATGGATGTTAAGTCAACATTTCTTAATGGAGATCTAGAGGAAGAAGTATATATGGAGCAACCTGAAGGATTCTCATTGAAAAATAATCCTAACTATGTCTGCAAGCTGAAAAGGGCTCTATATGGACTGAAACAAGCACCATGAGCTTGGTATTATAGACTGGACAAATTCTTACAAGACGAAGGATTCAAGAAAGGTACTGTTGATAACAATCTCTACATTAAGTCTAAAGGTGATAATTTACTAGTTGTTTTGGTTTATGTAGATGATATTATTTTTGGCTGTACTAATGAACCTTCTGTCCAGTGGTTTGCTAACTCTATGCAATCAGAGTTTGAGATGTCCATGATAGGAGAACTGTCATACTTTCTAGGTTTACAAGTAAATCATAGTTCTATAGGAATATTTATCTCTCAAGAAAAATATTTGAAAGAGATGTTGAAGAAATTTTAGATGGAGGATTCCTCTCCTGTTAGTACACCTATGGTGGTTGGTTGCAAACTTAGTAAAGATGATAATTCACCTGATGTTGATCAAAGGACATATCACTCTATGATAGGTAGTATTATGTACATCATAGCATCCCGTCCTGATATAATGCAAGATGTTGGAATGGTAGGTCGTTATCAGTCTTCTCCTAAACAAAGTCATTTGGTAGCTGTCACAAGGATATTCAAATACTTGAAGGGAACAATGACTTATGGTCTGTGGTATCCTAGAAATCAGAAATTCCAGTTAACTGCTTATTCAGATGCAGATTGGGAAAATTGTGTGGATGAGAGAAAGAGCACCAGTGGAGGTGCATTCTTCCTGGGTGACTCGTTGGTAGCATGGGTTAGTAAGAAGAAGGGATCTATTTCCTTATTAACTACAGAGGGAGAGTACATTGTTGCTACTACTTTTTGCACTCAGATTTTATGGATGATTCAAACTCTTATAGATTTGAAGGTAAATTATACTGATCTGATTACAATTCACTGTGATAACACTAGTGCCATTAGTGTTTCCAAGAATCCTGTTATTCATTCCAAGACTAAGCATATCCCAATAAAATACCATTTTCTCAGAGAACAAGTTACAAACAGAGTCATTCAACTAAATTATATTCCTTCCACAGAATAGATAACTGATATCTTTACTAAACCATTAGCAGCAACCCCTTTTGGATATCTTCGTCAAACGTTGGGGGTTATAACTTCTTTCGTCTAATCTGTTCACCTAGTTAGGGGGGATACTTATTGAATATATATTGTATTTCTAAGATACTCATAGTTGACAGGGGGAGTATGTACTACAACAGCTCAGGGGGAGCATGTTTCTTCTTTGACATTGATGTCAAAGGGGGAGAAAGTGTGGTAATTTTAAGGATGCCACAATGGTATGTTCTTCAAGGGGTTTCAAGGGGTTGCCATCAATGCCAAAGGGGGAGATTGTTGGAATGGTTTTTAGACAAAGGGAGAGTATGCATGTTTTTCATTGATGGAAAAGATCACGATCAGCAACACAACGACAATGATGGAATGACAAGCTCAAAAGGAGGAGCAACACTGATCATTGGATCCCATTCAGAATTCTTGATGACTGTCAGATCCGAATTAAGACTGGAGGAACGCACAGAAAAGGAGAATAGATCTCAAGCGTCAGATCTGAGTGCGAAGACCAACCATCTTCGGATCCTGAAGAAGGAGCATGATCTTTAAGTATAAGATGAAGCGGTGTTAGAAAGTGTCAAAAGCAGGAGGATCGCTGATCCAAGAAGGACACATGGAAAACAGTCAGAGCATGACAAAGGTTTTGTTTCGGATTTTTGCAGATCGGGAAATCCAAAGGAAAGAGGTTCTCTAACCACTCGAACTCGCGATATGCGAAATCGTGATAACAATCCTGACCGTTGGAGTCATAGGACACGTGGCAAGTGATTGGAATTTCGCTAACTTGCACATTGGAGGAGTCTACGGAACATGGTGTGGGAACTCGCGATATGCGATATCTCGAAATGATCTGAGTCGTCGGATTGAGGGTTGATCAGAACCCTTGGATCGGGGTATGTTGTGGAACGTTGGATGCAGAGGATACATGGTGAGCGATTGTCATCTCGCTGACTAGAAAGTGAAAGGAACAAAATCCTATAACCTTCCAAATCACGATATATGAAATCGCGATAAGGACTGGCCCATGCTCATAAACAAGGTCACATCATCAAAGGCTGGAGGAAGGAGCTAGCGGAGCTAAGCCCCTTTTCGTAGATCGCAACATGAAGAGTCAAGACTCTTCATATCTAGATTACGGAAATGTGAAATGCGAAAATACCTTTTTGTATAGGATGTGGCCATCGCCAGTGGTCATGTGAGAGGGAGGAGCTAGCAGAGCTAAGCTCCATTTCGGGGATTGCAACTTGGAGCGTCGAGACCCTTCGAAACAAGATTGTCTAAATGCAAAATGCAAAACACATTTTGATTAGGCTCGTGGTCACAACCAGTGGGAATATGGGATAAATGCAAGACCCTATAGATTTAATCCAATGGTGTTGGTTATTTGAGCATCTGATCGAAGGGCTACTGTTGATCTTCATGATTAACTGTTCAGTTACGTTTTAGTTAGCATAATCAAATCATGGTTCTTGATCGGTTGGCGATTCAGCTGCTGAGAGGTTTTCTTCTTTGCCCAAGGAGATTCGAAGTGTAACTTATGAGGCTGGTGTGTATAAAAGGAGAGATGCAATGACTATGTATAGTTGGCTTTTCTAACTGAAAAATGAGTTGAACTGTAGAAAGGTAAAATTACAGTATGCGCAGTGTGAAGAAAGCTCAGAGATAAGGAACATAAGATGAACAAAACAGAAAAGGGGAAGAGAGAAGAATGTGCACATATCAAAGAAGCATGAGAAGGACAAGGAAAGAATAGAAAGAAAGAGACAGCAAATCAAGCCAAGTATAAATAGAGCAGAAGGAATTGCAGAACAATGAAGAAGTGTTAAGAATTGATATATCTTTATTGTTGGTTATTCTGTCATTTATTTATAACTAGGGAGGTGCTAGGGAGGATTGTGGTCCCCTGATATTCAAGTTGATGCTTTAATATTCGGAGTTGTAGATTCCATCTAGTTGTGGCTAGAAAATAGGGTGGCAGGGTGGTGCTTGGGAAAACACAGAGTTTTTTGTATGCAAGTTGGTGCTTGTATAAGTGGAAGTAGGTGCTTCCATCCAGTCGGTGCTATAACACTCAGGGAGTTGGTGCTTCCTTCTAGTGGGTGCTAGAGAAACCAGAGAGTTGGTGCTCTCAGACAAGTTGGAGCTTGTAAAACAGAGGTATTAGCCTCACATTGAGTTGGTGCTCAACTATAGATGATGTACAGAACTTAAAAGACTGCCTATCATTTCGAAGAAGAGGAGGTTTTATCCCTTTATGGGTTTTCTCGTGAAAATCTGTCTCTGTGTATATCTTATGTGTGACTGATGCTCATTATTTATGTTGTTCATATGTTGTATAATATTGATGGTCACTTGGAGAAAGATTAAAAATGGTTTAATTGTTAAAATTGTTTAAGCACAGTAACAACTTATTCACCCCCCCTCTCAGTTGTCTTTGTAATTTCAACAGGTTTCATGAGGAAACCTCAATATGTCTTCTGAGACATTGGTTCCATGAGGGAACCTCGATATGTCTTAGAAATTGGTTTCATGAGGGAACCTCGATATATCAATTATGGTCCAAAATGACTTAGCATGATCAACATTTACATATGTTTATGTGGGCAGAGGTATCCATGACTACAGTGTATGTTCAAAATAGAGGTCCTCATAAGACTTTGAGGAACATGATGCCCGAGGAGGCCTTCACTAGAGCCAAACCTGAGGTTGGACACCTCGGGATATTTGGGGTGTCCAATATACATTCATGTACCCAAGGAGAAAAGGATCAAGTCAGACCCTTCAGGAAGAAAGGGTACATTTTTGGGGTACAATGACTCTTCGAAGGAATATCGGATATACATATCTGGTCAGAGAAAAATTGAGGTGAGCAGAGATGTTACCTTTGAGGAGGAGGTATCCTTTAAGATATCTAGAGGGTCTTACATGGATATTGATCAAATTGATTCAATTGATCTCGTTGATCCTGTAGCTTCAGTTGATGTTTCCATGGATATTGTAGTAGGTCAGAAGAGACCTACATGGGCTCGTCAGACTTTGCAGGAGGCAGAAGGATATGTAGCTCCTCGCGGTACCTTCCGAGTGAGAAAGACACCTTAGAGATATTGATGCTATGCTAAAGATATGAGCCACATCATTCATTTTGATCGTTCCTATTATGAGGAGGCAACTAGTCATCCATTATGGAGAGATGTCATGATGGAGGAGTATCAATTCATCATGAAGAATGATTTGTGGGATATTGTTCCAATACCTGAGGAGAAGTCTGTAGTGAATTCCAAATGGACTTACAAGATCAAACACATAGATGACGGGAGAATCGAGAGGCACAAAATGATATTTGTTGCTAGAGTATTCTCTTAGATGGAGGGAATAGATTATGAGGAGACATTTCCTCCTGTTGCTTGATACACTTCTATCTGGATGATTATTTCTCCTGCAACATCCATGGGTTAGAGAGTACATCAAATGTATGTAAAGACAAACTTTCTCAATGGAGATATTGAGGAAGAAGTATACATCGAGAATCCAAATGGTTTTGTGATACATGAGAAGGAGTCTCATGTGTGCAGGTTGAAGAAGGCCTTGTATGGACTCAAGCAACCACCTCGAGCTTGGTATGCGAGGATTGATGGACACCTAATGATTTTTGGGCTTAAGAAAAAGTGTTGTTGATCCCATCCTATACTACAATATTGTTAATGGTGAGTCCATGATTTTGGTCCTCTACATTGATGATTTATTCCTCATCGATACAGAGAGCCTTATTGTTGAATGCAAGTATGCATTGGCCTCTAAGTTTGAGATGAAGGACCTTGGTATGATGCACTACTTCTTGGGACTAGAGGTGTGGCAGAGAACTGATGAGATCTTCCTGAGTCAGGGGAAGTACATAGTTTATATATTGAAGATGTTTGGGATAATGAACTTGAAGCTCGTGGCTACACCAATGGTGATGAATATAAAGAAACTAAGTGTGTCTTTTTCCGATTCTGACGAAATTGATCGGAATATATACAAACATATGATTGGATAATTGATGTATCTAGTTAACACTAGACCAAATATTTTCTATGTAGTGAGGACACTTAGCCAATTTATAATTCAGTCGAAATAGACACATTGGATTGTTGTGAAGCATGTGTTGAGATACTTGCAAGGCATACTTGGACATGGTCTGAGATATACTTCCAATATTGATATGATATGACATAAATATATTGACTTTGATTGGGTAGGGAGCACACTCGATAGAAAGAGCAACTTCGGGTGTTGCTTCACTTTGGGATCTTCCATGGTTTCCTAGTGTAGAAGGAAACAAACTTTTGTGGCTTTGAGAACAACATAAGAAGAGTACATTGCATTAAGTATGTCAATCTGTGAAGTAGTGTGGCTTCGCAATCTCCTTGCAGATTTATCTGAACATGTGTTGGATTCTACCATTATTCATTATGGTAACCAAAGTTGTGTGAAGATCTCAGATAGTAAAGTGTTTCATGAAAAATCGAACCACATTGAGATCAAGTACCATTACATCTGAGACATGGTGTAGAGGAAGGAAGTATTGGTGTAGTACCTTCCTACAGATGAGTAGGTTGTTGATGTTATTGTTGGATCATTTTGTCATTGATGCCAATGGTTTGATTACTTGGGAGATTGTTGGATCATATGTCATTGATGTAAATGGTTTGGTTTGATTGATGTCATTGGTTGATGTCAAGTAATTGATTGATATGATTCCCTTGATGA
>ML777138.1:404863-416601 GCA_009831015.1 Picea engelmannii
TACCCAAACGGGGCCCACATGACTTTTGGCGCTTCATCTCCTAGGGTTAGGTTTTTGGATGTCTAGGACTTTTGGCATTCCCGTCTATTGTAAAAAGGCCTTCCGAGCCTCATTGTAACCATCTTCTTGCGAATGTGAGTAGCTGTCACATCTCTTCTCAGAGATAAGCTGCCACCATTCTAGCGAGTCTTTCACTCTGTATTTTTACAGTCTCTGTACATTTCTTTCATTAATAGAAATCATGTATTACTCTAGCTCTGTGTTTATGGTTGCATCTCTGATATATTTCTGTTATATTACTGGATAAACGCGATATATCTGTGCATTTCTTTATTATATCTCCGCTCTCATTTTGTGCCGAAAATAATCCGGATCATCAAGGGAGTTGACCCTTGATGTCGCACACTATGGAAGTTGAACCTAGTGTTTCTAGAGGGTGTAACCTCTAGAAGTCCACATGGGAGTTCCAGGTGTGACAAAAATTCTCCAAATCGTACTCCTCTGTGAATTGAGTTGAGTTGATCTGTGAGGACACTTATTCGAGAAGGGATAAGTGAATTTGGGCTTATATCCCAATGTCCCATGTAGAGAGCACATGAGGACATGTCAAGGGAGTTGACCCTTGACGTCACACACTATGGGGAGTTGACCTTAAGTGTTCCTAGAGGGAGTAGCCTCTAGAAGTCCACATTGGAGTACCATGTGTAACAAACCTTTTTCTACTATGGTGGTTGTGTACCACTAGTGGAGACTGCGTATCTCTGGACAATATTTGTGTACTACTATGGAAAGATACCTTCCTAGCTAAGAGGGAGTGTTGATGTTTCAGCATTGGGCCAAACTTCTCCTAGATTGGGTTGCAGACCAAGGGAGATAAGATACATTTATCCGCAGGCATCACCGCAGGTCGTCCGAGATTAGCCACCATAGATGTTTTGAAAATTTTAAGTGTTTTTTTCGCCTCAGATCGAATGCAAAAGATCCAAATAAAAACAAGCAATGACACTACACTTCGATAGCCAGAAATTTTGGTTACACAAGGGGTCCAACGATGCAACACTCTACAAACTACAACCATGCAATTCCACAACGATCCTATATATTTGAATTTTCTATAATAAGGGACCTCTACTCAACCGATTCTTCGAACAAATATTAGAAAGGAAAAGATAACATTATGGTTAGGTTATGACATGGAGAGAACTAACTGCAGAAGAAAATATGGTAAATCATATAAGAAATGTTGAGAGGCTAATTCCTATAAAATATAGATGTAGCGAGGAGTTTTGCTTGCCATTCGACTACGCATGACATGACCAAACTTGTTCTGAACTGGACTGAGCTCGCATGCACGAATCTGCATGAACATCTTACCCCTTCTTATAGAACAGACAAATATTTGTTGAAAAATAAAATACGTAGAAGTTGGGATTAATTATGGAATGTACTCATCTCTATTGGCCATAATATTGTACGAAGAAAATGTCTAACAATCGAGAAAATCGATGGCCAGCAATCATGGTTGTTTCAACTTCCAAACCACCATTTCTGATATGGGATAAGTTTGAACTCCACTACTCTGTCACAATTATAGCAATTGTAGTACTCAAATAAAAATGATTAATAAAATTATTTTCCATAATAACCAACAATACAAAGAAGTGTGACTACTATGTTGGTGTCCATCTCTCACATCCTTCCAAAAAGGCTTAACATCTTATGTATATGGCATCCTGAACTCCAAAATAAATAGACAGAGACTAGTGATAGGTACAGGTAGCAAGATAGATAGAGACTAGTGATGATCAGAATCAATCAGAGGTGGAAATTCTGTGTATTCGGTGGATTCAGTGGCGTATTCGGTTGATTCGTTGGCACGATGAGGTGAGATTATTAGCAAGCAGTCATGGAAAACACTACGAGCAATAAATCCATACGTACCCAACACTATGCTCTTGATCTTCTACATGCCATAACTCACTCACAACTGATTTGATTTCTACCATCATAATTCCATGCTTAAACCAACATTAGCAAGAGTTTCATCCATTTTTATCGTTGAGACTCTCTTTGAGAAGTAAAATGTATTTTTTCCAGAATGGATGGTAGCACAAAAATAATAAATAAACTAAGCAAACTAAGCAAGAATTAATAAATGGCTTAAGTATTTAGCAAACTAGTGAACTTTATAAAATACATTAATTCCATAGGGATGCATAATTAGGTAATTAGGTGAGATACATTAACTTCTTTGATGCAACACTTAAGGCAAGTCATGATAGCACGCAAATAACAATAGTCAACAAGTCGGTTTACGCGACAGTTCCATTAATAAGTCAGTCATGTGATCTATTCAATTTTTATATAGACATATTGTTCAATGGACAATGTCTCCATCAATTTGAATATTATGTAGTCGATATCAACCAATTTGAAGATCATCTAGTAAGTACCTTTTAACAACAAGACCTCGAAGCCGTTTGTAGCGACAGAGACTCACTTGATCGATAGCACAAAGCCCTATGTTGTTCACCTTCTCGGCATAAATCTCGATGGTGCCTTCACCCATTGGTGTCTCCCCTACAAAAAGAGGTATTCAATTCAAATTATATACTGCTTTTACTGAAGTTGAACAATAATTTTCGAGATCTTAGACTAGCAATATTTCATTCCAAATATCTGCATTCTGCATGAAATTCTGTAATGGACAAGATTTAGCATCCATATCTTAGCTTAGCAATATTTCGTTCCAAATATTAAACAAATCATCACATACACTGAACATGACTATCATTATCTGCAGTAGAAAATATCATAGAAGACTTATAATATGTCAATCTAGGTTTAGTTTGCATCACTTAGAAGAGGATATATGAAGAAAATCTCTTGCATAGAAGACTAATAATCCACGGACAACACACAAAACTACGAACTGGTCTCTCCCTCTTCGCAACAATGGAAAGGATGACTACTATCATGCTCAGAACTGAGCCTATAATTACATAAATTCTAAAGCTTTTACTTAAACACTAGTCATTATCCGCAAGATCAAGCTTTGCCTTTGAGATCTCACCTTCCATGGACTGAACTTCCCATTGATAAAAACATGCTCTTACTTTTGATTCTTCTTCTAGCTCACGCTAATACACCCATCGGTCAATAGAACCGAATGTTCTTCGAGCCCTTGACTGACGGAGACTGAAGAGTGAAACAAAAATACTAATAAAACATAATTTGAAACAAGAACAAGATAACAGTCAAAGCCAATTTAAATTGTTCCTATTTCATTAATAAATAAACTAATAACAAAAAAAAAATATTACGAGTAAAACTAACCTGATATTGTTCAACTAATGAGTTTATGTCTTTGCGCAATTCAAACTCACAGCTATCTTGCCTATGAGAAAAAATTGTAACAGGCTTGTGCTAACATTCCTAGAATAAAATCAAAGGTATTTTTGGAGCAAAGATATAAGAGCAAAGTAATAAACATATAGATCCAGTGATCTTGAAATGATGAACACTTATAGTGAAATAAATTTTAATATAAAGCATTCATGTAATACATCATTTAACATCAAGCATAAATCAATGATATTTAAATGAAATAATGATCACAGATGTAATATATGAACATCAAATTACAGACATAATTTAAAGTGCTGAATAAAATGAAATATCATATGTTGATATGACTAAAGCTATATAACATATTAACATTCCATAATATAAAAGGAAAAACGTAATGGGAAAACACCACGCTGGTTTAAAGCCAAGGAGTGAACAACTTGTCCATACAATCTTGAAAGTTACATGTCCATAATGTGTTCCAAAAAAAAAAGGATCCCCTACAACCAAGAGTGAACATTATTTAAACTAATTGAGGATTCAAATTCTCATATCATACATGATAGAGTTGAATCCCCCAAAACCAAATAATATTACAAAAATAGTGAACTGGAAACCACTCATGTATAAGTTGGTTTGTTCAAAAATAAACCAAAGTTCTGTAAAACATAAAAAGGGAGAAACTACTGAACATTCAAGTGTACAATTTGAAGTGTTTACTCCACACAATCAACAACATAATCTTCCATTTCTTGTGAATAGAAACACTGATTTGATATTAGAAAAACAATTACTAATTATTATTCAAACAAGATTTGCTACAAAATTAGCAAATGAAATCAAAATTAAATCTACCTATTTCGATTTTGCATAACAGAATGGAATAAAATCAAAACAAAATTGTTTTACCATTAGAAATTAGCTAAACAAGGTTCTGACAGTTTGGAATTTATAATGGATTTGAAATTGGTTGTGTTCTTAATGATTATATTCCCAGCCCTCTTACCCTTACGAATTTTCTTTATAATAGGTTTATCACTATTGTTTGGATTAGATTCGTTCATAGGCACAAAAGTGACTTTCCCTTTTAATTCATCAATTATATGTTCCAAAGATCTTTTGGGTGAAAACCTATAGGGTAATTTCTCATCCACAGGGGTTTCATCAACAATAGAAGTTGGTTCATTAAATTCAGAGCTATTAGGTGAATTGAAGGCCTGGCTTTCAGTCATTGGTCTGTCCAAATCAAGGCTTACAATTAGATGAGGGTTGACTGTAGCGTCGGCCTGGGTGAAGCCATTTTTTATCAGAAAGGTCTTCCAACAAAACCAATAACAGGCTTGAATCTCTAAGAAGAATAAATAAAAACAAAAACGCTTACCTCAACCGTAAAACAAATTCTGAAATTTTTCCCTCCAAAGAACGAGATGTATCTCTGAAATTGTGTGGTTTCTAAAAAAACTGCCCATGTGGAAGGTAAATTACCCCATTTCCTAAATGGTTTTTAAAAGGCCTCGCCAAATTCGTAATCGTTTGCTCAAAAACCTTCCCGCAAAAATGTATCTCAGGTATGAAACTATGAGTTTTCTTAAAAAAAGAAACTCAGATTCATTTGGTTCAATTCGAACCAAAGGAGTCATCACCACTGTGAAAAGGATACAACAGATATCACAGGGTGTAGGTTTCATTTCCAGAAGACGAGGAGCAGAGAAAAGTCTGTGCGAAATGTAATGGCACAAAAATATCAAATTTTGGGGACTATCAAAACTTGGACAGATGAATTAGGGAAAACGTAAAACCAGAGGGCTCGTAAAACTACAAACCATTTTACACGATGAGTGCCAAACCCTTCACAGTAAAAAACCCCCTACGCATAATGAATGGTCTCATTAATATTTCAGTCCAGTAAGGTGAAATGAAAACGTAGGCATAACATGCCTGTACCTATTGATATGAATGTTGATATGACAAATTCACTCATGAAATTATATCAGCTGTTAACCAACGTTTTTATGCATTCAAACAATTCATGAATTAAATCAACAATAAACTATAGAACCAATGAAGTCACAGGACCCATAATCAATAAATATTTTGATAGTGTATTAATCAATAAGTTCATAAGTATTGAGTTTAAACCATGCATGGGTGCCTTCTAAAACAATATTTTCCATGGTAAAAGATTATTAAAACAAGCCAAGTTTTATATTTTAAATTCATGCTTACAGTCATGAATTTAAAACAAAATAAAACACACAAAAAATGAAAACAAAAACTCAATAAGGTAAGATTAACCCAATCATCATTTCGAAACTCACAAACATTCACAAATGAAAGGTGATGGCAGCTACAAAAAGCTATAATTTCTCTGTGGGAACTTTGATTGTAATAAGAATCGAAAATTATTGGGTATGGGTCTACTTGGATGATTATACTTTTCAACCTCAAATAATTGATCATGAAAAAATTTAGATCCTCCTTTAAACACAAATTGAGATGAATCAATGGAAGATGCAATTTGAGACTCTTTCAAATCATTTCTTGATTTACCCACGGATAATTTATGAGAATAGAAATTAATATGTTCATGGGAAGAATTATTTTCCTCTTTATCTTCTCTTTGGTAATCTCTATTAATTTGTACCTGATTATATAATGTTGAATTCTCTCCAAGGTAATATGGAACACACAATTGCACAACATTAAGATAAAAAATATGGTACAAGGAATAATATGTATAAGAATTGAGGAGACGAAATGCATCTCTTGAAATGATAGGTATATGTGTTTCGAAATCTGGTTTGTTCCCTCTCCTTGTATAAACTGATCAACCTTTGTTGTATTCTCTTTTAAAGAGCACGAGACAGTTTCTAAGAGACAATTTGGTTCATTGTGTAAGGGAAAATTTGAGAGAAAATCACTAGAGATAGAAGGTTGTTTAATAGTCTGACTAATTATTTTGTCTCCTATTGATTGATCATGGACCTGTTCAACTAAATTAGGGGAAGTTTTATCGTTCACATGATTATCAACTTCACATTCGACCTCTTTTACTTTAGAAACAGTTATAAAATCTATGAGAGTGTGACAACTGTCATCTTTTAAAGTCAAGGTTCGTTCTTCGATAGGAGGAGACATTGTTGGCAAAGAATGATTAGAGGTGACAATTGAATTTTGTAAAATATGATGTTGCTCATGATTTTCCAAAATGAAAGAAGTTGACAAAAATTGTGGTGCTTCAAAATCTTCAATATCAACATGAAAATTTGAACCATCTTGAGATTGAGTATTAGTGCTCAATTCAGATTGGTTAACAATTAATTGATTTTGCCTGTCTGAGAGAGAAACGATATATTCAAACCATTCATTAATAAGCGACATTTCTTTCAAAGGGAATATAGTACAAACATGTATGAACCTAATTGCAAAATCATTGAATGATTCACCATTTTCTTTCCTTAAGCAACATAATTCTTCACTTAATTCATCATAATCATAACTGTTAAAATCTGATAAAAAATCAATTACAAACTCAGACAAATAATGAATCGAATTAGCCAGAAAAGACACAAACCAATATTTAACCCAACCTCTGAAGGTGAGAGCGAACAATCTACATGTAACATTAGGATCAATGATATTATGTCTTAAACATTTATAAAAAAATTTAGAAATATGGTCTACTGCAGATGTGTTCCCTTCACCATCAAAGGTGAGTTTTGAAAAGAGATTAGTTGTCTTGTTGGGAATAACTGGTAATGAGACATTGAAAGCATGTTCCAATACAATGATTTGGGCATGAGCCATGAAAAATTAAGAATTTGAAGAAATTGACTCCAAATAGTTAGCTTGTCATATAACCTGCCTTGTAGTGCATTATAAGATGACACGGAAGAAAGATTTATAAATATGGAATTATAAAAGGTTTAGGGGTGAAACATTTAATCATTAAATCAACCTCGGCCCTCCTTCTAGTGCCATTTGTTGGCGGGCGTAAGTGACACACCGTCAACTGGAAGGATAGATCCGAACCAGGGTTGTCTAATTAACCCAAGACGTTTGGTATGATCTATCTTGACAGGTTTAATGGCTCTGTTATCCAACTAGGGTCCTAAAACAAAGAAAGAAATAAACTATTCTAAACTATAGCTACGATACTATGTACATGAATTTAATTATTTACAAAAGTTAAATAGAAATATAAATATGAATATGTGATTATGAACAAGGTATTTATAAATTGCAAGTTTTGGTGGATGTCTTGTGAAATGAATATTTTTTGCAATTGCGAATGAAGTGGATAAAGAAAGAACATATTTTTATATTTTCCATTTAATAGTCTAAAATTTAAGAACTCAAAAAGATACTAATAAAACATAATCTGAAACAAGAACAGAATAACAGTCACATCCAATTTAAATTGTCTTATTTCATTAATAAATTAGCTAATAACAGAAACATAATATGAATAAAACTAACTTGAGATTAATCACATAATTTGTCTATATCCCTGAGCAACTCAAACTTCCAGCTATCTTGCCTGTGAGAGAAACCTGTAACAGGCTTATGCTAACATTCCCAGAATAAACTCAAGGTATTTTCGGAGAAAGGATATAAGCGCTGAGTAATAAACATATCGATCCAGTGACCTTGTAATGATGAGTGCTTATAGTAAAAGAAATTAAACATGAAGCATTCATATAATACATCAATTTAAAATCAAGCATAAATCAATGATATTAAAATGAAATAACAATCATAGATATAATATATGAACAAGAAATCATAGACACAATTTAAAATGTTGAATAAAATGAAACATTATATGCTAATAATACTAAAGTTGTATAACATATTAATATTCCATAATATAAAAGGCAAAACTTAATGGAACAGTGTCACGCTGGTTTAAAGCCGAGATGTGAACAACTTGTCCATACAGTCTTGGGAATTACATGTCCATAATGTATTCGAATCAAACATGTCTTCACTAACAAGAGTGAACAATAATTAAAGTAATCCAGGATCCAAATACTCATATCACACATGATAGAGTTGAATCTCCCAAAATCAAGTAATATTACAAAAATAGTGAATTGGAAACCAATCATACAAGAGTCGATTTGTTCAAAATTAAATCAAAGTTTTATAAAAAATAAAGAAGGAGAAACTACTAGTCATTTTAAGCGTATAATTGAAAGTATTTACTCCAAGCAATCAACATCACAATCTCACATTTCCTAAGAATAACAAAACCAATTTGATAAATTAGAAAAACAATTACTAATAACTAATTATTATTAAAAAGAGACTTGGCTACAAAATCATAGATTCTGTAGCTAGTCTTAAATTTTTAGTAAATGAAATCAAAATTCAAATCTACTTATTTTGACTTAGATAACATAAATGAATGAAATGGAAATAAAATTGTTTTGCCATTAAAAATTATCCAAAGAGGGATCAAACAATTCAGAGTTTATAATTTCTTTGACACTGGTTGTATTCTTAATGACTGTATTTCTAGACCTCTTGATCCATTTATTCTCCCTCTCTGTATGTGCCTTGAGATCAAGGTTCTCTTGATTCAATAGATCATTCTGAGCAATCAAATTCTAATTCGGGCCTGTAAGAGAGTAACATCGGTATATTAACGCTCTACCCAATCGAGACAGTTATCATAGTGTACAGAGGAGATGGCAGATCGACGCGGGACACAGTCGACCAGGGGTGCTTCAGTCTTACCTATTGTTTGTTGTAAATCATGGCTTATACTCAAAAATTCAAGGTTCTCTTGCTTCAACAGATCGTTCTGAGCAGTCAAAGTTCTAATTCGGGCCTATAAGAGAGGAACATCAGTATAGTAACGCTATACCCAATCGAGACAGCTATCACACTATACCGGGGAGATGGCAGATCAACATGGGAAATAGTTGACCAAGGGTGCTTCAATCTTACCTTTTGTTGTTCCAAATCATGTTCGATACTCGAAAATACCTTTTTACCCTTAAGACATGGGGGTAAATTGGTCACGAAATCATATGGTTCAACATGGGTGATAACCTCCCTCCTAGAACATTGATTTTCTGGATCTTCTCAAGCTAATAAATCCTCTATATCATGATCTAAACCCTCATCGATCTCGATCAGATCGATTGAGCTCAGATGATTATCCTTTCGGTTTCCGATTTTTATAGAGATTAGATGACTGGTTTTTTTATTCTTGAAACTCAAATCTGTGCACTATTGTTTTCTTTCTTTACAGAGTTTCTTGATATTAGATTTAACATTAACATTCAAACTAACATCCTTCACAAGCACATAAGGATCATTTCCCTTTAATTCGGCAATCACTTGTTCCGGAGATCTTGCAGGTGAAAACATACATAGTGATCCTTTATCTAGAGGGGTTTTTTCAATAAACTCTAGTTCATTAATTGAATTAACAAACTAGATTTAAACCATTGGCTTGTCCAAGTTAGGGTTTGCAGTTAAAAGAGAGTTGGTTGTAGGGTCAGCCTGGGCGAAGCCATTTCTCATCATAAAGGTCTCCTAACTGTCACCTATCTACGACAGGTGATGAACCAACAAGAGTTTAACAAGTCCATGGTGGAACAGGATCGAATTGATACCTTGTCGCTTGTAATGCTTGAACATCTTGTAGAGACCCATCAATAGGTAAAATGGCATATCAAAATAGAACCCTATGAAATTAATAAGCAAATAGATATGGTATAGAAAAACTATTCCATATCGACCTTCGCACGTAACAAATTTCTTTAGAATTAATAGTAAACTATGCCATCTAGGTTTTAACAGAGCGATAGGAATACCTTTTATGCAGCAAGTGGTTTTACGGGAGGTCATAAACAAACACCACGGGACCTATTCTATTCTGGCATTTTTAAACCACCTCTCACCCTTTGATGGGAACCCTGTTGCTTTGCTCACGAAATCCTCTGTCAATTCTAATTGTTTGTCTCCAATCTTAGCTCTGAAACCATAAAAGGTTTGTGCAAAAGATTTTTCAACCTGGATATTATAACCCTCGAACTTCTTGAGGAATATATCCCAGCGATGATCCTTTAGGTCATCAATAGCGTTTTCATGAGATAGTAAGGCATGGAATCCATTCGGCTCTATACGAACAATGGGTACCATGACCACTGTAACAAGGATGTAACAGAAATCACTCAGAATAGCTTTAGATTCCCAATGTGCGAGAAACAGAAACAAGTCTGAACAGAGAGTTGAAGCATGAAAATAGAAGAGCTTGGGGGTTATCATAACTAGGATAGTGAGAACGAAAACCATAGGTTTCATTGAATTCCTTACCATCTCTCGCGATGAGTGCCAAAACCTACAGAGTACAAAACCCTATGCAGATAATGAATAGCTTCATTAATGTTTTGAGCCAGCAAGGTAAGGCGAAAATGCAAGTACAATAGGTATGTACTCATTGGCATGAATGCTGACATGAACATTGAACTCATGAGATGAATATCAAAAATTAACCAAGGTTCTTCATGTATCAAAACAATTCAACAATGAACTATTGAACTATTGAATTCATAACAACTATATTAAAACAAAAATTTGATAATGGATTAATCAACCATTTCATAAGATTTTAATTTTGATTACATATGGGTGAATTTTAAAATTATATTTTTTAAGGTAAAATATTTTGAAACCAAGCCAAGTTTTATGTTTAAATTCATGCTTACAGTCATGAATTAAAAATCAAACAAACGAAAATACACACAAACAAAACAAACTCAATGAGGTAAGCTTTAATCCAATCATCACTTCAAAACTCAAAAATATAAACATTTACAAATGAAAGGTGATGGCAGCTACATAAAGATGTAATTTATTTCGATCGTAATAAGTATCAAAAATCATGTGTGGCTGACAACACTATTCTGAGGCATATAGTGAATTTTTGAAAGAAATGTTATGTGAAAGGGGCAACAATGGAGTGCAGTAGTGAGAAACGTACAGCGTTGTATTTGTATAGTGATTGACTTGTTTATCAAGGCTCTGAATGCGAGTATTATTTACAGGTTGTGCACATGTTATGAATCCAAGCTCAGCCCAGCCTTTCTTCGCGTAAAATAGTCCTCCTCTCATTATCTGTCAACCTTCTCCAACAAAAAAATCCTATCAACCTTCTCCAATTGTGATCCTTTCGTTAAATTCCCACAAAATGTTGCATGCATGCTGAAATACAATTGTAACGCGTGTGGCTGCCACACAACGTGTTTTAAATATTTTATTTTAAAATCCTGCCCGTAGCAGACACCGGTAACAATCTCGTATGGGTGAAATGTTTTGGTTCGATGTAAGTAATTAATGTACGTAGTGCATTTATTTACAACCCAGGAGGGACT
>ML777138.1:427161-459263 GCA_009831015.1 Picea engelmannii
ATCATGATAATTCCCAATTTTAAATTTAACTAAGCATTGTTTGGTGACACTTACCCGGTGTCCTTTCTGTAACCACGAGACTTTATATGGGCTCGGGTGCTTAGTTGTGTTCAGCTCCAATTTCTCCACCATCTCGGTCGAAAAGAGATTATCGGTGCTCCCGTTGTCTACTATGACCTTGCACTTCCTGTCCTTGGCTGTACAAGCCGTTCTGAACAGTCTGCTCCGCTGTACTGAGCTGTTCACCTCCTTCTTAGGTTTTAAAAGGACCTTATGCATTCCTAGCGACCTTCCACTGTCTGCATCCTCGCTTTCAACATCATGCCTCTGCTGCGCCTCAGTGATGTGAGCTTCACTTCTTTCCACCTTCCTCTCTGGACAGTCCGCGGCTTTATGACCGTCTTTACCACACGTGAAACATGTGATCACTCCTCCTCGACCTCTTCCTCTACCTTGGGTACGAGGAAACGTATTTGCATCAGCGTATCCTCCTTGCTGATCATCTTGCTGCCTCCTCGGCTCAGCATTTTGCTGCCTCTGCTGTGAGGTTCCACCTCTTTCAATTCTACCCTGAGGCCTCTTCCAATCCTCCTTAGGCTTATGTGTTCATTCTTGGGCAACTGCCTTGCCTCGTGGCTGGCTTCTACCTCGCCCTCGCTATCCCTGCTTATGGCTCAGCTTCTCTTCTGCTTTCAGAGCCATCTGATATGCGTCCTCAACTTTCCGGATGGTCAGCATGCTCAGCTCATCCTGAATATCATACCTGATACCATTCAGGTATCTGGCCACCTTTTCGTCATCACTCTCCCGATGACAAGCTCTAATGTTGAGCCTATAGAATTCCTCGGTGTACTCCTTCACCGTCATCAACTTCTGTCTCAAGTTCTGCATGCGCCTGAACAGAGTGATCTGGTAATCCCTCGGAATGAACTTCGCCTTCATCTTGGCGATCATCCGATCCCAGCTCTTGATCTTCTGCTTGCCTTTGGAATTCCTGTCTGCCTGCAGCTCGTCCCACCACAAGGCTGCATGTCCTTTCAGCTTCGTGACGGCATGCCTTACCTTCTTGTCCTCTTCGATATCCTCATAATCGAAGTAGGTGTCGAGTGCTCGGATCCAGTCCAGCAACTCCGCAGCGTTTAGACTCCACTCATAAGCCGGGATGTCCATTTTTGTTTTCGAGCTCATCCTCGAAATAGCTCTGATCAACCTCTCTGTCGAGGCATCCTCTGCTGAGACCTCCCCTTCATCATGTCCAGCTTCCTCTTCAATCTCGAGATCGCTGAACTCCCCTGCGTCAGCTCCACGCCTCTGAGTGGCCTCCATATCTTCGAGTCTCGCCCTGAGATCTCGTATCTGACGTTCCATTTCTGGATTCCCTGCTGGTCTACCCCTTCTTTGGGCCTCCCTGTCCTCAGGTGAGTGCCTCTCTCTCCGGGGCGGCATTGTATCTCTGCTCCCTCTGCTACCTAAACAAAGAGAACTTCAACTCCCGCTCTGATACCACTTGACAGCCAACCGCACCCTCGACGGCACAGTCGCACCTCCAGGACCTTCACAAACCTCGGCCCGAAGAGTCCAAGCTCTTCCAACTCCCTCGGGAGTCTTTTACCCACAGTTATAATCCCACGCGATTCTCCCTTCGGAAATTCGGGAGATCGGGTCTCGTGATATCGCGAGATTCGTGATACTGTTCCCAGTCACTCAACCGTCGAAATCCCGAAGCTGGTGGTCAACGGTCAAGGCTCCGGATATCGGGTTTGTACCTATCGGGATATCGCCACTAGTGATGCCAACCTCCTGGCTCCCCAAATCCTGAACGTCGAGGTACCGATCCCCGATGTGGGACCACCTGTCCTCCACTAAGTTTATCGAGCCCCACGCTGCCATGTTAATCTTGGGACTTCGTGGATCGCGGATCCACGATACCAAATTCCCTGCTGCTGGAAAACCCGAATACTGAAACTTCGATATTCCGGATTTCTGCCACCTGTCCCTCCTATGATCGACGACTTCCACTAAATCGGGAAATCGCGCATCGCGATTTCGACGTGCATGAAATCTTTGCACTCGCCAACTCTGAAATGCCGATGTGCGATGACAAGGGGTTCTTCCTGCGTCTGAGGGTTAACCGCCTCGCTCCTTCTCCCAGATCCAACGATCCATGGGACTTCGCGAGTCTTCCCGACAAACTTAAGTCATCGATTCTCTTCCTCTGGTGAAAAGATCTCTGCTCTGCCACCTTCGTTCTGGGCAAACTTCACTGGGGTCGGCTCCCACAGCGAAATAAAAGAGCTATCTCTCCTGAGCTTTGTTCCTCTGACCCTTTCAGAGAACTTTCATGCACTTTACTCACTCCTCAATCTTCAACCACTCTCCAAGTGTTGAAGTTCTTTCGGGTCCTGTGCATGCATGCTCGCAACAGCTTTGGCTCTTCCCTTCTCAGACTTGATACGGAGACTCGAGTTTGACATGCACTCACCTGCACGGCTCAAATTACTCAACCCAACTCTGAACGAAGTGAGAACAAAAGTTCAACTACTTAGCCTCCTCGACGCACTCTAAGAGGAGGTATCCAACTGCACTCGATGCAGGAATCTCCTGGCCTAAGTAGAGAAACAATTGAAACTCATTCTCTCAGGTTTCTAACCTGATATGCAATCACATAAGCAGCATATAAAAGATAATCATAAAAGGAAGCAAACATGCATAGACAGAATATCAACAACACACAGAGATCAACCACGTCCATGGAATTGAATAGCAGCTTTCCTATTAATTCAATAACTGTACATGGAGGTTTCTTCACAACTCTCTGCTCTGCTTCTCTTTCTCAATGCTAATGCTGAATGTGTGTTACAATGATACAAGGGAGGGTGTCTATACTCTGTTTTCCCTCTCGAACGGTGACTGTCTAATCTAGACTTAATTAACTTATCTACTTGCATTTATTCTAGTAAATGCCTCAACTACCTAAGGACGAGAGCTTATCTGCTCAAGGTCCGTTACAATGTACAAGTGCGCTTCATCACATCAACGTATTAATGTTTTGCGCAGCCATATTACAATGTTCCAAAATTTGAATGCTGACGCTGTCCAGCTATTTTCCCTTTGCTCCTCGCGTTGGTTCATTTGAGGAAGTGTAGATGCTCGCGTGGATGCTCCTGCATCAAATAAGCTATCAAACTCAAATGTATGTTGTGAACTTGGATGCCTAGATTGCTCGTCTCTAATATTAAACAATTTATGGATGCATTTGAATATTTTCTATCAATTAATAATATTAATTCAAGTGTATTCATAGAAATATAACATTTGCTACTTATAGATTATCTTTTTTATGTTTTAATAATTAAGCCAAACTTTAAAAACATAGACTTTGATTATTTAACTTGAGTAATTTTTTTTTATATTCTAAATACATACTTTTATTGTATATTCTAAATACATAATCATGGTTCTAAATTTTATAAAATAACATCCTCCATCAATTAAAAAAATTATAACTCTAAATTCACTTTTAGCTACCATATAAAATAATTGAAATATTTTTTTTTTCTTATTTCAATACTAAAATTAAATTATATTTACATTTAATTACATTTATTATTAAATTTCTTAATATCAATGTTATCATTCATTTCAAATTTATTTATTTTCAAAATCCTATTATCTCATCTCTATATTGACAATAACAATAAAATATGTAAAAACATGTGATAAAAATAACTACAGGATAAAATGAAAAAAATCATTTAATTTTTTTAATATAATATATTTTAGATATTAAAAAAAAAAAAAAATCTTATTAACCATACTTTTTTTTTGTAAGTTAGTAGTATTATATATAAAGGGCCTTCCTAGACCAAAAAGAGATACAGAGTACAGACAATATTCTTGCTGTAGTTACTGGACTGCCCCAACAGAGGGGAAACCAGTCCAGCCAACATGGAAGTCAAACATAAGTAGTGTAATAGTCTAAGTAAACTGTTTGAAACTAAACTGGACAACAACTAAAAAGTAGAGAAACTAATGAAACTTGAAGTGCCCTCATGACCTCAGACATTTGGCAGATAACCTGGCCAAGTGACGTGAACAGCCTCGGACCACGGCTCCTCCTCGACATATGTCACTTGATCGGCCCACTGTTTCCCCGCGTCCATGCTTCCCTCAGTCCTGTCGACAACTGGCGAGGTATCCTGCAACGTGACCACCTCCTTCGCCATATCCTCGTGCATGACTTGGTCCTACTCATTCTTTGCTGAACGCTACGCCTGGGCATTCCCCTCGTCGGTTGCATCACCGGGTTCCTCTGCCGAAGCCGCACTTGCGAGGTCCGAGGGTAAATCCTCTTGAAGAGAGGTAAGGAGCTGGAGAAGGACTACTACCTTTTCATCCATGGCTAGTAGATGGAATTGAAGATCCTCCACCCCCTGGTGGAGTTCAAAGACCAGGACGAAGAGAATTACCAGGCTGTCCTATAGTTGTGTGTCAAGGAAAGAGTTTGGGGACTGGTTCTCGGTGTTCTGAGGCTCGCACAGAGGTGGTTCTCCCACATTCTTCCCAGCAGAGTTACGAATTGGTGCAAGAGGAGGCCCGAACAATGGGGGGTCAGGAAGATGGCGCGAGGAAGAAGACGACAACCTGGGGACAATAGCAAGGTTATCAAATTGCGAAATAGCAATAGCGGGGGGCGAAGGAAGAATTGGCTCAGGCTGAATGGAAGGAGAGGAGCAGGAGGAAGGCGAAGAGGGGGGTGATACAGAGGGCCGACGAGGTTTCCATGGGGAGCCTCTGCGTAGGCGCCCTCGAGGCCGCGGCATGAGTCTCGTCATGTAGTGAATAAAGGACGCCAGGTGCACCAGGGAGTGGAGGAAAGCCTGAAGCCGAACTAGGGCTGTGATGAGCATGCAAATCCCAATTAGCTCAGACGAAGGCTGCAAAGGGGGATGCCAATTGAAGCCCGCGCAGAGACAGACGACAAGCATAGAGAACCCGGCCATGAAATGAAGCTTGAGGGGGGAAGGGAGTTGATTAAATGTCACCCGCACCATGGTAATGGCATATTAATGCTGGTTTGGGGTGGCGGGCGATGGCACGAGCCCGTCACATGGCTCCGTGCCTCGCTGGTCGTGCCTCTCCTCTGCATCGTGCCATGTGTGTCGCAATAGCACCCCATCCAGGGGCTTATTAACCATACTTATAAAGTACCAAATATATATTTTATATTTAATATAATATATTAATTATTCTTTAATAACTTTCATTGAAATTAATCAAAGTTTATAATCGTCCTACGTAGATCATATTAGATCTACAAAACAAAACTGAAATATCAAATATAACTAAAAAGCTACATATTATATTGCTTTAATTGTCACGATGTAATCCAATTACATTGATAAAGCTATACAATCGGAGGATTTTTGGATTTATATTATTAGTTCTTGTCTCTATGGTTTTCTTTACTGGTATTAATTTTGTGTGTTTTTCAATAATTTATTAATGTTTCGTAAAAACGTGTTTGATTATTTTTTTATATATTTTTTATTTAAATTTTAGAATAATATAAGGAATTCGGCTTAGTTCCCTCATGATATATAGGAATTTGATTTAGTCCCCTAAAATATTAGATGCGTGTTTTTTTTCCAAAAAATATATATCTTTTTATTTATATTTTAATTTTTTTTTTTATGATGAATTATTAAATTTTTTTTTTTTTTTAAGTTCAAGTTTTCTCTTTGAATTGTAAATTGTTTATGTAGGTTTTTTTTACAACCAACTCTTATTTCTATAAAAAAAATTCCTATATTTTTTATTTATTTTCCATTTTCCTTCGAGTTACCTTCCCATATATTAAGCAAACAATTTATACTCCAAGTACATGTACCAATTTATGTTCCCTAACCGTGATATATATAACCCTTTAACATTAAACAATCTTTTATCTATTTATTTATATCATGAAATATATGTTGATAGATTTACAATTAAAAATGACTTGATGTTAATTCTATATGCTTTTATCGTTCACAATTTTAAATATACCTTCTATAAATTCAAATATTCTTTTATTATCCTTTTTTTATTTTGTTAAATGTTGATATGTTAAAAATTCTTACATTAAGTTTATATATGTTTAATCTATACATTATTATTTTTGTTCAAACTCTTCAATATTCACAAAACCAACATGGAACGTAAATAGTCATTATTTTATTCTTCTTTATTAGATTGATGGAAAAATTATAGAGTAGCATTTGACACTCTACTCAAACTCGGAATTTAATGGGTAAGAAATGTTATATTACGTCGGGAGTTTGGGTTGTGTAGACATATAAAGCCCCCCTTACACATCCCAAGTTGGATGGTAGACTGATAATGGACATTTCCTTGACCCCATTTAACGAAGGACCCACCATCAATCATATACATTATTATCCATCTTAGGCTATATATTTTAATATGAATTAGGTCACATTGAATATTTATAAACATTACCAAGACTATTAGGTTATTCTTCTTAGTTAAATAAATCTATGAATATTTTTTCCACTCCATCTCAACTTCACTCCACCATATTTCTATTTACACTTTAATTATTTCCATTTTTCTATTTACACATTAAACATATTTTTTTATATCAATTATTTTCCATATTATTTATTGTTTTGCTTGAACTTGTTTATATTCTTCTGTAACTATGGACTGTAATAACACATTTTTTTCATTTCCAAAAAAAACCTAACTATGATGTTTACATTCTCTTGAGAGTATTTCAGATAGACACCTTCTCATTGCAAAATCACCAACATACATAGCAATGGTGGACGCACTAGCACGCCATACACTTTGCATGCAACATTATTTTTATGACCTCCAACAACATAGAAGACAATTTCAAATCCGTGTTATTCATCCTGGAAGGGGGCACCTTTCAAGACCAAAGTTGAAAGAAGAACTTGCTAGAAAATTTATTATTTCTGATACACAAACAATATTCATCTCTTCTTTTCATACAACCGGCTCATTCTCTAAAGGCTTTGGAATAATCTATGATAGTGTGCAAGGCGCATTGCAACATGAACCAAAACATCGATTAACTTAAAATGGTCTTAAAGCTCATGTTGATAAGTATACTAAACCGAGTACAAGTAGAGCGAAAACAATTTGTGGTATTAAAATCATACCAGCAAAAACCCATTAAATACGTATGTGAAGGGGATGAAAGTTCTATGTTAAAGCTCATGTTGAGAGATCTACCAAAGAAACTACAAGTATAGAAAAAACAATCAAGGCATAGTTGAAGGCAATGACTATTTCTAAATTCTGAACATAACTATATTCTATTACTTCACTTTGTTTTTATATAACATGATATTCCTACTTGTAAGCATGTCTACATCCCTCATATACATATTTTAAATAGTATGTGAATAATAATAAAGAGAATCATTTTTGTGTAGATTGTATGTGAAAAACATTTTAAAAATATAATAGCAAAAAACATTGTTTATTCCTTCTTAAACGTCTTTCCTTACATAATAACATAGGTTTACATTTTTAGGTTTTACATTTCCTCTCCTACTATGTCATGCTTTTATTTTCCTATCATCTAATGTTTATTCCTTCTTAATCACTACAAAAGTACATAAATTTATTTTTTTCAAATAGTTACAACCATACATCAACAAATATGTTGATACTTTCACATATATATTTTTTTCCTTTACTCGCATATGTATTATCCTTTAATTCCATTAGTATCCAGTATCTTTTACTTACTACATTCCTTGATTGTTTTTTTCTTATGTGGTATTTCAGTTCCCTTGAACTTCCACTTTTAAAAATAAATATCAAAGGTATGGCATTTGCTTTGACAACAAACTCACTTACAAGGATTGGAAATGCAGAGCTTATTTGCAGTCCTATTATACAAATTATGGACTTCAAATTAACATTAGAAGATTGTTACTCAATAGTCCTATCCAATGAAGCCAGTACATTGCGAATTTTATTTTCCTCAACACTTGGTCACTATTTCACTTCATCTCAAATAGAAAAAGGGTCCTTGGTTGAACTGCAAGACTTCACTTGTAGATCTATCCAAGACAACAAGTATGTCTTCACTTTACCTTATTCACATTGCTCAATCTTAGTTATAGTTTATACAATTATTATCTTGATTTTCCCTCTACACATTCCTTTAATGTTTACATGCATCACACACACCAACCAAATTTTACATTCCTTGTTATGTGAACAATAATGCAAATGCTAATTTTACATTGTTTTTACTCTTTCTGCAGGATTCTGATCATACATGAAATCCAAGTGCATACTTGTAATGAAAACATTGTCGGTTCACCAACATTGATAGAAGATGTAAATTCTTCTACAAAACGACCCTTAGAACCTACTAATACACCCCTAAAAATTACACCTATTGCATCTTTGCATGCGTCCCTAAAGGACTAGACTCTAAAAGTCAGAGTACTTTGAAAAACTGATCTATGCACATTCACCAATGCTAAGGGACTTGGCCATGTATTTAGCTTTGATGTTATTGATAAAAAGAAATGGTGAAATACTCATTACCTACTTCAACATACAAGCGACAAATTTCCATCCTTCCATAGACATTGGCAAAATTTACATCATCTCAAAAGGGTACATCAAGCTTGCAAAAAAAGAATTCAATCGTTTAAAAAATGATTGGGAAAAAACTCTAGATATTACCTCAACCATTGAAGTTTGTTTAGAGGATGATCATCCAATATCAAACCACAACTTTCTATTCACTCCTATTAATGTGGTACCAACTTTAGTCAACAACTCTATAGTTGATATTATTGGAATTCTTATCTCTATTAGACCTTTAACAACCACCATGAGAAAGAATGGAACAAAGACACATAAGAGAACCCTCCAACTAAAATACATGTCAGGGTATAGTATAGAGTTCACATTATGGGGAGTCTTTTGCAACAAACATAATCTACACCAATATTCTATCTCAAATACCTTTCCAATAATGGCTCTGAAAGCAGTAAAATTAACTGACTTTGATAGGATATCAATTACTACAACCTTCACATCCCGACTTTCCATCAATCATATTCTCAAAGAAGCCCAAGATTTGAGAGCCTGGTTTGATAACCCTTTAACAGATCTAACTTGTCACTCCTTATCTGCACATGGAGCTTCAGAAGGGCACCCTTCTATTCAAAAACACTTGGCTGACATAGAAAATGAGGGAATTGGTAAAGGCCCAAACCCTACATTCATTTTGGTTGAGGCAACTATTGCTTCTTTAAATACAAATAGTTGTTGGTATGTTGCATTCCCACTTACATTCAAAGATCGAAAGTGTAAAAAAAAACTCACACCTATTGAAGATGGTGTCTGGAACTGTCAAAGGTGCAATCAACATGTTTTTGAATGTGAGTACATGTATATTTTCCAGTGCAGCATTGAAGACCAAACAAGCAATATCAATGTTACAACATTTCAAGAAGTTGTCGAACAACTTATAGGTGTTTCTGCAGAGAATTTATATGAATATG
This sequence comes from Picea engelmannii, assembly GCA_009831015.1. Classification (NCBI taxonomy): domain Eukaryota; kingdom Viridiplantae; phylum Streptophyta; class Pinopsida; order Pinales; family Pinaceae; genus Picea; species Picea engelmannii. Next base: position 436,728 of record ML777138.1, read on the forward strand.
AGGGAAATACCAACAAAATCACGAACATATTTGGAAATTTATTCTTTCATAGCTACTTGCTCAAACTTGTAGTGCATGAAGAAACATTTTCTAATCAAAAACAAATAAAAATCATTGTGATTTCCTGTGATAAAATTGATCACATATCAAAGCCAAAAGAGGACACCCCAATCCCTTAATTGTTGGCTAAATAGTGCTTCCAAAGTGTTATGGTTGTTTTTTTCAAACACCAACTTGTAATTTCCCTGCTTTTGTGCATATACATATTATTTAAATTTGTTGTGTTTTGGAGTTTTTTAATCTTCATTATAACATTTGTATGGAATAAATCCAACCTATGCATTCACTTAAAACATATTACAAAAAAAAAAAAATTGTATAACTATTATGAGAATATGCTTACAAAAACAAGCTATCAAACATACAAAATGTGATATCAAGCACTTTGAATTCTAACTACAATTTTTTTTTCTCTTATAGGCAATTTCATCTGGCACAAGAATTGGCCCAATGTTTCCAACTACCACAACAAACACCACTATTGAAGGTCTCTCAAGATCATTAGAAACGCATGTTCTCTTTCAACAATGCATGCCAGCAAATACTTCGCACATAAAATCTTCACAAATTCAACTTCCCAACAAGACTCTATACAATCGCCAACACCATACACTTCATGCTACAGAAATAAACCAAAAAAAAAGAAATAGATGGAACAATTACACTATTAATACATAAACCACTAACTAAGTCACCACTCCTCTATCTACATCTAGGATCCAATAAAATGAACAATGTTGAATAAAATATGCTGAAAAGAAAAAAAAAACATGGAGAGACTTAGAGAAACTTCACTTATAAACCAAAACCAACCTTATGTGGAGTTACCAGCACATGTTCTAGAACCTCAACCCCATACACATGCTTCCTGATCTTTCTGAAAACGTATTGATGCCTTGTCTAAAATACATACATGCACTGCATGTATTGAATCATATCCAAGCATTCCTACTCGCCCATCTTCGAATGGACACATTTGTACTCGTTGTCATAAAGAAAATAATGGGCATCGTTTCTCCAAATGGAATAATATGGACCCCGGTGACCAACCCACAGTTCTTTCAATCCTTACATAGGTTGAGGAAATGCTAATTTCTTAGTTGTCAAGAGACATGGACAAAAGGGGAAATGTTATGATTTTTATGTGACAAAATCTCATGTCATCAATGCATTTCTCTACAAGATACAAAATGACAAATATTACAATGACGTACAAATTGACCAAAACACGCTTGCCTCACTTCCTACTAGGCGCACCAATGTCTCCACTTGCCTCCATGATGTCTCTACAGAAACTTTAACTTCTCCCATGGAAGAACCAAATATCTCTTTAGAACACCATGATGTTTTCCAAGATGAACAACCAATGTCTTCCTTTGCCTTTAGATTGCCTAATACACAATGAGAACTGGAAAAAATAAGATCATTTGTTAACACTATAGATAAATTTTTACCAAATACATTTGAATGGCCAACAATTGGACTATCACCAATCAATGAGTACAACTCAGAGGGTCTATTCGACATGGCATTTCCTGCTCTTTTCCCCACTGGAGATGCCCTTCCTCGCCAACCATGCATGAGAAACATACCACTTTATACTTATGCAATACACTTAATGAGATACCATGGCAATAGGCTTGGTAGTCATGCTCGTTTCATATACTACCTATACAATTTGATTATGTGCCATCGAAGTCAATCAAAAGCTACATTTTTTCTCAAACAAAGCCAACATCATAACACACCCACCACAATTCAAGAATTGTGTGCGCATATCAAAAAAATCTCTGCAGACAAACTCCCAGAACAAGTCATGCGCTTCGGAGCACATATACGTGGGACTAGAGCATTCTGGACCATGTGAAGGACCGAGCTAATATACATGATCACGCAACTTCAATGCCCAACCTTGTTTTTCACTCTCAGTGAAATAGACACAAAATGGATAGACTTGCATGCAATTATGCAAAAGGGTGGACCTCTTTACCCAATGCTTTGCCAACGTTGGCATACAAACAATGTCATTGACCACCCCCACACAGTAGTTGATTCCATGCAGAAAATTTTTTCAATCTTCCATGAGGAGATACTACAAAAAAAAAAATGCACACAATTGACTATTGGTATAGGTACACAATGTATACTACTTGCAATTACCTCTACCGAGCCTATACATTTATATTCTCTTTACTAATAATTTCATATCCCTTTTTCAGGCATGAATGGAAACATCGTGGCTCTGCACATATACATGGATTTGTGTGGCTTGTTGATGCTCCAAACATGGAAAGATTAAATTAGGAAGACCCAAATCAAATCTATGTTGCAAAGAGTTTCTTTGATAACTATGTTACAACCTGGAATCCTAGAGAAAACCATGACACACACATGGCTATGCATCATTCCATTGAAGATGACCCTTGCTTACGAGATACAAAGGAGATATTTGCATCCAACCCACTTGAGGACTATGAACAACTCTTAAATCAATTTCAAATACATACGAAGTGCAATGAGACAACATGTCTCCGTAGAAAAGGAGCTACACTCGAATGCAAGTATAAATTCCCTTGGAAGGTACAAATGGAGTCGTCACTCTACATTGATGAAATGGGTCAAAAGACATATCGACTGACATGCATTGATGAGCGCCTAAATATCCATAATTCTAACATACTCCAAGCATGGAGAGAAAATGTAGATTCCCAACCAGTCCTCTCTCGGTATACAGTTCTAAAATACATTTCCAAATATGCTTCCAAAGCAAAGGGGAGATCAGAGACATACAACCATATGTTGACCAGAATTGCATCTACGTTGCATCTAGATGACCCTGCCTCAATTTCTTATCTGTGCTTACACTCAGAAGAAATTGTAGACCGTGACATAATTGCCCAAGAAACTTGCCATATTCTCCAAAAATTACCCCTTGTCACATGCAGTCGCACCTTCACCAAATTCAATGTTGGTCGTCAAATATTTCGTCGAATCTCCTATGATTTGCCTAACTTATTATTTGGCTCCACTTTCATTGATGCATATCTAATAATCCCTATTTTTCTTGACCCTATATGTTTGTTTGACCTCACAAAACATTGGACATATAACCAAGCACGAAAAAAAGAAGAGTGGAAAAAAAGAAACATCCCTGCAATTGTCAATGTATGGCCACTTTTTACTACCATACCAAACAAAGATTTTGATAACTTTGTTCAATTCTGTTGGAGTGAGTTGCTTTTATATAAACCCTTCCATTCCTTCTCTGAAGATACAGGCCTTTCAAATGAATACATTGTGACTAACTAGGAGACCATAAGAGATCACTACCATGTCTCGCATATTGATCGCATCCCAATGCCCACTCCTAATGACCAAACATCTGAAGATGAACATAGCCATACTAACATACAACCAAACATGGAGATGAATGAATGGCAGTCTTTATCAAGATTGGTCCCTACTAGCAATATCAACTTCACTTCTCTTGATATGTTGGGACTTCGATAGATTGACACTTCCCACCCATGGGATCAACTCAAAGTATCACAAGATACATTATACACTGCACTAAGCTTCATCAACTATCATCGAAAGAATACAAGAGTACTACAAGAAATGAATCTGTTATTTCCTTCCAGAAACACATTCTCTACAAATATACACATTGCATTCGGCATCATCATGCATCACTTACAAGCAAAAGAACCATTGAAGATGATCATCCAAGGCACTACAGGCACAAGAAAATGCTACCTTATACATTGCATCAAATAAGAACTATCTTCTCAAGCACCCTCTGGCCATAGCCCACTATTGCTTCTTGCCCCTACTGGAGTTGTAGCATTTAACATACACGTGACCACTATACATGCAGGACTAAGGATTCCTATCAAGGACATGAGGAATTTACATGGTCAATCCCTTGCAATGTTCCAAGAAGAGATGAAACATATTTACTACATTCTAATTGATGAGATGAGCTTCATAGGATCTAGATTTTTTGTGCAAATTGAAAGTCGCTTGCGTGAGGCATTTCTAGAAAAAAAAAATCACTACTCATTCGGTTCTTGTTCAATAATTCTTGTGGGTGACTTGGGTCAATTACCACTAGTAATGGAAAAACCTCTTTATGCAGGAGAAACTCCAGGCAGACACTTATGGACAACCTTTACCACTATAGTCAAGTTGGAAACAATATTCCGACAACAAGGCATCTCTGTCACCCAATCCCACTTCCGCCAGTTGTTAGCCAAGTTTCACAATGCTACACCAACCATTGATGATTGGAACCTCCTTCAATCTAGGACTGACAGATTATTATCCATTGAAGAACATCTATTGTTTGATTCTTCAATCCACCTATTTGCAACAAACATTCTTGTCGACAACCATAACAAGTTCATGCTTCAATCCTTCAATAAGACAATCGCACACAGTGCTATAGAATTACTTGGTGCTTCAAATGCACACCATCATGATGATGATAAATTGGAAAGACATATCTTGCTATGTATAGGCCAATGAGTTATGTTATCCTGCAATTTATGGGTCTAAGTAGGATTAGTCAATGGTTCTCTCGGATTAGTCATACAAATTGTATATGCACCAGGAACTAACTCTCCAAATTTTCCAACATATGTTGTTGTGGAATTTGATAAATACATTGGCCCTCCATGGGACCAAACCCAACCAAAGCATGTACCAATTCCACCCATACAAAGGAGTGACAAGAAACAAATCCTTCTTAAGATGGCATGGGAATTGACTATCCATAAATCTCAAGGCATGACCTTGACAAGGTCTACCATTGACATTGGAAACATTGAACGTCAAGGCTTGACCTTCATGACAATGTCACACACTACTAATATAGAAGGAATGCGAATAGAACCAGTTTTCGCCTTCGAACACTATGAAAAAATGAAGGATGTTGCTTATGTCTCACTATGAAAAAAATAAGAGGAGTGATTATGTTCTTTGTTGCATACCTTCTAGATTCTTCTATGTTGTAATCATACTTCTATACATGAACTATTTGACTTGATCCATACTTCCATACATGATATGAAATAGTTTCAAATATTTACTACCAAATACCTATCAATCATACCTTTTTCCACAGAAAAAATTTCGCAAATTATCTTAGAAGTATAGTTTTGTTCTCTACTCGAGAGGTTACAAAACAAGGTAAACAAAACCCTGAGAAAAAGGTATAATTACAATCCATGTTGGTCATTACATAAAACTAGTTCTGTCTACCAAAACAATAATTATACCAGGGTGGAAAAGTGTTGTGGAGAAGGTCAGTGCTAAAAACTAATTTTGAGTTGTGCTCTGATGGGAAGAGTGTCTTAAAGACTGTTCATATCTCTAATTATATAGCTATCATATGACCTAAAATAATTTTAGAACATGTGTGGGGCCCTCGTGCCCGTCCACCCAGAGATTGTAGGAAATGATTCCGACTTTTTTCTTGAGTGTTGCCTTGGAGAGTGAATCGAATTCTTTGTTGTTTTCTCGATAAGTATGTTTGAAGTTTAGTTTGATGAAGGATGATTGGAGTTGCCTGATCCTTTCCTTCCAGCCGAAGAGAGTGGTAACTTGTAGTTTGATTTTATTTTTAAGCCAGTCTATGATGATGCGATAATCCCCGAACAACAGAAGTGTGTCTAGATTTAGTATGGAGGCTAGAAGGAGAGTGGCCCAGGCGCCCAATAATTCGGCCTTGGTATTGGTGCCCTGTCAACAGTTAAATGTCCATCTGCAAAGAGTATTTGGGGAGATATGTAACACTCCTCCAGCGCCACTTTGTGTACCATTTGATTGTGATGCTCCATCGAACCAGCCTGTGGGAGTGTTCTCCGGGATGGGGATCTTGTGTTTGGTTTTTTTCCCATAGTTCTTGGGTGGATAGTTGTCCAGGAGTTGTGCAAGCCAAGCGATTTATAGGCCATAGTATTGGCTGAAGGTGGCCTATTTTCAAAAATGAAGTTGTTCCTATCAGCCCAAATGAATTTGTTGGAATTACTTCATACACACCTAGGATTTATTTTTCCTAAGGTTATTCCTTATTTATTAGTCATAATTAGTCATTATCCAGTCTCCTATATTTTAGGGGAGAACATTCCACCTAGAGAATATTTTCTTTCAGTAGACACTTCAGTTTGACTAGTTGAGTTGATTTTATATGTTGCATTGGTTTTTTCACCATGCAACATTGGGATCATCACCAACTCACTACTCTTTGTTCAGTCAGTTAACTGAAGACTAGTTGACTAGTTAACTCAGCTAGGTGGTAGTTCACTCCCGTAACTACCTGAGAGACTAGACTAGGTGGAATTTTACTCTTGAAACTGTTGGTGTTTGTCCAAATCAATCTAGACCACCACTATTGCTCATTAGTTACTCATTTATCCTATATATATTGTAAATTATTCACTCTTTGAGTGTGGAATACGGTTAATGAGAATTCTTCCATTCTTTTTATCTTGCTTATTCTTTCTCAATTTCTCTCTGCAAATGTGTGTATTATTGTTTAGCTAGATCTATTATGTGTAGGTTCAACACATTTACATGGTATCAGAGACGACAGACTACTAAGAAAAAGCTACACCAAATCATTTTTTGCAGGTACAAAGGATTGAAGACAACAAAAAGATGGATTATTCATCGGAAATACTTCTCACACCTCATAACTATTTGGAATGGAAGCCAAAAATTCTGCTTCATATTAGATGCAGAGGCTTGTACCAAATTACCATAGAAATGGAATTAGAGCCTAATTCTGCCGATGAGAAAAATGACTTTCTCAATAGACAAGATATGGCCATAGGATGTATCCTCTATTTTATTTCTCCCAAAATTCTCCATCAAGTATATGATGACTCACAAGAATTCAGTCCAAACGATTTATGGATCATATTGGAGGTTTTATTTGGGAATAAAGAATATTGTGAATATTTCATGCAGGAGGTCGAACAGATAGAGCCAAAAGAGAAGCCATCAGAAGATCAAGCCTCTTATTATGAAGAGTCTTCTACAAACGCTTTTGCAGAAATTACTATTCTAATAATTAAAGATGATGTCTACTCCATTTTAGATTTATTTTCTGAAATTCATGTGGAAGATATATGGCATGCATCTCATGAGTCACATGCAGACACTGTTGCATGCACCATGCATGCATCTTAGGAGACAAAAAGGGAGCCGCGCACATCAGACTCAATTCTGATATTTTTTTAGAACAATTTGCAGAAACCAATTGGATATTTGAATTCCTCTCGGAAAAATATCCAATTTCAAAAAAAAAAATCGTCTGAAACGAAGTCCTGAAAGTGAAGATATGATCATTTCAAATCAACAAAATTTCAGCATTTTTCCGGAAACAGCCGTACGGTTTTCAAAATTTCATCCAAAACTTATTTTTATATTATTCATTACAAGAAGATAAAGTGGATATGTGTGGAAATATCAATGATTCATATACTTCATCAGATCCGTGCAAACATCTACATCTTCAACAAAATCTTCAAAGAGCACAAACTTGCATAATTGAGAGGTCTTCTTGGAGTGAAGGACATGGTTGTTTAGAAACTGCCTTTTGTTCCTTATCATTTTTTATTTTATGCATTGTAATTTGAGGGGGGGTTTTGTTCCCATGAGGTTTTCCCTCTTTCCTCGTTTAGTTCAGTGTATCTTTTGTATTTGGGTACCTAACCTGGCCTTGTAGCCGGGACCCATTCTTTATTTTCACCATAGTGATGTTCAGGGGGGGTGTTGGAGTTACTTCACACACACCTAGGATTTTTTTTTCCTAAGGCAATTCCTTGTTTATTAGTCATAATTAGTCATTATCCAGTCTCCTATATTTTAGGGGAGAATATTCCACTTGGAGAATATTCTCTTTCAGTTGACACTTCAGTGTGACTAGTTTAGTTGAGTTTAGATGTTGCATTGGTTTTGTCACTATGAAACATTGGGATCATCACTAACTCACTACTCTTTGTTCAGTCAGTTAAATGAAGACTAGTTGACTAGTTAACTCAGCTATGTGGCATTTCACTCCTGTAACTGCCTGAGAGACTAGACTAGGTGGCAGTTTACTCTTGTAACTATTGGTGTGTGTCCAGATCAATCTAGACCACCACTATGGCTCATTAGTTACTCATTTATCCTATATATATTGTAAATTATTCACTCTTTGAGTGTGGAATATGGTTAATGAAAATTCTTCCATTCTTTCTATCTTGCTTATTCTTTCTCAATTTCTCTCTGCAAATGTGTGTATTATTGTTTAGCTAGATCTATTCTGTGCAGGTTCAACACATTTACAGGATAGTTGTCCAGGAGTTGTGTAGGCCAAGCAATTTATAGGCCATAGTATTGGCTGAAGGTGGCCTATTTTCAAAAATGAAGTTGTTCCTATCAACCCAAATATACCAGCAGACCATGGTGGGGAGATTTAAAGAGTGATGAGAGATTTTTTACCAGTTCTCAAAGAAATATGCCACTGTATGTATGTCCCAGGAGGACATTAAATTGAGTGTTGCAAAGACATTGACCTAGACTGTTCGGGTGAAAACACAGTTGATGAAGATATGTTGTACCGATTCTCCTTCTTGGTTGCAGAGATGACATATATTGGTGTCGGTCCATCCTTTTTTTTGGAGGATGTCCCAGGTAGTTATCTTGTTTTCAAGTGATAGCCAGATGAAGAGTTTTAATTTGAGAGGTAAAATCCAATTCCAGAGACTGTGCCTCCAGCAACCTGTATTGTTGTGCCAAGTGTGATTTGATATTTTCGTGTATAAATTCTTTGTAGTCAGGAAGCCTGATTGGTCGCCCCCCGTCCACATTGGCTGATCATCGGTTACTTGGAGCTAGATACCCATGCTTTCTAGATTTTGGCAGAAACTGGTCCATTTGGGCGCTAAGCTGGCAGGTAGATCGAGTTCCTGGCTTGTTTTCCAATTATTTAAAAGAAGATCTAATCGGTGAGTCCCTGTCGCTTGGAAGAGGTAAAAAATGTTTTCTGTATTTAAGGAAGAGATTAGATGAGGGGTGAGAAATGAGTTCTGTTCAATACCAACATCGCGTTCCTTTCCAAGGGTGATGGAGTGCCCCGAGCTCGGGTTCCAGCAAAGTGAATTTGATATCCAGCTTGAAGTTTTTGTAATATTTCTCCAAAAGGTAGAGGTCGTTATTGTAGGGGGCGTTGTTGTTCTTAGCCAGGATTCCATAGAGATATAAGGAATTTATTTATCTTTTAATATGGAGTGCCATATCCATGTGTGTGTTATATCATGCCAAAGAGTATTGGTCGCCAGAGCTTGAGAAGAGTGGGAGAGGTTCCTGATTCCCCAACCTCCTTTTCTTTTTGGTTTAGCAAGAGTTTCCCAATTGCACAGGTGCTCACGATTGTAGTTTGAGCATCCCAACTAGAGGAAGTTGAAAGACAACTTCCTTAGCTTGTCTATCACAGAGGCAGGTATGGCTGCTAGTGCCATCCAAAAAACAGGTCGACCTTTGTTGGCCCTTGACCATGTTTTAGGGTAACCTTGGTCATTTTGACCTATTTTAGGACTTCGACAGTTAGTCAAAGAAGGAGCTTTAAGCGAAGAAGATATCACGGGATATCGGTCCACTTTTGGGCCTCTTTTAGGGTTTTGGGTTAATGTAATGGGAAAGGGATGTCAGCCCGTGGGTTTACCCACGTTTAGGCCCACTTTTGTAATATATAAATAGATACTTAGGCAATGTAAGAATGGTTGATGACTTAGTGATAATAGTTAGATCTGTGTGATCAGATGTGGATTGTAAATTCTCCGTGCATGGTTGTAAGAGGCTTGCAGAGCTAAGTGCAAGTTGTTGTAAGAGGTTGTAGAAGGCTTTGTGTCGAAGCACAAGGAAGAAGGATCTAGCGAGTTGCGCATATCTTCTTTCATGTGCAAAGTAAGGGTTTTGAGTGGCTTTGTGCTATAACCAATTGAAGACACTAAGAAAGAAGAATATTTGGTGGACATAGCCCCAAGGAGGGGGTGAACCACGTAAATCTGTGTATTATACTTTGTGCTTTGATTTGATGCATTTATCTCTTTCGTTGCTAAGTGCTTTGATATATTTAGATAGATCTACTTAGGATTTTGCTTCTTAGATGTGTATGAATGTTATATCTGATGTGTATGAAGATGCTTAGTGTTGATCTACTCGATGTGATCTATTTTACTGTTGCTAAGTGCTGAAAAATATTAGATCTAAGTGAATTTTGCGATGCTCTATGCTATCTGCGAAGTATAAGAAGGGTTGAATATTGATGAATAATCAATGTTAAGTGCTCTATAAGGATAGAATCACATATCTGTGTTCCCAGCTAAGGTTCCAGACACCTGAGTCTTGCAACCACCCCTGCCTCTACCTCGGGTGAGACTTCATCTACTTCACAGGTGTTGCCGAAAGGGCCGATAGTTAGGGATTTGTTGGTGCACTCTCAAGCATTGAACCCTGGGTCTACCCCTGTGCCAACAAATGGTTTCGTTGTCGGGACTGAAACTGTGATTGTTGGGAACTAGAGAAGAAGAAGGTTTGTGCAAAGAAATCTCTGTGTGTAGATCTGTTGCCCTAGTGCGTAGTTTCTACTCGACCTGTGAAGCTTTGTGCCAAGAAATAAAGAGATAAGATCTGCAAGAAAAGAGGTTGATACTGAAGAAGCAAGATCTGAACGCTTTGTACTCTAAGAAAGGTAAAAGTGGGATTTTTTTATTAAAAAAAGGTAAGATCTGTAAGCTCTGTGCTCTGATAAAGGTAAGAAAGTTCTAGATCCGAAATCTTTGTGCTCTGTAGAAGTAAGATAAGTGGAAATTTTTTTGTTTCTAGACATGGATCTAGGTATTCTTGATAGATTTTGTCCTAGCTTGAAAACTAGGGCATTATTAGATGAAAGAAGGTTTGATGTGAATAGATATGATAAGAATAGTGATAGATATGTTATACCTATGCATAGAAAGAATGTTTAGACTAACAAATGGATGCAAGATCCTAGAAAGAATTTGTTATAGATTGGCCCCTATGATCCTAGTGTGAAGTATAGAAGAGGTTGGGGATCAGTTACAAGAAAGAGAGGATTAACCCTCTGTTACAGTTGAAGAAAACTGGGACATTTAGCTAAGGAATTCCCTAGTGGAGGACCTCATTGTCTTTGTTGCAAAGCTCTAGATCATGAAGTATTGGATTGCCCCAAAATGATTGCTAGGCTCAAAGGAATGAATCTAAATCCTAAGGAAGCTCCAGAGATATCAGAACCTTAGAAAGAATCAGAGCAAGTATTAATTTAGATGAAAGAAACCTTGAATGAACACCGACATGTCATATTATCAGAGATCTTTAAAGAAAAATAATGCATCGAAGTAGGGATAGGGGACTTCGACATTGATTGTGTTCTAGATGAGGAAACACAAATGAATATCATGATTGAGAGAACGTGGGAAGCTATAGGGAAGCCTACCATGACCCCTTCACTAGGAGGAATAGGACTCTTCAGAGGAAAATTGGTAAACCTATGTGGAAGGCTCACTCAGATATCTACGAATGTTAATGGAACTTCGACTGAAGAAGGTTTTTAGATTGTTAAATTTATTGAGGACAATGCCTCGTTTACTATGTTAATTGGAAAACCTTGGATTGACAGAGATCAAGTTAGATGGAACAAAGAAACATAAGTTTTGGAACAAAAGAAACAAGAATTAAAAGATTTTATGACCAAGAAGATTGCATAGTTGATTGAAAAACAAAAGAACATATCGAAGCTCCTTTAGAGACCCCAATGTCGAAGCTGAAAGGATGTCAGAAGGCTCACAGAAGACTGAAGCACCTGTCCCAGAGAAAGAAGAATTATTATCCCGGAGAGAATCTCAACAACACGCAGTGACTATGCTAAAAGAAGATAGGAATCAGAACGGAAAAAGACAGACCGAGTTGAAGATTACTAGGAAGAAGGCTAGAAAGTTAAGTAAGAACAGGGTGAAGATTGAAAAGTTATAGGAGATTCCAGATGGAACATCGTAGAAAGAAAACTTGCAGAATTTGAGCTTCACTGGGATATTAGAACAACGACCTATGGCACTTTGCCATGGAGAAGAAATATAGTCATTAGACTGATATACCTGTTCGACTTCTACCCCGAAATGAAAAAAAAGCATTAAAGGATTTCCACCAGACCGTTGGACCTCTCCATAATGGACATATCAACATTAATGGAAGCTTCATACCTATTGCAAGAAGATCATTGCTGAATTTCTTATTTGTCTCATCGTGCCATGCCCGAAGAACACTTTTGCCAACTAAGAATTCGAAGTCCACAAAACTAGTGATTGTATATAGCGGTCATTGCGATCTTATTGTTCATCCTAGTGAAGTATTTGAGATCATCATGACCCTGATTATTTTTCCCAAGCGCGTATGTCCGACGAGCTCACTGCAGTTGAAGAATCCTTCACAGAGGTCCTCCTTGATTTAATGACTAAGAGAGTCATGTTGGAAAGAAGAATTTCCACTGGAGTCCAAGCATCATCGAAAAGAGGAGTAGCAACTTCTCCATCCACTGCTCGAGCCAAACCATCTCGATAGGTCGATGAGAAGTGAACGAAGCATAAGGATGATCTTGTGAATGGCAAACTAATTCCGAGTATCTTTCCCTCTTACCTACCCCCTCTGCATGGTGAAATCAACCGTGACAATGTGCCCCGAGAATTCGAGTATGTTATGATCATTGTGTACTTGTCGAAAGGGGTGTGCGCAGTTCATGCCAATCAGGACAAGCTCGCAGCGTTGAAGTTTAGTGACTTCAACCTCGGTGACAGGAAAGTCTACAATATGCTCACCCCACACAAGTATATAATGAAGATGAAGGGAAAGAACTCAAATATCATCCCACAGTATTGGACCTAGAACCTCGCGCAGTCAACATTGTTGAATGTCATGAAGATCTCGCACTTTGGAAGGTAGCAGGAGGTGAATGCATGTGTAAAGTTGCTTCTGTCTTGCTATCATGGAGGCTACTTGTGGTTGAACCATCATGTCATAATGGATCCGACCTTGATTAATCGGATCACAGGACTCAGCATGCAGGGCCCTGACCCACAGGAGTTTTATCCTAGAAAGACCACAGACAGAGCACTAGCAGCAAAGATCAAAGAAACCTATGGAGATGTCGAGAAGGGAACACGAGGCTACAAGGTAGCCTCTATTCAGAGTGATGCAGTGTGCCTTGCCTATTAGCTAATTGCAGGCAAGCTAGTCTGCAAGAATCGGCCCACCCAAGTAACTGGATTCGTAGTTGATCTCACAGGGAAGTGCGCAGAAGGACTTCAAACGAATTGGGCAAAGTACTTGGTGAATTAGCTCGAACTAGATTGAAGGGAAGAACAAGACCAAGGGTATGAGTTCCATTTCAATTGGCTTCTCATACTGATCGCCTTCATAGCATGGGAGATGTCGGAGGGTGCCACTTTCCCAGAGACCGAGCCATTTAAACCTTTGGCTGTGAGGTTCAGTACCCTGTGGTACTCGATCGATATGAGAAAGAAATGGAAGTCGAATGTCATCTTCCACGTATACTACAACTAGCTGAAGATGGCCATCCAGGCTACGCCTCGCATTACCCTGAACACGCTCCACAGATTCAGACCCTTAATGAAGTTCAGAGTGGATCGCCACTTCATTTATATAACAACGCGAGCTGATGAACACAAGCAATAGTTGCAGTCTTATTACAAATTGACCGAGGAAGACATCGAAGAGATCACCAAGGATTGGTCAATCGACCTTCTCATTCCAATGAACCCCGCAGAGATGTCTGACATTGATAGCCCAGAGACTGTACCGGATACACCAGGACCAAGCAAAACGAAGAATCCTGAAGAGGTTCATGAAGTAGACAGTGCATATGTAAGGACTGCCTCTATCACACCAGACGAAGGAGGTGATGGTGAAGAGATAGAAGGTGCATAAATTGAACAACAGAAAGGTGAAGTACCATGGCCTAGGGATGAAGAAGACTCATAAAAGAAAAGGAAGGTCTCACCTTTGAAATCTTCCTCCTGAAATAAACCTAGAACCCATGTAACCAAGATGCGAACTACCCTCACGTTGGATGACTTTAATTTCATCGTGGCAGCGGTAAATGATGCTTCAAAGGAGATAATAGAGAAGGAGGAGGTGAAGCAGGAGAAAATGCATAACTGTATAGAGATTGAACTCCAAGGAGTGCAGCAGACACTCCAGTCTAGCAGTGTAGTCCCCACTGCGCCTCTGATAGCAAGGACAGTAGAACTAGGAGATGAGCTAGCTCAACTTTGCCGGATTGCTGATATGGTCGAAGATCACCTTCGACAAGCTCAAGAAGACACAACACAAGCCACCCAAGATTTGACATAGGTATAGGGAGTACTTGTCGAGCAACGTAGTTCTGCCAAATGAGAAAAACTTGATCTTCAAGTATAATGGGACAAAGAGAAAGTAGAGCTACAACAAAACAAGGAACAGTTGCTCACAGAGTAGCTTGAAGTCAAGGAACTAGTCAACAAAGCACTACGCTTTGTGACTGTTATCGAGGTACAGGCTGAACAGAGAGTTCCACAACAGGTGGCACAGCTTGAAGAATTTATACAGAAGCTTCAATAGAACATTTTCGATCTAGAACTCCGCGTTGTTCCCGAGACCCCTCAGGAGATAAGAGACCAACGAGAAGCAACTACTCGTAATGCAGTTGAATGATTGAAAGATCTTTCCTTGGAGTGCAAGCAGCTCAGTAACCAGAGGAACCAGACTTATAAGAACCTTACAGAGAATATGTAGTTACAGGCGTTGGAGTCACAGCTCCAGGAAGAAAAGAAGCATGCAGATACATTACAAGCGCAGCTGAAGGCCCTGTCTATAGTGGATAGAATAAAAATATCTCATGAACAGTGCAAATCTCAGCAGGAGATACATATGATCCAGAGCAAAGTGATGGAAATCACTCAATGAATCCAATCGGTGCAAGACAAGGCATGCATGTTATTTTCCGAGATCGAAAGCCAGGGAGCAGAGCTTGAGCAAGTCGTCATCACTGCAGAATATCACCTGGAAGGACCAGTAAATGACACAGTGATCCTCACATTCACCCAACAGGAGGTCACAGTGAAGAAACAGGTCGAAGCAACTCGATCCAAGCTTGAGGCTTTCAAATCATAATTGCGGAGTGTTGGGGGCTTGTTGGCCCTTGACCAAGTTTTGGGGTAACCTTGGTCATTTTGACCTATTTTGGGAC
Source organism: Picea engelmannii (assembly GCA_009831015.1). Lineage (NCBI taxonomy): Eukaryota > Viridiplantae > Streptophyta > Pinopsida > Pinales > Pinaceae > Picea > Picea engelmannii. The sequence goes on from ML777138.1 coordinate 452,095, forward strand.
TTCGATAGCTAGTTGAAGGAGTGCCAAGCAAAGCATAGATCACGAGATCTCAGTCCACTTTTGGGCCTCTTTTAGGGTTTTGGGTTAATGTAGTGGGAAATGGATGTCGGCCTGTGGGTTTACCCACGTTTAGGCCCACTTTTGTAATATATAAATAGATACTTATGCAATGTAAGAATGGTCGATGTCTTAGTGCTAATAGTTAGATATGTGTGACCAGATGTGGATTGTAAATGCTCCATGCATGGTTGTAAGAGGCTTGCAGATCTAAGTGCAAGTTGTTGTAAGAGGTTGTAGAAGGCTTTGTGCTGAAGTACAAGGAAGAAGGATCTAGCGAGCTACGCATATCTTCTGTCTTGTGCGAAGTAAGGGTTTTGAGTGGCTTTGTGCTATAACCGATTGAAGACACTAATAAAGAAGAAGAGTTGGTGGACGTAGCCCTAGGGAGGGGGTGAACCACGTAAATCTATGTATTATACTTTGTGCTTTGATTTGATGCGTTTATCTCTTCCGTTGCTAAGTTCTTTGATATATTTAGATAGATCTACTTAGGCTTTGTGCTTCTTAGATGTGTATGAATGTTAGATCTGATGTGTATGAAGATGCTTAGTGCATATCGACTGGATCTTATCTATTTTACTCTTGCTAAGTGCTGAAATATCTTAGATCTAAGTGAACGTTGCGATGCTATGTGTTATCTGCGAAGTATAAAAAGGGTTGAATATTGATGAATAATCGATGCTAGGTGTGCTATAAGGATAGAATCACATATCTGTGTCCCAGCTAAGGTTCCAGACACCTGAGTCTTGCAACCACCCCTGCCTCTACCTCAGGTGAGACTTCATCTGCTTCATAGGTGTTGCCGAAAGGGCCGGTAGTTAGGGCTTTGTTGGTGCGCTCTCGAGCGTTGAACCCTGGGTTTTCCCCTGTGCCAACAACCTTCCAAAACCCCTTTGAGAAGAGTCTAACGACCTCCTAAATAAATCCAGCAGTTACATCAGTGACCAATTCTTTTCTCGACTTTGGCAATGATCCAGTTCCAATTAGTGGGCTTGAGAGAATCTGCTTTTAATAAATAGCCAAGGTATTTGAATCCTTTGGAGAGGCGAATGAATCTGTGGGGAAGAAGAGATTTTAGAAGGGCAAGTGATTGCTCTTGGAGGTTTTCAAAATGGAAGGTTGATTTGTCCCAGTTAATCAAGAGTCCCGAGGCATTGCAAAAATTCTTCAGCAAATCATTGATCTTCGTCCATTCCTAAATAGATCCATTAGTCATGATGAGCACATCATCAATGAACAGTAGGTGTAAGATCCTAACAACTATGGAAACTTTTATCCTAGAGATCTTCCCTTCAAATTGACTATTTTTTAGGAGCAGTGAGAGGCCTTCCATGACCAAAATGAATAAAAGAGGAGAGAGTGGGCAGCCTTGCCTCAAACCTTTGCCACTATGGAAAAAGGGGGAAGGTTCACCATTCACCAAGACCAGAAAATTTGCAGTTGTCACTCCACACATGATCCATTTGATGGAGGTAAGACTGAAGCCCGATTGGGTAAGGATTAATCTAAGGAAATCCCAATCTATGCAATCGAAGGCTTTTTTCAGGTCTAGTTTTAGTATTAGAGCCTTTGATTTTTTCTCCTTGATGTTGTGTAGGAACTCATGTGATGTGCCTATGGCATCTAAAATCTGTCTTCCTTTTAAAAATCTGAGTTTTTCACTAGAGAGTGTTCTCAAGAGGATGGGCTTGATCCGGTTAGCAATGATTTTTGTGATTCGTTTTTAACAAAGGTTGCATAAGGAAATTAGCATGTAGTCCCAAAAGGTAGATGGATTGTTTTCTTTGGGGATGAGTGTTAAGAAAGTTGAATTGAGGGTGCCTATGATTCTACCTCTGAGTCTAGAATCCTCTACAAGGTCTAGCAGATCGGACCTAACCAAGTCAAAAAAATGTATAAAAAATTCTACAGTCCAACAATCGGGGCCTGGACTTCTGTCTTTATTGAATGAATTTAGAGCCCCAAGGACCTCCTGGAGTGTGCATGGATTGTCTAGGATGTTTGTATCTTTTGTTGTGACAAAATGTGGGAAGAGTCTGGCGACAGAAACAAAGTCCTCTGGGTGGATGTGTGTAGACGATGCATAAAATGATTTGTAGTGTACTGTGGATATCATCTTAAGAGTTGGCTATTCCCTGTGTGTAAAGCTTGAGTCATCATCCCAAATATACTTCTTATTATGTCTGGAGCTTGTGAATCGATGAAAAAAATTCATGTTGAGATTGCCACCTTTTATCCAAGTAGTTATACTATGTTGATGCCACCAGGCTTCGTCCGCTAGGAGTAATTTGTTTCTTTCAGACTCTAGGTGCTTAAGTGTGAGAGTCCTGTCACGATGTCCCCCAGCTGACGTATCGTCAAGGAGGAGGTTCTGGATATTAAGTTCCAGTTCTGACAACCTCGCTTGGTTGTGTTGTCTGTAATTGTGAGCCCACTACTTGATGCGGCTTTTGAGTGATTTCAATTTCTATATCAGGCGATGTTGTGGCTCTAGTTTGGTTTTGTAGAGACGATCGGTCCAGACTTCCTTAATGATATCATTAAACTTTGCCTCTTGTAGCCAGTTGGAGTTCACCTTGAAAGGGTAAGATTTTAGAGAGAGCGTGGTCTCAAGTTGAAGGAGGACAAGGGCGTGGTCCGAAAGAAAGGGGTATTCCACCCAGGATCAGATTCGTCCATCCAGAGTAGACAGTGTTTCCGAGATAAGGACCATGTCAAGTATTTTTTTTATTGTTGCAGAACCTGTGCGACCATTGTACCAAGTGGGGACGATGACGGTAGGTAAGATGTCTACCAGTGCGTGTGCTTGGAAGAGATTTTTGAAGTAGCTAGCCAGTGGATCTGTGGATGCTGAGGTTCCCCAGACTTCCCCCATGCTATTTGTGTGATCTAGGTCCCCTGCTATGATGAGATTTGTAAGGTCAAGTAAGCCTTGGTTTTCCACCTTGTCCCAAAATAATTTACACTCAGTGCATGGTCCATAGGTGTTGAGGAGGGAGATCTGTTAATTATTCTGGAGACAGGTACCCGTGAGCAGGATACCACGATTGCAAAGATGTGGGATTAGATAAAAAATAGAGGGATCCCATGAGACAGCAAGGCCACCAGAGGTGCCAATGGAATCTGCTGAGCTGGTAAGCCAATTCGGGTGGAACTGATTTAAGAAGGATCTGTCTTTTTGTCCATTCACCATGGTTTCCTGTAGGAAGATAATATTTGGTGAAGTCCTCGAGAGTAGTCTTTTGAACGAGCGATTTTCAAGGAACCCCCAACCCCTCTTATATTGAGTATGAGAAGGATCATGGTTTGGCTTTGGCAAGGGATTTAACGCCTTTAAGCTCCCCATTATGAGAGTGAGATGAAGGACCTTCTTTTCTACGAGCACTCCGGGTTTTAATCGGTGAGTGCACGAAACCTTGTCCCTTTGACTAGGTATAATAATTGCCTAAAACTGTATTTGAGGCTGCAGGGAGGTCCAGAGCCTCGCTGGAGGCCAGAGGTCTAAAGGTGGCACTTCCTCTATAGATAGGTAGGGGGGTGGGAGAAAGGACTTCCCTATAGGACATAAGGAGGGAGTGTAGGATGCCTCCTAAGGAATTGTTCCTTGTATTTGAATCACAGGGGGGATGGTTGCTCGTCTCTTCCAGGGTAGTAAGCATAGGTGGAGTCAAGTTCATGATTGTAGTGGTTAAGGTGGGGAGTGGAGAGACAGTGAGGGGAGGTCGAGTGTAGGTGAGTATGGGGCTGTCCGGAGCTTGAATGGTCTCGGTGTTGACTGAGGCTCATGAGTGCTCGGTAGTGGGCTCAATGGGGGGGAAATTATGGTCTGGTAGGGTTTTACAAGAAGGAGTGGTGTAGGAGGTTGAAGGAGGACATGAAGGTGCCAGAAGCGGGGAAGTGTCTTCCCAGAAGGGGTGTAGTGTACCCTTTCACTACCCAGGTTACCCAACCTCTCAGCTTACCATTCTATACATGGAATTATAAGCAAATGCATTTAAAACAGAATTAAACACACTTAAAACTCAGAGTAAAATATATGGGTACTGCTATATTAAATGTTCCATATCATTCATCATTAATTCATTTACACAGCGGAAAACATGATACATGAACAACACAGTCATGCCAAACGTGTTAAAACATAATTCAGAATACTTATCTTTTATCAGCTGGAGAAATCACCAACCAAGTGCAGGCCTTCCACGAACCTCCCAGCCTTAGACCGCACTGTTCATCAACTCAATAGTAGGTCACCCCTGAGCTGGGACCGAGCTCCACCCCAGGGCAAGGAAATCTAGACTCAAGATGAGGTTACAGGGAAGATAATACATACACATTCATCAGGAAGAAGCTCTCCCAGGAATCTCCCACTCTCAATGCCCACAAACCCTCATTCCCCACATGCCTGTTACACCCCAGGAGAGTGCACCTTCTCTGTCACCTAGAGAGTCCTTCGGTTGCCAGTCTCCCTTACCTTGGGTTACAGGAACAGACCGGACCGGAATTCTCTGGGCTCTATGGCAGCTACAGGGTTCCTTCCAGGAGTTCTCTTCTCCCTCTGTGCACTCCCTCACCTGGAGGAGTCGCCCACAGGCCAACAAGCCTCACGCAGTCTAGTACTGCGCAGTCCCGATAATCCACAGGAAACACAGACATATGCTTCCAACAACGGCTCGGAAATCACAGGATGATCTCACGGTGAGGATTTCGGAGTAGGATTCACGCACAGGCTAGCTCATTTTCCCCTACACTCGCAGGATGCTTCCACTCGCGTCCAGCACAGGGAATTCTAGTTCAGGAATGCGTTTCTGGATTGACTAGAACAGACACAGACTCATAGCTAGGGTATTACACGGTTTTCCTCAGGCAAAACACAGCTAACAGTTTCAGAGATCAATTAGGATATCCGACAGAGGTCGTACGGGTTCCACGCACAGAGGTTCGGTTCAGAATGGAGGAGCGTCCCCCACCCACGGTTTAGTTCAAGGCTTATATTTGCATGCACCAGGGTTGACACTTTTCACCTTGGGAACTGCATGCATTCCATCCGTACGCCTTTCTCCCACCACTTTGGGAATCACGGGTCCTGCCAAAGGACTTAGGATAAAATAATGTGCACATGGATTTTTAGGAATAATATTAAAATAATATTCCAGGCCTAAGACCCCTAGGCTTAGCCCCTAGGCTCCTTCCTTAGCCCCTTTCCCACCTTCCAGCCCCTGATCCCTTGCCCATTCTGTGGACGCTCAGTCCTCCATCACTCTTTCATCGTGGTCGATCTGCACTGGCGGTATTTACTTTATTAATTGACCTGCATACTTACATGTACATCAACAGGCTCCTGGCCTTCAACACTTAGGCTCCCTGGCCTAACAAAACTCATAAGCCTACAGGTTATGCAAAACTTGGCTCACTGGCCTATAGAACATATTTACAATTCTTTGCATGTAACATGATCTGTAACGGGGCTCGGCCTTGGGGACACTACAATCCCCCTCCCCTTATTTTTGCACTGTCCTCAGTGCAACTTACACTACCTCTGTGTGTCCTTCAAAATTTTCAAAAAGATGCAGGTACTCTGCCCGCATAATATCTTCATGCTCCCATGTCGCGTCCTCAGGACCGTACCAGGTCCACTGGACCTTTACAAGCTCTATGGCTCGATTTCAGAGCTGCTTGTTTTTCCTGTCCAATATGCGCACATGATGCACTTGCAGGACACCTTCTAGTTCCACCTGAATCACAGTCCAATCGATAACATGATTAGCATCAGGTACATATTTCTTAAGCAGTGACATATGAAACACATTATGTACAGTCATAGATGCAGGTAATGAAAGCATGTATGCAACTGGCCCGATCCTTTCCAGGATCTCAAATGGCCCACAAAATATTGCTACCAACTTGGCGCAACTTCCCAATTTCATGGAACTCCTGTTAGTTTTCACTTTCAGGAAAACATGGTCACCCACTTTGAATTATTTATGGGTTCTGTTACTGTCAGCGTAACTTTTCTGCCTGTCCTGGGCAGTTTTCAAATTTTGTTTGATTTTGATCATCTGATCTTCCATCTCTTTGAGTAGTTCAGGTCCAACTACTACTCTGTCAGCTTGATTATCCCAGCTCACTAGTGTGTTGCACTTTCTTCCATAAAGTGCTTCGAATGGGCTCATCTTCAGAGATGCATGGTACCCATTATTGTAAGCAAATTCTACCAAATGCAGGTAGTCTTCCCACTTTGATGGTTTATCCATCACATACATTCTCAGCATGTCTTCGATTACTCTATTTACTCTTTCTGTCTATCCATCAGACTCGGGATGATACGCTGTACTAAAGTTCAGATTCGTTCTGAATCCTTTGAACAGTCCTCTCCATAAATTCGAAGTGAATTTCGTGTCCCTATCAGACACAATTGTCTTAGGAATTCCATGCAAGCGTGCAACTTCTTTTAAAAAGATATCAGCAACATCTGCTACTCTGTGGGTGTTTTTTAGTGGAATAAAATGGGCAGCTTTAGTAAGCTTGTCCACCACCACCATGATTGAATCATGCTGCTTGCTTGTTCTAGGAAATCCTGTGATAAAATCCATGGTTACCACATCCCACTTCCACTCAGGAATAGGTAAAGGCTGCAACAACCCGGCTGGGTGTCTGTGCTCAGCCTTGACCTTCTGGCATTCCATACATCTGGCGATGTATTCAACAATTTTCTTCTTCATACCTGGCCAAAAATAATGGCTTTTGACTGCTGCCACAGTCTTTTGATACCCAGGATGACCAACATAAGCCACATTATGCATTTCTTTTAGAATTGCCAGCTTCAACTCTTGGTCATTGGGTACATACACTCTATTTTTGTACAGAAGTAAATCATCAGTTCCCAAGGTATAACCTTCCTTGGGTTGTGGTTCCTCATTCTGCTGTAGCTTTTCTACCAATTTTTGGTACTGCAAATCAGCGTTTGCAGCTTCAAGAATTCTGTCTTTCAACTCAGTTCTGTACATGCTAATGGCTGTAGCATGTAATTCATGCACCTTTCTGCTGAGTGCATCAACCACCTTATTGTCTTTCCCTTTGATATACCTGATATCAAAGTCATATTCACA
>ML777138.1:462639-481064 GCA_009831015.1 Picea engelmannii
ATGAGTTCTGCGACTCTCCATCGTACTTGAGTCTCTTCCTTTCTCAAGTTTCTTCTCTATTCTTTCCAGACTCTGCATGAATCTTAAGTTTAATTTCCCTTGCTGATCTCTGACTTTCATGAGCTTTCGGCTATCAGCTCGGCATTCCTTAGCCTCTCTTTGTAACCCTTCAATGATTTTCATCATATGTCCTTCCTTATCCATCTCTTTTCCATGCCCATTAGAGTGTGATCCCTCAACTCCTTGGTTAACATCCTTTCCTTCTTGATCATCTTCCATTTTAGGGATAATTGGCATTCCTCTCCATTCCATACTTGGTGTTGATTGTCTGGATTTTTGGCCTCTGTTGTATTCGGAACACACACTGTGCAATCCAATTCAAAATTGTCAGGCCATTAAACTTCATGAATATCCCACAATATTCATAATTAATACGAACAAGAACGAAAGTTATTTCAGCTTCACAAGTTTTCTGAGTTTTGTATGGCTCTATGTTTTTCGGGTGTCCGAAACTTCAATTCCAGTTATTTCAAGACTTCCAGTTTTTGGAGTTTCGCAACTCCTGATGTCAAGGTTTACTATCCTCTTGGATTCTTGATCTCCAATGACCCTTTTACGTGCTAGCCCTCCTGAGCCTAGCCCTTGACTCATATGGCCACGTGCCAAGACCGTGGTCGTTTCCCTCTCGGGTCTACTCCTATCGGAGTTTCGCCCCTTGCACTGTCAACAGGCGCATGCCTTCGCAATCTCCACCTCTTCGATCTCCGATATTCCTTAGCTCTCCAAGCTAAAAGCCCTATCCAATGTAACCGTTGTCTCGTGACCCAGGCCTTGTCCCTTATCGGGGTTCGGGGTTTCGCAAATATGAATGCGCCCAAAACGCTTGACAGCGGAATCCCCGATTTCCTAAATTCTGATGGACTCCATCCGTGCTAGCCCTTCGGGCTAGAGCCTCATCATACAACCACACTATATGACATCTACCTTACCCCGTCGGGTTTTCGGCGATTTCAATATCATGCTCATACGCTCACGGGAGCTCCGATGGGTCCCAGTCGTTGACTTGTCAACAATCCTTTCTCCTGTTGCTATAAATCTGCCACCTGTCCTCATGACAGTCGGTGTGGCCCCCATGCACCTAAGCCTTATTGGGAAATCACGTATCACGATTTTCCCATGCAAGAATCCTTGCCTCCGGAATCTCCGATTTCCTGATTTCCAAATTCTCAAATGTCGATTTTCGATGAATGACTTTTCTATCAGGACTTTCCCGATGAACCTCAATCATCGATGGATTTACTCCTTGTCGAGACTTTTCCCCGATGGTGCAGATCTCTGCCACGTGTCCACTAAATGAACGGTCCGGATCTTGTCACGAATTCACGGATTGCAATTTCGTGTGACAAGATTTCTACGTGCTCGAGAGTTCTGATTCTCCAAGTTTCGACTCTCTCCAGGATTTTGACATGTGTCCTCCTTGGAATTCTACGGCTATGATCTCTCCTCAGGATTTCAAGAATCACAGGGTCTCGATTCTCTTTAGTTCTAATATCCCGACGCCTCTTCGAGACTTCTCCTCTACCCATGAGGACTTAAGTCCTGCGCAACTTCTGTCAACTCGGATGGTTGACGGGTAATCCCATAGGGATCTTACGACTCACGATCCTCCCGAGTTAAACTCCTGTGCAGCATTCGAAAGTTTTAAATATTGTGCACGTTCTCCAGATCTGACGGTTACAAGGGTTTGCCTTCTATCCTGAACAGATCCGACGGTTCTCACACCATCAGTGTAGAAACCTGTCTTCCTGTGGTCGTAGACCATACCAACTGTAGTTTCATAGCACCTCTAAACCTCCTGAGCTTATAAACGTGGTCAAGCAACTACTTGACTCACTGGAACAAACCAACATCCGAAATTGGCCATTCCAGGTCCAATTTCTCTTCACATTTTCGGTCCAAAGACCGCTCTACAGGCCCATCTAGGCTCAGTGTCGAAACCTTGGCTCTGATACCAATTTGTAGTGTACCCTTTCACTACCCAGGTTACCCAACCTCTCATCTTACCATTCTATACATGGAATTATAAGCAAATGCATTTAAAACAGAATTAAACACACTTAAAACTCAGAGTAAAATATATGGGTACTGCTATATTAAATGTTCCATAGCATTCATCATTAATTCATTTACACAGCGGAAAACATGATACATGAACAACACAGTCATGCAAAACGTGTTAAAACATAATTCAGAATACTTATCTTTTATCAGCTGGAGAAATCACCAACCAAGTGCAGGCCTTCCACGAACCTCCCAGCCTTAGACCACACTGTTCATCAGCTCAACAGCAGGTCACCCCCGAGCTGGGACAGAGCTCCACCCCAGGGCAAGGAAATCTAGACTCAGGATGAGGTTACAGGGAAGATAATACATACACATTCATCAGGAAGAAGCTCTCCCAGGAATCTCCCACTCTCACTGCCCACAGACCCTCATTCCCCACATGCCTGTTCCACCCCAGGAGAGTGCACCTTCTTTGTCACCTAGATAGTCCTTCGGCTGCCAGTCTCCCTTACCTTGGGTTACAGGAACAGACCAGACCAGAATTGTCCAGGCTCTATGGCAGCTACAGGGTTCCTTCCAGGAGTTCTCTTCTCCCTCTGTGCACTCCCTCACCTGGAGGAGTCGCCCACAGGCCAACAAGCCTCACACAGTCTAGTACTTCACAGTCCCGACAATCCACAGGAAACACAGACAAATGATTCCAACAACGGCTCAGCAATCACAGGATGATCTCACGGTGAGGATTTCGGAGCAGGCTTCACGCACAGGCTAGCTCATTTTCCCCTACACTCGCAGGATGCTTCCACTCGCGTCCAACACAGGCAATTCGGGTTTAGGAATGCATTTCCGGATTGACTAGAACAGACACAGACTCATAGCTAGGGTATTACACGGTTTTCCTTAGGCAAAACACAACTAACGATTTTAGAGATCAATCAGGATATCCGGCAGAGGTCGTATGGGTTCCACGCACAGAGGTTTGGTTCAGAATGGAGGAGCGTCCCCCACCCACGGTTCAGTTCAAGGCTTATATTTGCATTCACCAGGGTTGACACTTGTCACCCTGGGAACTGCATGCGTTCCATCCATACGCCTTTCTCCCACCACTTTGGGAATCACGGGTCTTGCCAAAGGACTTAGGATAAAATAATGTGCACATGGATTTTTAGGAATAATATTAAATTAATATTCCAGGCCTAAGAACCCTAGGCTTAGCCCCTAGGCTCCTTCCTCAGCCCCTTTCCCACCTTCCAGCCCCTGATCCCTTTCCCATTCTGTGGACGCTCAGTCCCCCATCACTCTTTCATTGTGGTCGGTCTACACTGGTGGTATTTACTTTATTAATTGACCTGCATACTTACATGTACATCAACAGGTTCCTGGCCTTCAACACTTAGGCTCCCTGGCCTAACAAAACTCATAAGCCTACAGCTTATACAAAACTTGGCTCACCGGCCTATAGAACATATTTACAATTCTTTGCATGTAACATGATCTGTAACGGGGCTCAGCCTTGGGGACACTACAGGGGGGTGTATAGTCCGGGAGAGAAAGGAATGAGTGTCTAGATGTTCTTTTTCCCAGCTAGTTAGTGTAGAGTAAAGAGTAGGGAAAACATGTTTGAGTTTACCTGAAATGGAGTCCAGAGCCATTGAATCCTCAGTCTCTAAAGGGTCTAGATAGGTAGCATGAGTGTTCACCTCTGGAGAGTCTATGCGGGTGGAGAGTTCCAACAAGGAGTCTTCAGATAGCTCTTCTTCCACGAATTCGGTGCAGTGTTTCCTTAGATGACTAGTTTGTCTGCAGAGGGTGCATCTGAAGGGAATGCCGAGGTAATCTAGTTTTTTGTGGGTGTGATGTCCTCTCCATTCGATGTCGATGGATTCCAGCAGTCCCTCATGTAATTCAAGTTCCACTAGAACCTTAGCTACCATTTTGACTGGGGAAGCAATGGTCACTTTGTCCACACTGATGAAGCGTCCTAAAGTGTTTCCAATGGCCTCTAGGGCTTTTGCATTCCATAGGTGTAGAGGCAAGCTAGGTTGAAGTACCGAGAGATGTTGATGGCGGAAATAGTCTTGTGAGGGTTCAAAACTAACTCTCCATCACTTCAGGATGAGCTTGGTTCTGTCAATCACCCACAGTCTCTCTAGAATGAGTGTAGCATCCTCTGTAGTATTGAAATGGAAGATGAACCAACCTCTCGGGAGGTACAAGATCTCTGGTGCATAGCCCAGTAGATGGCTCTAGGATGAGCTCACCCAGTCTGCAATATCAGTTCTGCAGAGGTGTATGTAGGATAGTCGGCCTAAAAGCATTCAAAGGGCCAAGGTGACAAAGTCCTCCAGACTGATGTCAGCCCCAAGCACCATTTTATTCTTCATTTTCCTGGAGCGCCATGGTCTGAGAGTTAGATGTCTGTCGTTGGATGGACAAGGTCTTGCCTCTCGTCGAGGTCCTGATGGTGCTCCAAGAGTAGTATTGTGGGGTAGTCAAGCAGAAAGAGTGGTGATAGGATGTTGTGGAGGGGGGGATATATTGTGAAGGGCAAGAGTTTGTTGTTCGGGGCGAAAATAAGAGGTAGGGGTAAGGTTATGGATGTCAGCAGCGGGAGCAGTCGGGGGATCAGAAGTAAATGCAGTTGGGGAGGAGGAAAAGTGTGTCTATGTAATCTAGCGAGGAGGGGGATGATGAAGTCCAGGTTGCAGAGGCTGGTGTTTGTAAAGAGAGGCGAGTTCGTTAGCTATTTTAAAAATCCCTGCGTTCTTCCAGAGTGCCTCGTCAGATGTGCTCATCAGCTCACTGACTTCGGCCTCCATTGTGGGAGAATCGAGGAGTTATTCCTGGAAGAGACAAGGGGAGAGGGGTGTTGATGCTGGGGAGCAGGTTCTCTACAGTCATCCCTGGTCTGACGTAGGAAGGATGGGACAAAGGTCTGGTCGAATCAAAGAGGGTGGTGGGTAGAAATAGGGGATAGGGATCTATCAATCATATTTTGACCTAAACACCTTGCAACAAATCATTTTTCTACTCATAATTAATATACCATTACAATGCTACTCACGAAATAATATACTTATAAAAAAGAACTTGAAAAAAAAACTATATTATTGTTTTAAGCATTGCCTTTCCCCGGTTGGGGTATGCTAGTTTAATATAATATAAGATAATCCAAAAAAAAAGTTGATGGTAGATAATTATGTAAAATGTTTGTTTTTTAAACTAGAGGAGGAAAGATGAATTCCTTTAAGGGAGAAACCTTTTGCTTTTCCTTGTGATTCTTCTTTAATACGATTCTCATAGCACTTTATATCCTTCTTTAATACAATTCACATAGCACTTTATATCCTTCTTTAATAGAGACTCACTCTGTACCCACCATTCTTTATTCTCAAATTTCGAAAGTACAGAAAATTCGAAGGAAGCGTTAGGCGGTGGGACTTATTTATCATAATGGAATCATTCAAAGGAAGATCGGTACCGAAGGTCATGAGATCGAATCTTGTTGTCCTTATTTCATCAACATTTCGCTTTTTACGGACTACATTTGCGTACGAATTGATAATTGTGGGGTAAGATCTTAAAAGACGGCCATATGGTTTGAAAGTTGGTCGAGTAAATACGTTGCTTATTCAATTTGAATAAGTTTAGGCCAAGAAAAAATCTTGACCATTTAATGTTTAAGATGCTGGACAAATCCCCTCTGTGTACCATAAAAAGTATAAGGGTTACATCAACTTTGCATATGGATGGCTGTTTAGCACTTTTTTTTTTCCACGAGAAAAAAGTGCTCTTTATATTCAAAAGGATATAAAAAATTTACATGCCGACTTTTCTTACAGCAGCGAAAAGAAATACAAGAAGAAACTCGCTAAATACTTGGTTCATAACCATCAATGGCCTAACCTTCAAGACTATATCCATCAAGGCACAAAATCTGTTAAGAAGAAAATCAAATCAAAGGTTGATCTTGTAGATAGGTCCTTCGTTGCCATCCTCCCAATAAGAAAATCTAATTTGGCTCGGAGGGAGGAGCAATGCTTTTTTAGAGAGGGAGTCTGCCTTGGAGTTTTCCTCTCAGAAAATATGCTGGAAGGTGAGCTTGTTAAAAGGTAAAGTAGCATCCTTGGTCCTATCTTTCCAGCAATTGAGAGCTGCCACATGGAAGTCTGCCAGTCCATTCAGCCAATCAATTGTAAGCTTGGAGTCGCCAAGGAGTAACAAGGCATCGGTATGGCGACTAGCCAGCACTAGCGAAGTCCAAGCAGCTATTAGCTCCGCCTTTGTGTTAGTACCCTGTCCACCGTTCAAAGTCCAGCGAATATAGGTGTGGGGGTTTAATGCTATTTTTCCCCCAGCTCCACAAAGCGTGCCCCCTTGTTGTGAGGCCCCGTCGAACCAGGTCACCGCCCTATCGACTGGAATTTGGTAGGGTCGTCGATCTGGAGGTTTTGGCTGTATGGTCTTACCATGAATGGCTGCCTCTGTCAAAATGAGAGATGAGATAAAGTGGAAGGACGGCTTTTTGTCATTGAAAATAGCAGCATTTCTGGACAGCCAAATGAGCCAGCACAGGTGTAACGGAAGCAATGCAAGCGAGCTGTTACTCTGGATCCAGTTTTGGAAGCATGCATTGACATCATTGCCACCCCAAGTTGTGGAAATATTTAGAACAGATGTGATATAGGACCAAAGCGAACAGGTGAATGAGCAATGTACAAAAACATGCAGCGTTGATTCCATGTCCCGGGCACAAAGAGCACATCGATTCGGGCCCTCCCAACCGCGTTTTTGCAGATTGTCCCATAACAGAAGTTTATTTTTGAAAAGGAGCCAAGCAAACAATTTGTGTTTTAGAGGGCCAGGTTCTCTCCAAATCCTCTGTCTCCAATTTGGGATTGATGTCTTCCAGTTATGCGCTGCCAGAGCAAGATAAACATTCTTTGCCGTTAGTAATCCCGACTTGTCTCCCCCAATCCAGATTAGGGAGTCTGCCTGAGGATGCAGACGCACGCCGGAAACTTTGAGTTGATGAATGAACTCGTCCCATTCTGTCCTGTAATACGGATCTAGCTGAAGATCTAGTCCGCTCAGCCAAGAGTCACTCGGTGGGCCAGTTAAAGTCGGGCGGTGGAACTGTTGAAGGAAATGGAGATTTTTTCCATGTAGGTGGGCGCGCAGTGATGATGAGAGGATCGCTTTCCTACCTAGACCCAAAATACAGTCATAACCGACTTCAATCAGGTGACCGTCCCCTGGATACCAAGAAAGCCACTTTAAAATAATCGGGAGAGTAGAAGAGAAGTTTTTCCAAGTCGGCGAACCTGTTGATGGATGTATCTCTGCGTATCTAATCCATATATGGACAGGGAGTTGATGTAGATACTTTGCTTTGATGACTGTACTCCAGAGTCCTGGAAATGTTAAAATTCGCCAGAAGGTATTGGTCGAGAGAGCCTTGTGGAAGAGAGACAGGTTTTTGAGACCCCAACCTCCCATCGATTTCGGTTTAGAGAGTTCCTCCCATTTCCTGAGATGAAAGCATCTATTCTTTTTGCAGCCCGACCAGAGAAATGAAAATGAGAGTTGACAGAGCGACTTCAAAACGGTGGCTGGAATGTGTGCTATAGCCATCCAATAGACCGGAAGGCTTTCCAGTACTGCTTTAATCAGAATGTATCTTCCTCCTAGTGAGAGAAATCTGTGTTTCCAGTTGAGAATTTTGCCTTCGAATCTGTCTAAAAGCCAGGCCCAATCTTTTGTGGTGTATCTGGAGGATTTTAAGTGAAAATCTAAGTAGGTAAAGCCCTCCTCAAGCTCAAGGAAATCAATTCCAAAGAGCGCACTTAAGTCACGTTTTAAGGGCTCCTGCGCATTTGAATTCAAGAAGGAGGATTTAATGGCATTGATTTCTAAGCCAGAGACTTCACAGAAGGATGATAGGATCGTATGTATGATGGACCACTCAGCAAAATTTGCAGTTGTCAAGATCAAAACGTCATCGGCAAAAAGGATATGAAGAATATGAGTCAGCCCTACCACTTTAACTCCTTTCAGGAGACCCTCCGCTTGCTTGTTCTTTAGTAAGATGCTGAGACCTTCCAGGATCAGAATGAATAGAAGGGGGGAGAGTGAACAGCCCTGTCGGAGGCCTCTCTCGCAATGAAAGGCCTTTGTAGCTTCACCATTGATTAAAATAGCCAGGGTTGCCGAGGAGATACAACCCATTATCCAATTTGATGTAGTAGTGCCAAAACCGCTCTGGATAAGAATGAGATGCAGAAAATTCCAATTTATGCAATCGAATGCCTTTTTAAGATCCAGCTTTAGGAGAATGGCTTGTAGCTTTTTTGTTTTGATACTGTGGATGCATTCTTGTGCTACGCCGACAGCATCAAGAATCTGTCTTCCTTTGAGGAAGCCTAGCTGTTCTTCGGAAAGTGCCCGAGAGAGAAATGGTCGGATTCTAACAGCAATGAGTTTAGAGATTATTTTGTAACATAGATTGCAGAGCGATATGGGGTGGAAGTCATTAAAATGCTTGGGAAAATTTGACTTTGGAATCAAAACAACAAACGTTTTGTTTAATTGGGAGCTTATGGTCCCTCTTGATCTCGAGTCTTCAATGACATCCAAAATGTCCTGATTCATTAGATCGAAGAAATGAAGGAAGAGTTCAACTGACCAACCGTCGGGACCTGGGCTTTTCTCTCTTTTAAAACTTTTGATTACCGCGAGAAGTTCCTCCTTTGAGCAAGGTGCATGTATTAGATTTGCCTCCTCGGGAGAGATCATTCTTGGGAATAATCTGGCTGTTGTAGTCTGCGCAGCAAGTGTCGGAGCTGGTGAAGCTTTGTAAAAGGTTTTAAAGTGAGTGTATTCCGCCGACTTGATCTTAGCCTGTGAGTGGTGTAAGGTTCCATTTGTATCTTCGATCTCCCACATTTGTTTTTTTGCTCTGCGGGAGCAGGCAACTCTATGAAAGTAGTTGGTATTTTTGTCACCCCCAGCCAACCAAAGCATCCTGCTCTTTATACGCCATCTCTCCTCCTCCTCCCGTAGTAGATTGTTTTGGGCGTTCTCTAGGCATCAGATCCTGTTTTCTGTTTCCACGCAGCTAGGAAGCTGAATCTGTTGTA
Organism: Picea engelmannii; assembly: GCA_009831015.1. Lineage (NCBI taxonomy): Eukaryota > Viridiplantae > Streptophyta > Pinopsida > Pinales > Pinaceae > Picea > Picea engelmannii. Next base: position 471,843 of record ML777138.1, read on the forward strand.
AAAGGAGATACTCCAGCTCATATTCTATGCTATTGAGCTCGGCTTGTTCCCTATCCTTTTTCTCCTCAAGCCAATGAATCGAGAGTGTTTTTAAGGTATTGAGCTTACGGAACAAATTCCCTTGTGCGTCTCCTGGAGTGACAAGAGTGTCGTCCGTCCATACAGAGTTAACCAGGTTTATGAAGGTCGGATCCTTCAAGCACTGCGAATTAAATTTGAAAGGAAGACCCTTGATGCCGCGTCCTTCTCCAATTTGGAGGCATATCGGCGTGTGATCTGACAAGAAGGGCATTTTAACCCAAGCCCGACTATTGTATGAAGGCAAGAGTAAGCTCTCGGCTACCAAAAACCGGTCGAGCCTTTTAGAAATTTTTGCAGATCCTTGTCTACCGTTCCTCTAGGTCGGTAGAAGCTCCGGCGGTTTAATGTCAATCAGAGCATTTTTGAAAAAAATCTGCTGGAAGAAACTTGAAAGAGTGTCAGTCATTGCCAAGTCTCCCCAAGTTTCAAGAGGGCTGGTAGTTAAATTCAGGTCCCCGGCGAGAATGAGATTCTCTGTGGCCAGAAGTCCCAGATCGTCTAGCCACTACCAGAAGTCTTTGCGTCCAGTACAAGGACCGTAAACATTAAGCAAGTTGATATGTCGATTAAGTTCAAGACTAGTTCCAGAGAGCAAAATCCCCCCAGGACTGAGCATCGGAGAGAGATTAAATAAGGTAGGATCCCAAGTAACCAATAGGTCTCCCTAAGTTCCCACAGACCTTGCCGCATAGGACAGCCAGCTCGGTCGAAGGAGGTGCATGAAATCTCTAGCCACAGATGCAGCGACCAGTGTTTCTTGAAGGAAGATGATAGAAGGCTGAGTCTGATCAATGATTCTTCTCATGGAGGCTTGTTTCAGAGGTCTTCCGACCCCTCTGATATTGAGGGATAACAAGATCATGATTTCCCTCTAGCAAGGGCTTTGATGCCTCTAAGCGCCCCTTGTGATTGCACAGGATTGGAAACTACCGCTGATGTCGAGCCCGTCAAAGTCTTTTTCCTTGCACTACGAGTTTTTAAAGGTGAGAGCTCCAGGCCAACTCCTCTTGACCAGGTAGGGTCCAGCTCTGTTGAAGGTTTCGGTCCTGAGGTAGATGGTTGGTCAGGTAGATTCTCGGAGCCAAGTATTATAAGTTTTCCATGGTAGGTGTGGAGGGGGAGCGAGTCAAAAGGAAGGTGGGATTCAAGGGTAGAATCCTGAAGCAGGTTATCCAGTTGTGAAGCTGAGTGGGAGGGTTCTGTATAACCTGCTAGGACAATAGGGTCTTGTGAGACTTCAGCTACAGTGTATGGGTCAGTTTCCTGAGGTATAGGCGTATTTGAAATAGGATGAGCAGTATGAGGGACGGGGGTTGGAGATGGAACAACAACAGTTGGAAGATTAGTGATTGATATGGGGGGCTCGATGATAGAATTTGGTAAGGTGGTCGAGATTTTAAGAGACAAGATGGAATTTGTATGCTCTGAAATGAATAGCCTATCCGAGGCCGTGAAAGTACTGTAGAGTGAAGGGCAGAGTTTTTGAATCTTACTCACCAGTGTGTCTTTTGAAATAGAGTCATCACTTTGGTAGAACTAAGAATCAGCTGGCATATTTGGAGACGAGATATATCCATTAAAGTTTGCCTCTTCTACTGGGTCCATGATCTCCTCTGATGGGGGGTATTTGGAACAATCTCTTCTCAAGTGTCCAGTTCTGCGGCAGTAGGAGCAGCGGAACGGAATGCCCAGATAGTCTAGCCTCTGTGGGTGGAGTTGTCCTCGCCAGTCTATCTCCAAGACTTCAACTAAACCAGCCTGAATATCTAGTTCCACATATATTCGAGCTATTCTTCTGTCAGCTGCCTCTAACACGTTGGAGTCCAATTTGAGGAAACGTCCTAAAGTGTCTCCAATCATTTCAAGAGCTTTCAGATTCCAAAGCTGGAGTGGGAGGCCTGGGAGGAGTACCTAGGTATGTCGAAGACTAAAGAATTCTGTAGCCGGATTAAAACCTAGTCTCCAACGCTTAAGCATGAGACTTCCCCTGTCAATGGGCCAAAAGCCTCCAAGGATTAAAGCAGAGTCTTCTGTGGTCTTAAAAATGAACCCTAGCCATCCATGTTGTAGCAGGTGATACTTGGGAAGGTATCCAATAATGGGTTTCCAAGCTGAGTCCATCCAGTCTTCGAGCTTCTACTTGCAGTTCTGTTTGTAGGCTAAACGTCCAACTAATGCGCACATGGCTAAGTTGCAGGCTTCGGAAAGCCCAATATCCATACCAAGCATGAGTTTGGGGTGCCTGCGCTTGGGCTTCCAAACCTTTTGTGGGCGTTTCTGTGATCCTGGTTTATAATGTGTAGACGAATGCTCCAATGTCTTGTAATGAGTTTGTGAAAGGGACTTGTGTGAACCTGAGAAGTGCTGTGTATATGAAGGATGAGGCGAGGTAGAACGTGGCTCATCCAAAAGAGGCAGGGGCGGGTCATCTGTTAAGGAAGCAGCTGAATGATGGGTCCTTGAAGATGAGTAAGGAGGAAAGGGGTTATTAACAGAGTGTGGAGGTGCGTCGGGTGTCTTATTTAACTGATAGTGTTTTGCACAGAGTTCATCTATCGAGGCCAGTGTTTCTGGGTGGTCCCAAGGGTCCCCCGGGCTTTCGATAGATTTATACGCTTCCTTTGTCCCCATGTGCAGCTTCAATTGTAAATAAATCTGAAGGGCGAAAGTCAAGGACGGATAGCTCTGGCCGATAGAGAGTTCCAACCGAAATATTGGTTTAAAATGTAAAGTAGTCAGGTAAAGGGGAGCTGTGTCAGGTTACAATCAGAGCGGTTCAGTGAATCCAATGGTAGTATTGGAATGGGTGGGTAGGAAAGGCCTGAAGCTTGGAAGACAGCCTGACCAAGTATAGAGGCAAACCGTGAGTAAACAGAGATAAAACGGCTAGTAAGGTAGGAAGAGACCGCTCAGAGGTGTTTGGAACCAGCCGGGAGGTAGGAGGTAAAGCGAAAACAGTTAAATGAGAAAACGAAGCCAACCACAAGGAGATTACCGCAGGTTGAATGTTCCTGGAGACCGTCTGTATGTGGACATCCGATCATGAATCCACCTGTTGTGTGCGCTGGATCCAGTGCCTGGTTCAAATTTCTCCATGGGCGCCAAAATCGCCCAACCCCGGCCGTTTAGCACTTAATGTCACATGGATAATGTTTAAAATTATAAGGATTAGGGTTACATCAACTTTACAAGTTGGTTCATGATAAAATGTTTTTTATAATTAAAAATTTTGTCATATGGATAATGTTTAAAATTATAAGGATTAGAGTTACATCAACTTTGCATGTGGGTCTAAATTATCGCGATAAAAATATTTTTTTTAATTAAAATTTTTGTTATATAAAAAATGTTTAAAATTATAAGAATTTTGTCATATAAATAATGTTTAAAATTATAAGAATTAGGGTATCAACTTTTCATGTGGTCTAAATTATCATGATACAATTATTTTTTTTAATTAAAAATTTGAAAGTATTTTTTTTAATTAAAAATTTGAAAATTTATATTCCACTTTCATACATATTTATATTTTTCACGAAAATGAGTTTTTGTTCCATACCATCATAAACCACTATCTTCATCACTTGTGGACATTTTTATGAACCAAGTAATAACAATATAATATAATATAAATAACTTAAAATTTTATAAATTTATTTATTATATTTATATTTAAAGAAAAAATATGGTTTGATAAAGAATTAAGAATTATTAATCTTAATTTAAAACATTAAAATAATATTTTTATTATAATTAGTTTAAATTTAAAGACAATCAACATTGTTAAATAAAACGAATTTTTATGAGCTAGATAATGAAATAGGGAATTTGTCATCTTTGCTCAATTTCAAACGAATTCTTATGAGCTAGATAATGAAATAGGGAATTTGCCATCTTTACTCAATTTCAAAATATCATCATCATGGAAAAAATCTAGTAATTTTATTTATAAAAACAAAATTACAATGGTTTAGTCAAAAGACAGTCACATGTAATTTCAAACTTTTCTTTCAAATAAACCTAAAATAGGATCTATAATAGTGAAACATAATATAAAATTATTGTCAAAAATTCCAAAAAAGTATAGTCATCTTTATACATTGAGAGAATTTAACCAATCTTCCTTAAGGAGTTCATTCAGTCTTTCCATGAAGAGACATTGATCACATAACTCAATAGTAAGCAAATGATACTTACAATTGAGGAACATGAGCATATTCAAAGGAGTGCGCAAGGGTGCCGTTAATGATCTTCCATAGCCACTCCATTCTTAGATAGCATGTCTGCTTCATTGTTCTTGCCCCTATAAACATGCATGAAAAAGATGTGGGAGAACATTGATTTCAAAAGAAAAATGCCATGAAAAAGAGGTTGCAGAGTGAAGTTGTGAAAATTGAATTCTCCTTTCATCCATTGAATCATAGGCAAAGAGTCTCCATAAATTTGAATTTGAGAAATGCCTTGTTCTTGAACTAGTGTTCAGATAAGTTTTAGAGCCATATGTTCACATAAGTTATTTGTGTTGTTTCCTAATCTAGCCTTAAAATAGATGTTGTGAGTAGGGGATATATGTAGAATTCCCACCACTCCACCTTTTGGGGGGGATCCTTGGGAGGGTCCATAAAAACAAATCCCAAAGCAAGTCTTTGTTTATGACTTCTTCAGGGAGTGTTTTGATATACATCCTTCCTTAAAATGAGGAAATGCAAAGATGATGTTTAGACTTTGGATAACACATTTTAAAGGCATGGTGTTCTTATCCTCAAAGAGCTTAGAATTTCAAGCCTACCAGATTCCTTTTACTAAGGTTATAGGTAGATATTTATACCTCTTTGTGGCTTTGTTCATACACTAGTTCACGAGGGCCTCTTATGCGGAGTTCCCCTTCCAAGCATTGCTCAAAGTAGTCAAATAAATCGTTTCCTACCAGACTTCAAGTGTATAGGCACAAGTCATAATAAAGTGAGAGTTTGTTTCCAAGTCATATTTGCAGAGACAACATCAACTTGGTCCCTCATACATTCTTTTTTGAAGGACGTCACATGTTAAGGCTTTGTTGTTTAACAACAACCACATAAAAAGTTTTGATTTGTATGGGAATTTGAATTTCAATAGAAGCCTCAACCACCAAGATTTGGGACCATCGTTACGCTCAATAGCTAAGGCATTGTATCATAGTCTAGGCTCATAGTTACCTGTAGGACTCAAATACCAAATGAGTTGATCGTCTTGATCATTTAGATTTATGAAGCAACTTCTTAGCTTTTGAATATAGTGTTCCCATATGTCTGAATTCTCCTCTTTTGGTCCAATATCTTCCTAGGAAAGCCATTGTTGTGGTTTGTCCAAAGTTCCTACTCCCCAATATACTTGTCTCAGAGTATGGTAGCCTCAACTTTTTAGATTCATAACTTGATGGCATGGCAGCCTATATGTGTCATTGCTACCAATCTAGGGGTCCAAGCCAATTTGGACTTTGTTTCCTTTGCCAACTTTCTAAACCAACCAATTGCATATCAAGGGGTGTTATGATATTTAAACACTTAGGAGTTAGTTAAGATTAACTTGGTCTAATGTGTCGTTAGGTAAAAGTGTATTTGTTAGTGTGTTTCTTTAGTATGCATTTGTCGTTAGGTAATTTGAAGATCACGATATGTTCCCGACATAGAGTGATCTAATAGTTCATATTCTCCTCGATCTTAACGACTACATTGATCCATGGCTTAGCACTCGAATGGTCCATGATCTCTATTTAAAGAGCATGGAGGGTCATTTGCTAATGATCAATTGTGAGAAACTCTCTTGTAAAGCTCTCTATAAAATTTTCTTTTGCATTAATAAATTGCTCCAAGTGGCCATGTTGGTTGGGGCCATGGATGTTTCCCCATAGGGGTTTTACCATGTGAAAACATCTCTATGTTGATCTTTGATCTGGTTGTGTGAGTGGTTACTAAAGTTGTTATTCCTCTGTTGGAATACATGTGTTGTTGAACATGGTATTAGAGCTCATTTAAAGAGTCACTCCCGTTGTAGATTGAGGTCATGAAGTTGTGTTGCCTCATCTATGGTTGCTTCCATTTTCATGCATTTATGGGCTGATAGGATTGTTCCATTGAATATGGAGCACTCGTTTTAGTCAAGAATGCTCTTCGTTTCATTTTGAAAGGTTTTTGTTTGCCCAATATATATCCATTTCGGTCAGATCTAGAGGTATAGAGCTGAGATATACCCTTTTAAATTTTCACAGAGTTATTATTTCAGTTTTCAGTTTTTTATTTTCAGGTTGCTACTCTTTTTTATTTGTGTATGCTCTTTGCCTTGCGCCCTGTGTGATCTTGACAAATCAGAAACATATCAGAAATAGTTTTCTTGTTTATGTATGTTGTTTTCCATATGCTTTGTGTGATCTCGATAAATCAGAAATAGAGAGAAAAGTTGCATTTTCTAGGTAAGCTAACCGAGATCTAACCCTTGTTGTCGTCAAAAAGCTAATTTTTTTTCTTGCATGAAAATGGGTTTTTATGAGCACGCTCTCCAAGGCCGTCTACAATGATAACAACAACGACAATCCTCCTTCTAAACAATACAATATGTTTTTCCATAGCTCACTTGGTTAAAAGGTACTTTATTAAGTAAGATGTCTTGAATTCAAGTCTTTTTTTTTGTTTTTGTTTTTTGTTTTTTAAAGTTCATGCATCCATTGTAAAGTGTATTTCACTTCATTTATAAAAGTGAATCACTATAAATAGCTTTAATATTTTATTTTAAAGTTATTTATTTTGCATTCAACTTTATTTTATAAAGCAACTTCATTGTAAAAGTGATTCCTGCTTATTTTATAAAAGTAGTTCAGTTCATAAGCAACTTATTTCTAAAAGTGAGGTTATTAGGAGGGGTATCACCATGTGGACCAACTTCTACCTGCCATGTGGCTCTTTGGTTACCGTTTATTCCTTTCTTTAAAATGGTATAACTTTCACATTCAAACTCTATTTCAGTGCCGATTTTTTTTAAACAACCTATTTTTTCGAGAAATTTCCATCAATTTCATTTTTTTCTACGTATTTTAATATGGCATCTCTGAGTGATCTTGTTCTTACTAGCACCAACTACTTCCAATGGAAATCCCATATGGAGGATTTATTAAGAAGTAAAGGATTGTACCAGATTACCTTGGGAAAAGAAGACGAACCCATTGATGATGACAAGTATGTCAGTGGATTAATAAGAAGGATGAGGCTCGTGGAGTAATAAGAATGTCCATATCTCCTAATTTAAGGTTTCACCTTCAAAGACTTGATGCCCACAATAAATCTTGGGAAAATCTTGAAGTTGTGTTTGGTAAACACAATATTATTCAAGCCCACCAAACATAAAATTAGACAATGACTTTAAGTCCAAATGGTTTTTCGCGCATTGAATACTATTTATTTAAATTCAAAACACTTAAAATTTAATGTGAAGAGTGTAACATAAAGTTGGATGATGAGCATTTCATATATATTATTCTTGCTAAGATTGGTAGTACATATTCATCATTTGCATCTACCTTCTATGTCAGTAGAGAATCTCTAGGGACCTCTTATCAAAAACCCACTCTTGAGTCCTTTGTGATGCTTTGATTAGAGAGGAAGATAAGCTTGTGCAACTTGGAGTGATCAACACTATACGTACATCCAACAAAGCCTTAGTGTATCAGCAGGAAGATAAATCCAAGAACCTCAATAAGCAACATCCTCACCACAACAACAAGCAAAACAAGGGTCCCAAACTCACTCAACCAACTTCCGCTCCTAATGGTGACAAATGATCAAAATCTAAAAGTAAGTAGACATATAGACATTGCAATTTTTGTGGAAAATATGGTCATGATTAGTCCAATGTTTTAAGAAGATGGAAGCTTTAAAAGCAACAATGAAGAAGCAAAACATCAATATTGATTCTTCTTCTTCTTCTTCTTCTTCTCATGGACTTGTATTTTTTGCTTCTGGTTTCTCCTTCAATACAACTTCTACTTATTCTTCTGATGAATGGCTTATTGATTCTATAGCATCTTATCATATGGCTAGGGATAAATCCATATTCTCTGCTCTTAATGAATGTAACACCATAAAAATATTTGTTGGTGATGATATATCTTTTAGTGTTGTAGGGTTTGGAATAGTTCAGGTAGATAATGGTCATTTTAATGATGTATTATGTGTTCCAAGTCTTTCTTGCAACCTTTTATCAGTATATCAAATCACTTATTTAGGTGAAGGTGAAACTGTAGAGTTTTGACCTCATCAAGTTGTAATTAATGATCTAAAAGATCCTCAGCATGTTCTTGCAACTAGAATTATTGATGGTATTACTAGGTTGTACAAGTTTGACAACTTTGGGTCATCATCTTTTCTATCCATTTTTGTTTCTCATAGTGATGACTTGAGTAAACTTTGGCATGGGTGGTTTGGTCATCTAAACTATCGCCCATTGCAGCAACTATGTAACCAACACATGGTGACTGATCTTCCTCTTGTTTCATGGAGAGATGGTGTTTGTGTCGGGTGTGTTCTCAACAAATATCATCAGGAAAATTTTGAAAAATGTGCCTCTTGGCATGCCTCGACCCCATTGCAGCTAGTTCACAATGACTTGTGTGGTCCACTTTCTTCTCCTTATTTTTTTGGGTGCAAGTATTTCTTAACTTTCATTGATGAATTCTTTAGATGCACTTGTGTTTACTTCTTAAAACTTAAGAGCGAAGTTTTTGACAAGTTCTTGGCCTACAATACCCTTTTAGAAAATCAATCTAGACATCAAATTCAAAGGTTAAGAACATATAATGGAGGTGAATATGTTAACAATCAATTTACAAGTTACTACACTGCACAGATCATCCAAATCCAACATATTGTTCCATATACACCACAACAAAATGGTGTTGTTGAGAGAAAGAGCTGCACATTAAAAGAAATGGCTAATTGTATGATCCAATCTAAGGGATTAAGTCTAAATTATTTGGTGGAAGCCATTAACTCTGCAAATTACGTAGTAAATCACACTCCCATAAGGGATCTTAAAAATATAACATTGGAAGAAGCATGGACTAAACTTAAGCCAGATGTAAGTGTTGAAATGTACACTTGACACTGAGTTGGG
>ML777138.1:487667-523611 GCA_009831015.1 Picea engelmannii
TTCATAGCCCATTTTTAACAATAACTTGGACCCTATTCCTCTTGTGTGATTTTCAAAAACACCAAAACATTCATCTTGAGAGGAATTAGAAGATAAACTAACATTACATACCTTATGTTCATGCATGTACTTGGTAAGGGTTTTCTTTGCCTCATGGAGTTGAGTCTCCATCTCATGCAACTTTTCAAGAAGCTGATCTTTCTCCTTCTTCATGGCCATCAACTGCTCTTCAAGGGCAATGCTCTCCTTTATATCTTCCAACATATCTTTCACCACATCTCTCATGGTTAGTAATTCCTTCAACATCTCTTTGTCAAAGAACTTTGATTTTGAAGATGTATGAGAACTATCAATGTTTGAAGCTTCCTCCATCCTTGCAAGATGTCAAACTTCAACACAAAACTTGCACACTAATACCAATAGCTAAATCTCAATCTATCAATGGCAATCACATGAGAAAAACAAACTATGCTCTGATACCACCTGATCTGAAAATAGTGGGCTGACTTGTTATGCATGCAAGCACCCTCTACTTCATTAAAATAAACTTTACAGGACCTTGCCCCATGTGTTAAAATATGCAAGATAAATTATGTGCCAAGTTTATGCATCTTCTTTTAAATGTTCATGTGTGAGGAAATGTTCTTTTAAATGGTTAAATATGTACTTTAAATAAATACACAACAACATAACTTGCAGCAAATAAACCATCAAACTCACAACAATAAAAAGATGATAAAGGAGTTCACCCCTCTCTGGGCTACATCTCCTTGAGCCTCCATCAATGGACTTGGCTCTCTAGGATTAATTTGTCAAAGATTCTTTTACAATATATTGCTCAACTCCAATGGAAATACTGACTGTACCATTGGGATCAGAATACATAAAAACCCCAAAAATGACTAATAAAACTCTGAAAACGGATCATGGCTCATCCAGGCATGACCTCTTCTGCATGTGGCCTTAAGCTTCCTTGAGCTTCTCTGTGGAAAAAACACATATAAAAGTCCTCAAATGGATCTGAAACCTATCCCAAAGTGTTCAAAGAATAATAATTAGCCAAAAATGATTAGTCAATCACAGAAAACAAACATAGGCTCATCTGAGCATGACCTCAAACATTGAGGGCTTCAAGCTCCCTAAAGCTCTCTAAAACTTCAATGGTTAAAAACCTGCAAAAGAATTCTTCAAATGGCTTTGAAAATAGTGCCAATGGATTCAGAACGTCCAAAAACCCCTAGCAGGGCTTTTACGACACCTCATTTGGCCAAAAAATGAAGAAGATAGGCCTCCTACCATTTTCTTCCTTCAAGCTTGTCGTCTCTGGTTTGCCAAAATGCACCTCCGTACGTTCAACCAAGAACACGCTCAAAAACCCGTGCTATAACCTAGCATACATGCATAACCGCAAAACTAATCAAACTGTAGGACAGTTAGGGCACGCCCAGCCCCTAACCGCTAAGGCCACGGTCATAAGGTCACCATGTGACCATGTGCTATTGCAAAATAGGGCTAGGTTTCAAGGCGAATAGATATCCAACAAGTGTCAGCATATGGTTGTATAACCATTTCATAAACCAAACTCCAAACTTCTATGCATTTCTTTTAACAGTGGTCATATATTAAAAACATAAAATCGGGGTTTAAAACCATTGGAAAGGTGCGTGTGCACGGTCTCTATGTAGCAAGGGTCATATGTATAAATGTATATGACTGGGGGCTGGGGCTAAACCCCAGCCCGGACGCGCCCCATATCACACTTCAATTCAATTCAAATATAATAAAAACCATATGATTTACAAGGACCACCGTGTGGGCTAGTGGTAGCCCACACACTACCAAAGCGCTAAACCTTGGGGGAGGTCCGGGGTTCGATCCCCATGAACTCCATAAATTTTTAACCAACCAACCTATACCATGGTGCCACGTGGCAGCCCACGACTGGGCCACGTGGCACCTCATAATTTGCCAAAGACCATGCCATGTGTCACCAACAGATTCACCCAAACTGCTAACTCAGAAATGACACATCAGTACTTTCCATGTCACCTACCACATCGGTGGTCATACCTTTGCCACGTCATCCTGTATGGACTGTACGGACTGTACAATCAACACAATTTTTTTTTTACCTGTTTGGCGATTCGAACAAATAACTATATTTCTCTCATCCTACGTCTGTTTGAACCCAAACAAGTTGCGTTGGGTGTGTGATGATGAGAGCTATGCTCTCATTTGTTTTGAAGCAATTATGAGAACTTTTATTTTTGAGCTAAATTTTGACCCCTGGTCCAGATTTTGATCATTGATTGATACCCCCTGAAATTCTCTGCTACTTTTTCTCTTCTCCCCTTTTTACAAAATTGACAAAAAGGACATTTTCATGTTTCCTTTGAGGTTATACTACCCCTAAGGTGATGCTCTCCTTTTTCCATTTTCTCCTTCTTGTATTCTACAACTCCCCCTATCAATGATTTTTCTTTCTTTGGCTAAAGGATTATGACATCATCAAGATTGTGTCATATTCTTCTATAGGGACTTCCCTTTCTTGAGATTCATCTATTTCATATTGAATTTCACATTCCTTATTAGAACCTTCACCCATCATTTTCTTGTTATTAATTTCTTTATTTTCAGGTGTAAGATCATCTTTCTTGATTTCTCCTTCATATTTTCTTCTCCATATCTTTCTATGAGATATTCTGCTTTTTGGACCTTTTCTTTCTAATTGTGTTTTTGGAGACTTGTCATCTCCTTTCTTCTTCCAAATTTTATTTGGTTTTCTCCCTGGCTTGAATGAATTATTTAAGGATTTGTTGATTAAGGTTGGTTGTCATTGATGTCAACTCTTGAAGGAAGTTGGAGAGCCCAGGTTTGGGTAATGGACCCAAGTTTGTTTGATAGATAATAGTATGAGTTTTGATATATTTGTAGGTAATACTATTCTATATGGATAGTACATTTCATGCCATTTCCAGTGGTATGTGGAACGTCACATAACTCCTCACGGTTAGAGAGTTATGGCCATGTGAAGTTGAAGAACCCTCATGAGTCATCTAGAAGCCCCAAAAGGTCAAAGTAGTCAAAGTGGTTTAAAAGATTTTTAGAAGGTAAATAGTAAAGTGAAGTGATGAGTGTACTATAATTCAAAGTTAATACAAAATAAATTATTTAAATAATAAATTTAATGGAGAAATTACTAAGTTGACAAGTTGTTAGAAGTGGGTTAGCCCTAAAATAAGGAAATTGGTTTAAGATGGTTAGAAGGTAACCCCTTGAGGTAAAGTGAAGTGATGAGTGTACTATAAGTCAAAGTGGATAGAAAATAAATTATTTTAATAATAAGTTTAATGTATAAATTACTAATTGGACAAATGGTTAGAAGTTGGTTAACCCTAAAATAAGAAAAGTGGGTTAAGATGGTTAAAAGGTAACCCCTTGATGAAGCTACATGAAAGTATAAATAAGAGGCAAGGCTCTCTCATTTTATATCACATTTGAGAATATTGAATATATATAGGTGACTGAGGTAACCAAAGGATATCTAAGCCGAATTTCAGAGAGAAGGTGAAGTAAAGAAGGCCGAAATTCAAGGGAGGATAAAATATTTTGATGATGCTTTCTAAGGTATGTTATTTATAGGTCATCTCACCATTTTCGCAATAAATTTTTTTCTAGAATGATTCTGAACATGAAATTGATAGGTCATTGAGAAAACATATCCAAGTATCTATGGTACTAATTTCATCTTGTGGTTCATTGTATTTTTGGAGTTACACTCCATGGAAAATAGGGTTTGTGGCTAGTCCCGAAAGTAGTCTAAAACATGTGTTTTGGGTAAAAACGTCATAAATTCTTCATAACAGATCCAAATTAAGTAAGAAATTTTTTTTTTGTTAGAGTACATACTTTAGTATTCTGTGTAAAAGTTTCAGATCCATACAACAAATATTCTGTGTGGGGCACGCTCTACAAGTTTGCTCTCTAGAATAAGACATAATTCAACAAGGTACACAATTTTTGCTATAACTCCTTTTATGAGAGGTTCCAAGTAGTGACACCAGGAGGAATTGTATAAGACACAATGAAGAACATTGCATACTATTTTCAGATCTTTATTCATTACATGTACATAGTTATGATTATTTCAAGTTAGGGTTGTTGACTAATCCAAAGCTAGTCATGTGAGACTAAAGAAAAGTTTGATGAAGATTCTAGTCTCTTGTTGTTAGATTTAAGGAAGGTTTTCAAGTATGTGATCATATAAAATAGGTCTATTACAGAGTTACAAATAAGATTTGGATGATGAAATTGATGAGGGATTTTGGTTGAGGTACATGTTGGGTACATGGTTGAGACAAGTAGTTGATGAGTTGGCACATACATGAGGTATATAGTTGATGATGCTGGTACATATTGATGAGTCATAGTTGATGAGTAGTTGATACATGATTGGTACATACTTGGTACATGGTTGGATGCACTTGTTTATGGTACAATTTGATTACAGGTTGTTTGGTACAGGTTGGTGCATGGTTGATGCACTTGTTTATGGTACAATTTGATTACAGGTTGTTTGGTACAGGTTGGTGCATGGTTGATGCACTTGTTTATGGTACATGTTGATTACAGGTTGAGGTAGATGTTGATGGATGGTTGATGAATGGTTCAGGTTTATTGGTACGGGTTGTTTGGTGCAGTTTTAATGGTACAGGTTTACAACAATATATCTCAAAGTGATAGTTTGACAGTGGTTCCATCATTCTACTTATATGTCAGGGCGGTTGGACGGGGCAAGGACAGGTGGTTGTAGCCACCTTTCGGTTGTAGCTAGAGAATATAGGGGGTTGTATCCTCCTTCTAGTTGTAGCCAGAGAATTGGGGAGTTGGAGCTTCCCGTAGGTTGTATCCTGAGAAACTAGGGGGTTGTAGCCTCCTTCTAGTTGTAGTGAGAGAATTGGGAGTTGGAGCTTCACTCAGGTTGTAGCCTGAGAAACTAGGGGGTTGGAGCCTCCTTCCAGTTGCAACTGGAAAAACAAAGGAAGTTGGTGCTTCCAATGAATAAAATTATTCAATACATATAAGAAAAAACATTTTGTGGTTTTCTCCTGCTTTAGGTTTCCATGTAAAACACAGGTGTATTGTGTATGTGTATGATTTTTCATTTCTTCATTGTTCATTTAATCTGGAATTATTGGATGATAACGCTACATTGATATAACACTTGGATTATATGGTTAAAAAGGATTAAATTTGTCTATTACTGATTCACCCCTGCTATTAGTAATCCAACAATTGGTATCATAGTAGGTTCCTTCAGAAATTAGTTTAACCACTGAAAGATAGATCATGGAGAGAAACAACTTGTATAAAAATGGAATACCACTGTTTGATAGACAAAAGTATTCATTTTGGAGCATAAGGATGAAGACATATATACAGGCACAGGGATTTGAAATTTGATAATCAACTGTAGATGGATACACAGTACCAGTAGTTCCACCAACAAATGAAAAAGCAATGAAACTCGGTTAGAGTAATTACAAAGCCACAAATGCACTTCTGAATGGTCTCGGTGAAACGATATTCACCAAAGTTGCACATTGTAAATCTGCTAAAGAGATTTGGGACAAACTTTGAAATATTTATGAAGGAGATTCAAAAGTCAAAGAAACAAATATTCAAACTTACAGAGGTCAGTTCGAACAACTAAAGATGAAGGAAGATGAGAATATTGCAACTTACTTCTTATGAGTCGATGAAACAATAAATGCAATCATAGGATTCAGAGAAGAAATTCAAGAATCTGTAATGTTCAAAAGGTACTAAGATCTCTTCCTATGAGATTTGACACTAAGATATCAGCACTAGAAGAAAGAGAAGATATGAACTCAATAAAAGTGGATGAACTACATGGAATATTCACAGCATATGAAATGAGAATTGAACAGAAAAATCCAGATGTAAAAGAAGCATCCTTCAAAGCATGCAAAAGATCAAAGAAAAAGGGAAAGCAACAAGAAAAAAAAAATAGCAACAATAGTGACATCTTGGAAGATGATGAAGAAGAGGCCAACTTTGTCAGAAGACTGAACAAGGGAACCGACGATAGGTATAGAGGTAAGCTTCTTTTAATTTGTTTTAATTGTGATGGTATTGGTCATTTTGCTAACAAATGCCGTCATAAGAAAAGGATAAATGATGAAGGTGACTCAAAAAGAAGACAAACATATAAAGGCAAAAGAACCACAAATAAAGTTTTCAAGAAAATCTTATGCACCAAAGAAGACATCTCATCATCAGATGAAGATGAAGTCAGTGATAGTGAGACATACAGACTTATATTCATGGCAGTAGAAGACTCTGATAAATAAGACTCCGAAGAAGAATATGAAGAAGCCGAAGAAGAATATGAAGAAGTCGAAGAAGAAATTGAAGAGGTAGAAGTTGACTATTTAGAGGAATTGATGAGTGCCATAGAAGTTATGAGAAGAGAAAAGAGGAAAAATAAGAAGCGACAAGAAGAACAGGACAAGAAATAAGACACTCAGGAATTAGAACAAATGATCACAAACTTGAAGGTTCAAATTGAATAAGATAAAAGAATTGAAGAAGCACTCAAAGAGTAGCTAGAAGGAAGAGACAGAATCATTGAAAATTTGGAAGCAGATATTGTCACATTAAGAAAGGATATTCAAAATACAAATATGCAGAACAACTCAAAAGTTTTGAATGACATTATCAACAGTCAAAGGCCTAATCATGATAAGTCCGGACTTGGATACAATCAGACAGAAAAAGGATCAAGCTCCAAAACAATAGAACAATAAACATATCCAAAAATATATGCAGAAACAATCAAAGGGGACATGAAGGTCTACAGAGAAAATTACAGGGACACTCCTCCACTGAGAAGATTCAGATTTGAGAATCAACAACCAACAGAAACATATAGGTCTCAGGAAGAAGAAGGATTCATAAGATCACCTCCTTTCAGAAGATATTCAACTCCCAGGTATCAAACTATATTTTTTTGTTTATGTTATGGATGTAATAATTTTGGACATAAAGCTGTGAATTGCAGAGATAACAACATGAACATAAGCAAATTTGAAATTCATACACAAAAGGGTTATCCAATAAGGCCTAGTGAAACACAAAGAAGAAGTTACAACAGGTTTGAATCATTGATCACTGAAGTGGAATGATACAAGTGTAACAACTTTGGACACATGGCCAAAGATTGCAGATTGACAATCCCTCCTAGAGAACCACAAAAGAACAACAACAATCACAGACATGAACCTCAGAAAAGGACATGGATAAGAGAGAAAAATCAATACAACAATGAAGAATGAACACTCGCTCTACAAGCTACGTAGAAGAAACGTGGTTGGTATGTTGATAGTGGCTGTTAAAAACACATGACAGGTGATAGTGACAGGTTTCTTACATTAAGAAAGGAAAGATATGGATCAGTCTCCTTTGGAAATGATAATTCAACTAAAATCATTGGAAAAGGCATAGTCAGAATTGGGAACAAGAATACAAAGGCAGAAAATGTTCTACTAGTAGAAGATATGAAACATAATCTTCTAAGTGTGAGTCAAATGTGTGACCAAGGTCATAAATTTACTTTTGATTCACAAAAGTGTGAGATAAGAAAAAAATGTTCAGGAAAATTGATTGCTACAGCTGCGAGAACTTCAAGCAACATATATTTGTTAAGTGAAATTGGAAATGAAAAGTGTTGTCTAGGAAAGGAAGATGAAATTTGGCTATGGCATAGAAGAATGGGTCACATACATTTTGATAACCTTGTCAAAGTAAGAAAAAGAGAAGTAGTCAGAGAAATGCCCCAAATCACGAAACCAACCAACACTTTATGCAAGCATTGTCAACAAGGAAAGAAAACAAAGACCAGGTTCAAATCAAAGGAATATTTAATGACAAGACCACTAGAAATTGTGCATACTGATCTAGTTGGACCAACTACAACAAAGGGTTTAAAAGGTGATAAATACTTTATGTTATTAGTTGATGATTATACAAGAATGATTGTAGTTTTCTTTCTCAAGAATAAGTCAGAAGCTTTTGAAAACTTCAAGATCTACATGGAAATGGTTGAAAATGAAATGGATTCAAAAATCAAATGCTTGAGATCTGATCATGGATGAGAGTTCACTTCAAAGGAATTTATGGACTACTGCAACAGTCATGGAATAAAAAGGAAATTCTTCGTTGCTAGGACACCTCAATAGAATGGAGTTGTTCAAAGAAAGAACATGATAGTACATGAAATGGCTCGAACAATGCTAATGGATTCCAAATTGACAGATATTTTTTGGACACAGGAAGTGTATACAACAGTTCACATTCAAAACAGAGTAATGCTCAAATACAACACTGACAAAACTCCCTACGAGCTATGGAAATGAAGACCAACAAATGTAAATCACTTCAGAGTTTTTGGAAGCAAATGCTACATCAAAAGAGAGGATGGAAGAATGGGAAATTTTGACTCTCGTGTGGACAAATGATTACTTGTTGGTTACTCAAGTATAATGAATGCATACAAGTGTTACAACCTAATATTGAAAAAAGTTGTGGAAAGCATCCACGTAACAATTGATGAAACAGGTAGACAAGAATTAAAGGAAGAAGAAAATGAATCAATGGAAAAAATTTACGAAGAAGAAACAAAAGATGAAAAAGAAGGGGAAGATGAAGAGGATTCGACAGAAGCAAAAGAGAAAGTTCAGCAAGTGACTCCAAAAACACCTAGCAGACGAGTACAGAAGAATCATCCTTCAGATCAGATTATCGGAAACAAGGATGCAGGAGTTGAGACTAGAAGAAGAATGCATTCACCATAACAAATGCACCTAGTACTCACATCTATGATTGAACCAACTTGTTTTGAAGAGGCCAACGATGATGGATTTTGGAATAAGGCCATGGATGAAGAATTGGATCAAATAGAGAAAAATGACACTTGGGAATTTGTTCCAAGACGAAAAGATAAGAATGTGATTGACACAAAGTGGGTATACATGAATAAATTGAATGAATATGGAGAGGTTACAAGGAACAAAGATAGATTGGTATGTAAAGGATATACACATATTGAAGGAATTGACTTTGAAGATAAATTTTCCCTAGTTTCTAGAATGGAAGCAATCCAATTGCTTTTAGCTTATGCATGCTCCAAAAATATTAAAGTGTATCAGATGGACGTAAAATTAGATTTTCTGAATGGGGAACTTGAATAAGAAGTCTACATTGAACAATCAGAAGGAATTCAGTTGTCAGAGAACACAGATTATGTGTGTAAATTAAACAAGGCCTTGTATGGTCTAAAAACGGCTTCTAGAGCATGGTACTCTAGACTAGATAAATATGTACAACATCCAGGGTTCAAAAAGGAAAGTACATAAAACAACCTCTACATCAAGGTAAGTCAAGATAGTATTTTATTAATTGAATTTTATGTTGATGATATTATTTTCGATAATGATGATGACAGGTTAATCCAAAAATTTGCAAAGGATATGCAGAATGAATTTGAAATGTCATTACATGGAGAACTATCCTTCTTTCTGGGACTTTAGATACGTCAAAGAAACCAAGGAATTTTTATCTCAAACCAAGTATATCAGAGAAATGGTAAAAAGGTTTGGAATGGAAGATTGCAAACCAGTTATCACTCCCTTGCAAACCAGTTGCAAGTTAAGAAAAGATGATGATTGGAAGTCTATAGATCAGAGGCAATACATGTCAATGATTGGTAGCCTACTATATGTGACAACATCCAGATCAGATGTAATGCAGGCAGTTGGACAGGTGGCACGATTTCAAGCAACACCAAAGGAATCACATGTATTAGCAGTGAAGAGGATTTTCAAATATCTCAAAGGAACAAAAGAGTTTGGATTATGGTATCCAAAAAGAAATGATATATCACTTATTTCCTACATAGATGCAGATTGGGTAGGTTGTATTGATGACCGACGAAGAACCAATGAAGCAACATTCTACTTGGGTGAGTGTTTAGTATCATGGATAAGCAAGAAACAATCATCAATATCTTTATCTACAGTCGAGGCATAGTATATTCGAGCAACAACATGTTGTACACATGTTCTATGGATGAAACAAACTCTGACCGATATACAAGTTGAGTATGATGAGCCCATTCCAATCTATTGTGATAATACAAGTGCCATTAGTATCTCAAGGAACCCGGTGATGCACTCCAAGACGAAGCAGATTCCAATCAAGTATCACTTTCTAAGATAACAAGTTGCAGAAAAGAACATCAGAGTTGAGTATGTGGGAACAAAAGAACAAGTGGCAGACATCTTTACAAAACCACTTGCACGGGAAGCCTTTGAGTATCATCGCCAGAGACTCGGAGTTATTTCTACTCCAAAATGAATTCTTTTGAATATTGAACTTTTATGTCTTAGATGTACACGAGGAAGAACCATAAAGAGGACAATTCAATTAGGGGGAGCAACCCCGGATGGAAAGATACCTTTGTCATTGATGACAAAGGGGGAGAGATTTATTAGATGCAGAGGACATGTGCATGGTTCTAGGAGGATCATGAGTGATATAAATTCAGTATTGCATGATATAATTTCAGTATTGCATCAGAGTGTTTCCATCAATTCCAAAGGGGGAGATTGTTGATTAAGGTTGGTTGTTATTGATGTCGACCCTTGAAGGAAGTTGGAGAACCTAGGTTTGGGTAATGGACCCAAGTTTGTTTTATGGATAACTGTATGAGTTTTGATATATTTGCAGATAATACTATTCTATATGGATAGTACATGTCATTCCATTTCCAGTGGTATGTGGAATGTCAAATAACTCCTCACGGTTAGAGAGTTATGGCCATGTGAAGTTGGAGAACCCTCATGAGTCATCTAGAAGCCCTAAAAGGTCAAAGTAGTCAAAGTGGTTTAAGAGATTTTTAGAAGGTAAATAATAAAGTTAAGTGATGAGTGTAATATAATTCAAAGTGAAGACAAAATAAATTATTTAAATAATAAAGTTAATGGAGAAATTACTAAGTTGACAAGTGGTTAGAAGTGGGTTAGCCCTAAAATAAAGAAAGTGGTTTAAGATGGTTAGAAGGTAACCCCTTGAGGTAAAGTGGAGTGATGAGTGTACTATAAGTCAAACTCAATACATAATAAATTATTTAAATAATAGAGTTAATGGATAAATTACTAATTGGACAAGTGGTTAGAAGTTGGTTAACCCTAAAATAAGGCAAGTGGATTAAGATGGTTAAAAGGTAACCCCTTGAGGAAGCTACATGAAAGTATAAATAAGAGGCAAGGCTCTCTCATTTTATATCACACTCAAGCATATTGAATATCTACAAGTGACTGAGGTAACCAAAGGATATATAGGCCGAATTTCAGAGAGAAGGTGAAGTAAAGAACACTGCAATTCAAGAGAGGATAAATTCTTTTGATGATGCTTTCTAAAGTATGTTATTTACAGGTCATCTCACCATTTTTTCATTAAAGTTTTCTCTAGAATGACTCAAACTGTGAAATTGACAGCATATTGAGAAAACATATCCAAGTAGCTATGGTATGAATTGCAGCTTGTGGGTCATTCTACTTTTGGAGTTACACTCCGTGGAAAATAGGGTTTGTGGTTAGTCCTGAAACTAGTCTAAAACAAGTGTTTCATGTAAAAATGTCACAACTTCTTCATAACAGATCCAAATTAAGTAAGATAATAAGTGTTGGTTAGAGTACATTCTTTAGTATTCTATGCAAAATTTTCATATCCATACAACAAATATTTCATGTGGGGTACGCTCTACAAGTTCTCTCTCTAGAATAAGCCAACATTCAACAAGGTATGCCATTTTTTCTATAACTCCTTTTCTGAGAGGTTCCAAGTAGTGAAACCTGGAGGAATTGCATAAAGCACACTGACAAACATTGTGTATTGTTTTCATATCTTTATTCATTACAAGTACATAGTTATGATTATTTCAAGTTAGGGTTGTTGACTAATCCAAAACTAGTCATGTGAGACTAAAGAAAAGTTTGATGAAAATGCTAGTCTCTTCTTGTTAAAGTTAAGGAAGGTTTTTAGGTATGTGATCATATACGCTAGGTCTATTATAGAGTTACAAATCATATTTGAATGTTGAAATTGATGAGGGCTTTTGGTTGAGGTACATGTTGGGTAGATGGTTGAGACAATTAGTTGATGAGTTGGCACATACATGAGGTGTATAGTTGATGATGTTGGTACATCTTGATGAGTCATAGTTGATGAGTAGTTGATACATCATTTATAAATACTTGGTACATGGTTGGATGCACTTGTTTATGGTACAGGTTGATTACAGGTTGTTTGGTATAGGTTGGTGCATGGTTGATGCACTTGTTTATGGTACAGGTTGATTACAGGTTAAGGTACAGGTTGATCCATGGTTGAAGTTTATTGGTACAAGTTATTTGGTGTAGGTTTATTGGTACAATTTTACAACAGTATATCTCAAAGTGATAGTGTGACAGTGGTTCCATCATTCTACTTATATGTCAGGGCGGTTAGACGGGGCAAGGACAGGTGGTTGTAGCCACCTTCTAGTTGTAGCTAGAGAACATAGGGGTTTGTAGCCTCCTTTTGGTTGTAGCTAGAGAATTAGGGAGTTGGAGCTTCCCTCAGGTTGTAGCCTGAGAAACTAGGGGGTTGTAGCTAGAGAATTGGGGAGTTGGAGCATCTCTCAGGTTGTAGCTTGAGAAACTAGGGGGTTTGAGCATCCCTCAGGTTGTAGCTTGAGAAACTAGGGGGTTTGAGCATCCTTCCAGTTGCAGCTGGAAAAACAAAGGAAGTTGGTGCTTCCAATGAATTTAATTCTTCAAGACATATAAAAAAAAACATTCGTGGTTTTTCCCGCTTTGGGTTTCCACATAAAACACGGATGTACTGTGTATGTGTATGATTTTTCATTTGTTCATTGCTCACTTACTTTGCAATTATTGGATGATAATGCTACATTGATATAACACTTGGATTATATGGTTAAAAATGATTAAATTGCTCTATTATTGATTCATCCCCCCTCTCAGTAATCCAATAGGATTGACTTTTGAACTCCTGCAACTTTGGGATTTGTGCCCAAAACTATCATAGTTGTAGCATCTCATTGTATGACAAAATTTTTTTGTGTGCCCCAAAAAATTGCATCTCCAACATCTAATTGAGTTTTTGGATTTTCCTGTATATCCTTTCTCTAGTTTGACAAGAATAGAAGTAGCCATTGAGGGTGTTTCCATTATTGAATTTATTTTGGCTTGAGAGATTTGTCTTTTGATTTTCTTCTTCCTTTTTACTTCTATAGCTTCCTTCCTTAACAAAGTTCATGGTTTGTAATCGGTTTGTGATTGCACCTTTTCCTTTTGAGAATGATGATCCTTTATCATGTTTGTAAATGGTGCTCCACTTGTCACTTTCTTCTTTCTTATTGTATCCAAGACCAGTTTTTTCATGAGTTGATCTTTGACTGTTCCAAATCTTATCGAAAATAGTTGATCTATTTTAAATTTTGACACTTTTATTTGTCTTTTCATTCATATTTTTGAGATTGACTATTTCCAATTTCAACATGTGACATGTCTCTTCCTTTTTAGTTAACTAAATCTTCAGGGCTTCTTCCACTTTCTTAGCATGTTCAAGTTGAGTCTTTAGATTGATGACTATTTCTTTTGTCTCATCCAAGACTTCTTTGCATTTAATATTTTTGTCTATGTCTTAAATTCTTCGATATATTTGGTTATATAAAAAACTTTAGTTTTCAACAATTTGATTTCTTCCTCGTATTTTAGCTGAATCCTTTTGAGGTTGTTGGATTCTAATTCAAACATTTGGCATGATTGTTCCTTTTTGGTTATTTGCATCTTCTAGGATTCTTCCTTTTTCTTATCTTCTTCAATTTGAGTCATTAGATATGCATTTGTACTTTCATTTATCTTTTTGAAGTTGATGGTTTCCAATTCCAACATGTGGTAAGAATTTTGTTTCCTAGTTAACTGGATCTTTAAGACTTCTTCACTTTCTTTAGTTTCTTCAAGTTGAATCTTTAGAATGTAAACCAATTCTTTTGTTTCTTTTAGTACATCTTTTCTTTTATTGTCATGTTTCTTTAATTCTTCCATCTCTTCTGTTAGATTAACAACTTCAGTTTTCAAGCTTTTAATCTCTTCTTCTTTGTTTTCTAACTGAATCTTTTGCTCATGCTCTTCATGGTTAGATTGATCTAACTGTTGTAGTAGAAACATATATTTTTGTTGAAGTTTATTCAAATATTCTAGAGTGCATTTAGTTGTGTACTCAAGATTGTCAAGAGCCTCCACAGGAACTTTAATATGTATACAATTTGCTGGTTCCATACGAATCTCTTCTATTGCAACTGTAACATTAGTCTTAATATTATGTAATTTTTCTTTAATGATTACTAAGGTATGCCTCAATTCCTTGACGAGGTTGTATTCTTCATTGTTGACTGAGGTTTTCATCAAATATTGCATTTCATTCTGATTAGAAATCTCTTTCTTTGTACTATGTTCTTCAATCTAATTGGAATTCTCCTTTTCTTTATCTTGTTCCTTATCTTGATAAGAATTCTCTTCTCCTAAGGTTTGTTATTTATTCTGATAGGAATATTATTTATCTGAGTCTTGCTCCTTACTTTGATAGGATTTATATTCTTCTTTTGCTTCATTCCGATAACAATTTTCTAGCTGGATCCATAATTCTTTAGCAGATTTGTAGTGCCTCATCTTTTCTTGGACTTGGTATGACAATCCATCTTGGATTGTTTTTAAGGCTACTGAATTGTTTCTCCTTGCTTCCTTTGCATTTTTGGTTTTTCTCTTTGAAGTAGTTAATTTCCATGTCTTACTTACTACCGAATCCCAAACTCCAGATCCTCTTGACTTCAGATATCTTTTCATATTTTCCCTCGATGAAGAATAATTTGTTCCATCAAATAAGGGAGCTTCATTTGTGGAGATAACGATTTGTCCATCCATTTCCTAAGAATCTACCTTCTAGTGTTTAAACTGAGCAGAAGGCACCTGATATGATACCAATTGTTGAAATGTACACTTGACAATGAGAGGGGGGGTGAATTAGTGTCACAAAACTTTGGACAACTTTTCACTTTTCATAAATTAATTAAACAACATATATTTATTTTAATTTCTCAACCAATATATAAAAGAATAAATATTTTATTTATTTATTTAACTTGAATGAATATATAATATCAATATTTGAATATCTTCATCTTCAAACAATTATGAGAGATCCATCTCTCTATTACAAGACCCAACTTGTAGTTCTCAGATCCAATTGAGAAATGAGGAATCCAACCCTCATAACAAGTCCCAACTTTTTGATCTTAGATCCAACTGATATGTGAGGAATCCAATCCTCATATAAGACCCAACTTGTAAACAGGAACCAACCTGATAGAATGAACCTTGATTCAATTCATTATATATAAATATATATACTTCAACAAATTCAACTACATGTTTTGTTTGCCATACTTCTTTGTTATATAGTCTCCCAACTGGTGTGAGATATGAAGCATTGTGTCGCTTTGTTTGAACCATCTCACCTCTTCATTTAACTAACTAATCTTGATTTCAAACTTTTTCCTTATGAGTTGATCACAAACATGGATCGACTCATTATATCACAATCATGCTTCTGTTGCATTCTTGGTTCCCCAACATATCATATTCGATCTTTTACCGATTCTCTATATTGTTCTGGTGCTAACTCTCAGTCGAATGAAATCTGTATGAGGAACTTCCTTCAAACCATTTACATATGACCATATGTGAAAAGCCACAAGCTTATTATTTAAGCGATGTTTCCAGCGCCTCACAGCTTATGTGTTTGTAACCTGTGACTGGGAACCTAGTCCTTTGGACTTCATCCTTCGTGAATTCTCTCTTAGAATCATCCAATATTTTGAAGTTTGAACTTCCTAAAGTGGTTACCTCTCATAGATCCAATGTTTATCATGGTTCCCAGAACCAAATCAACAGTCTTGCTTTGATCCTTACAATATCCTTCCACTACTTAATCCAGTGACTATGACTTCATTAAAGGTTGGGATGGATGGCCATTATTTAATTTGGAACTTTGTCCTTAGGGACTTCTAGCCCTTGCAATATTTCAACATTCCAGAGTGCATTTCACTGAAGTAGATCGGATGGTCGATATCTTCCTTCTCGATGGACGGTTAGATCTTACTTCGGAGCTTCAGCTCTCCGGGACTCCGGGTTACTAGAAATATGAGGTAGTTCAATCCCTCCAGAGTGATAACATACCGAATAAGTCATAAATTTATGGTGACTGCTTGTTGTCGGTTTACACCTCCACTTACGTTATCCTTCCATTATGCTTGATCAACGGTTGAGAACGCTCCTGAAGTAGATCAACGATTAGCGTTACTTCATGATTTACTCTTACTTTATCCTTCCATTGTACTTGATCAACGGTCAAGAATTCTCTCGAATTAGATCAATGATTAGCGTTAGCTTCGGCCTTCGGTGATTCAGGTAGTTGCTGGTGGTAGAAACCAGTTTCCCCCACTGCCGACTTGGCACTGTCCAAGTGGCTTCCACATTTCACCTAGATTCATGACTTACGTAACCTAAAGTCCCATCTAGTCCTAGACACTTGTCACCATATGATTGGGCCACGTGTCCTTACTGATGTGGTCTTGCTGACGTGGATCTCCTCACGTGTCACATGTCCTCCTCCTGGATCTAACGGTCGTAGGTTCATATCCTTGATCCAACAACTGTGATAAGTTCTAGATCAATGGTCCAAATTCATTTTAGCTTTCTAGACTTCGGGTTATTCACTTTTTCCCACTTTCTAATTCTCTTGGAGTGATATTCCCCGAAGAATAAACCTCGAGTAACTTGAATTCATCTAACGATCCTTATTTGACCCAAAAATCTTAACATGATCCAACGGTTGTCGGGAATTCGACTATTCAGGATCTCGGGCCTTTGGTATTTCTTATTCTATCCTTCCACTTTACTTGATCCAACGATTGAGATATTTCCCAAAGTGTTCCTTAGATTAGATGGTTGTCATTTCTTTATGAATTCAGGATTCAGGAATTTTGGTTTAATTCAAACTCCTTTCTGTCGGAGTGGTCAGTGTCAGAGTTGACTGCCGCCTTCCCTTTACCGTGATCTGACGGTTCCCATATTTCACTCTAGATCAATGGTCGACAATAATTCGTGACTTCTCCCTTTGACGCTTTGGGTAGTTGTTACCTTCCCTAAGCTCTAGCCCGAAGGATATTTAACTCCGACCTATGTGATCGAGGGCTATGACCTCCTCGTTCCAATATTTTGGGCGTTAACCTCTCATCAAGAATCAACGGTCATGCTTAAATCGGCATGGAGATATATGATCAGGGATGATTGTGGAGTCCCAACTAACACAACCTTTAAAATTGTCGTCGAGTTCTACAATGGAAGATGCACATTGGCGGATGGACAAATGTGAGCCATTGACTTGTTGATGGGTGATGATTGATGATTGTCATGGATTGCGAAACCAAAATCTATGCAGATGTTAACTTGTCCTTTGAATCCCGTAATGGCTCCCCACTATTTATCTATCTTCACTGTGATCTGACGGTCATGACTTAATCAGATGTTGTTCCGATGATCTTCCTCCGCAAATCCCAGATCTAACGGTTGTTGTGGCTTTCTACTAAATTCATCCTTCGACGATCATGATTTATTCTGATTCCTTATCGAATGACTCATGTGTGTCATCTCTTCTGAGCTTCGATTAATGTTCTTCCTTCTGATATGTTCATCGCTATTTATTCTGAGCTTTTAATAACTTGTGTTTCATTACTCCTTATGTACATTGATTCTCTCCATGCTACATTTCTTGAGCTTTAGAATCATAGTATCACTTTTGATCCTATTGTGATCAACAGTGATCATGAATTACTTCTGCCACAAAGTGATCTTCATTTTCTATGATTATTGTACATGTTGCCATCAATGACAACACACAATAAATAATGCCAATAGTAAGTCCCTTCTGTGTATTTTCTAGTGTAGCATGGGCTCTATAATATCCAAAAATTTACTCTTGGAATGATTTGTAAGTAAATGCTTAAATACTTTGCATGATTACTTTATAACTATGGTACACTAACTCCATGGGTTAGATAAACCATGGTACTATGAATATTGTATGTCTTTTTGTTTTGCAGTTAATAAAGAAGAAGAAGACCAAAACTCGTTGAGCTCGAGCACCTATAGGGGATATGATACCACAAGAGGGGAAAGGTGAGAGGGTCTAAGGGGTTTTTATGCCTAAATAATATACCCTATTCTATCTTGAATTCTCACCCAATTTCAATTTTGAATTTCAGAAAAAAATTAGTTAAGAGGAGTGGAGGAAACCAACTCCTCAATCTAAGACACAACTCATAAATTTGAGCAATCTGTCTCCCCTACATTCTTGGAACTAGGAGGAGAAGTTGAGTTTGAACTCTCTATCAATTATGCATGAGAAAAAATTCGAATGGGGGGAAAGGTTGTGAGAAAAAGGGATAGAGAGGAGTTTGGAGGGGTTAGACATTGACGAAATATAGCCAAACCCATGATAGATCAACCAACCATGAAAGAAAGTTGGTAGCCTTGAGAAACAACCGAGAAAACATGGAAAACTTTGTTGAAACTGGAGACATAATTTGGACCTTTTATGCACACTCTGAATAACACAAGAGTGAGTAATTTCTGAGGTACTAAAAAATAGAGAAGGAAATACTCATTGTGTTGCGTGGGGCAGAGTTAACTATCCCTGTTTCACCCTAGTGTTATCATAGCCCAACTAGGGGGTGGTGTCCACTACGGATTTTCCTATGGTTGGGTGGAAACAACTCGCTCAACTGATTGTCAGTTTGCAAGTCTTCAAAAATATAAGTTTTCACCTATGTTCTGTAGACTCTTATGAATGTTGGATAAATAATTAATAGTTAAATTCCATCTCTATTATGGTAATATGATATATCTATCTTTCTTACTGAATCTGGATGGTTCATGGTTAAATAAAGGTATGCTCTGATATTTTTAGACATATTTTTGTGGCTCTGTTCTGCACATAGAATTTGAACATTGTAATATTAACCATATAAACATATTATAGTTTTGAATAATTATCACACAGTGAATGCATGCATATGCTTGTATAGGTTGCTGTTATTAAATGATTGATGAAAGGAAGGCATTGAAAGTTGCATTCAAGTTCATGGTTCAGGTCTCTCGCTTTGTATTGTTATTTATTTTGAATTTCAACAATTTTTAGGCTTACAACATACCCGTAGGAGAACAAATCAACTCCAATTACACCAATGAATGAACTATCCAACAACAAAAATGTTCTATTATCATTACTTGGTGTACTGGCAATGGAAATGTTCTAGTGCAAGACTGGATGGTGTTGCTTTCCTTATGTATATTACTAATCTACAAAGAGTAGTGTGGATACGTTTTTGGTCAATAATCCATCAATACAACTAGAAAACCAATGAATATTGTTGTTGTTGTTGGACCAAGCAATTTTTTTGTGCATGGAGTTATTCACAGTATGATGCTATCATTTGTTTCTAGTTTAATAATTGTGTATAAAATGTATGACGTAAAGATTATTTGAACTATGAACGTTGTTGTGACTACATTTTAATGATGCATTGTGTCACATACCATGATGTATATTTTGATTCTATGTCTGTATTGAGCTACAAAGGAAATAACGACTTGTGCTTTAGAAGCCGTCTTTTATTTGGGCTATGATGGAAATAAAGGAAAAAAGTTGGAACCCAAGACCACAACTGGTTTTCCCCAAAACTACAAACTAGACCTGAATCAGCTGGAAAACTGGTAAAAACTGGTTGATTGAAAAATATACTACATGCAATAAACACAAATTGCAAGGACTAAGACTATCCAAAAAACATAGATTTTTTTGACCCTGCGCATGCGTTCTGTCTTGGTGCACCCTCTCTCCACCTACCCACTCCACCATGGCCCCAGGAGGGGGCCCCGAGGCTCCCCCACCCCCTCTCCCACCTGAGATAGTTGTGTTCAAGAAGATGGTCATGACCAACAACAAATGCCCTGCCTCAGAAACGCACCAGAAATTTGTTAAAAAACTGGATAACATTCCTTCAGTCGCCCTCCCAGTAGAAGAAACCTGTAGATATGCTTTGAACTTAGCTGGAAAGGGGATCATTGGATAGTTCATAGGATTATGGTCTTCTCCCAAATTCATAGATGCATGGGTGCAGAGGAACTGGAGTCCTCTAGTAAAGGAAGGAATCAGAAGCCACCTTGTTGGTAGGGGATTCTTCGTATTTGTTTTTGACAGTCTAGAAAACAAGAATATCATCTTCAGGAATGGACCATATTTTATGGTCCCTCAGGGCTTGTACCTGAAAAAATGGTCTCTAGATTTCGATCTGACACAAGATGTGCCTTCGACTGTTCCGGTATGGGTGCGCCTCCCTCATTTAACCTTGCATTGTTGGAATCTGAAGTCTCTAGAATCCATTGGAAATACCCTCAGAAAATACATCAACAAAGAAGACAGAAAATAACAGTATTCCTGTGGAAGAATATGCATCAAATTCGATCTAGAGGTGGGGCTCCTGGAATCCATACAACTAAAGGTCACAGACTAGTTTGACATCGAATAATTGGATTATGAACAACTCCCTTTTAAATGCAGGTATTTCCATGGCTACAGACATTTTGCCCGACATTGAAAAAATAAGGTCGAGGAGGAGGTGGAGATCTCAGAAGGCAATCATTGGACACAGGTCCAGAAAGTAGCCCCACCAAAGAATAACATCATATCCAAAGGGAAAGGGGCTCCAAAGGGATTTGGCACCCCTACCTCAGGGAATGCCCTAGGGGAAGGGAGCTCATCCCCTCCAATATTAGAGGCTTCTAAAAACCCCTTCAAAATCCTCAACAATCCCTTAGAAATATTGGATCTAATGGTCAAGGAACTTGAGCAGAAGATCCTTCCTCCCACAATGGGAAAAAACAATGCTGAGGCAACCCATTCAGGTTCCCCAATTGGAGTCTCCTCCTCCCCTTCCTACACAGATATAATAAAAAAGAAACCTCTGGAAACCTTCAAATATTCAGAGGATGAGTCTTTAGAGAGACCCTAAAAAAGAGTAGGGAGTAAATCTCATAAATAAGCAAGAGAAGAAGAAGTGGAGAGGAAAAAAATGCAAGGAAGCCAATCCACCATTGAAATGTCCATCGGAAGGAATACCAGAACAAGACCCCCCAAGGGAGGTCCCACCCACTCTAACCCTAGTAAATAATGCGTATAGTCTCTTGGAATTGCAGAGGCTGGGGGAACCCATCAAAGGCCGAAGCATTCAAAGACCTTCTGAAAATTGACCCTCCTGAGATCCTCTTGCTCCAAGAGACTAAAATTGAAGGGGACACCCTTCTAGAAATCAACAATAAAAAATGGAAGAAAAATTCAGGGAACCCCATCGGTGCAAGGGGCTCCTCAGGTGGACTTGCAACCTTGTGGGCAAAGAACAAGTTTCATTTAGAAATCTCTTTCGAGACTCAACAGTGGATATTCACTGAAATCCGACATATTCCAAGTAAGATTTCTCTCTCACTCTTCAATGTTTATGTTCTTGTTCTGTACTCTAAAAAGAAAGACTGTTGGCAAATGTTAGCATATGTTTTAGAGGTCTTCTCTCCTTCGAACATCATTCTAGCTGGATATCTAAACTTAGTTTTCGAACCAAAAGAAAAGAGAGGAGGCAATAGTGGAAGGGACCAAATGCTCCCCTTCGTTGAGGAGCTAGTTCACCAGTGGGATCTTCTTGATTTCAAGCCCTCGAAAGGACTCTACACCTGGAAAAATAATAGAGTTGGGGCTGATCACATATCAACTCTCTTGTATAGATTTTTAATTCAGAGCTCGCTCATGCAAGAAAGAAGGATAGTCTCTTCCAAGATCCTTCCAAAACTGACTTTCGATTAGAAACCTATCCTCTTGAATTTGGAAGAAGAAGAAAATATGGGCCTAATTCCTTTCTGGTTTAGCCCTCTTTGGATAGAAAAGAAGAAATTCCCAGAAACTGTCCATTCATCTTGGTCCTCCCCTATTTCAGGTTCTCCAAGCTTTGTGTGGGAGCATAAATTAAAGGCAACAAAACATGCACTGAAATCTTGGGTTAAAAATCCCACTAACACCCCCCTTAGTCATAGACAAGAGATTGTTCAATAGTTATCAGATTTGCAAGTGGAAATGGAGACCAAGGACATCTTCAACTCAGATTTAGAGAAATAACAAGTTTCCCTAAGAAAAAATTTCCGTTCATTTCACCATGAAGAAGAGTATTGGAGGCTTAAGTCTAGAAGATTGTGGATAAAATCTGGAGACCAAAACACCTCCTTATTTCATTGACAGTTCAAATCCCACCTCTCCCGAAATCACATTTCATAAATTGCCTCCTCAGATGGATTGATTCACAAAGGGTTTGATTATATCAAGGTTGCAACAGAAATACACTTTCAGAGACTTTACAAGGAAGAAGGATCCGACTGCAAAGAGGTTATCTCAGACTTCCTCTCACACATTCCCTCTCTTATAAGAAGGAATGACAATTCAGTCTTCATGAATCCATTTTCTGAAGAAGAAATTTGCAATTTCATCTGGTCCATGGAGCCCAACAAAGCTCCAGGATCAGATGGTTTCTCAATCCATTTTTAAAGAGCATGCTGGGATATAATCAAATCTGATTTGTTGAGGATGATTAAATCCTTCCATCATAGAGATAAAGTAGGAGGTAACACTAACTCCACTTTCCTAGCTTTAATCCCCAAAGAAGTTAATCTGAGCTCCTTCAAAATATTTAGGCCTATCTCGCTATGCAATGCTTCTTACAAAATTATGTCCAAGCTACTAGAAAATAGAATCAAACCCCTGCTAGAGAACCTCATTTCCCCCATGCAAGGAGGATTTGTCAAAGGGAGACATATTCTTGACAATGTAATATAGGTCCAAGAAGCCATGCACTCCAGTCACCAATGACATGAGAAAGGGAAGTTGATAAAGCTCGACATGGAAAATGATTTTGACAGGGTAAACCTCTCCTTCCTTTACAAAGTCCTTCTCTCTCTTAGTTTTTCTTTGACTTTGTTAATTTGATAAAAGCAGGCACTGAAAAGCCTTGGATAGCCCCCCTAGTGAATGGAATACCGACAAATTATTTTCAAGATACGAGGGGATTAAGGCAAGGCTACCCTCTTTCCCCCTTCCTGTACATCTTGATGGAAAAAAATTTAAGAAGGAAGTTGACTGATGAAAAGATGGTTGGTTCAGTCCTAGGCATTAGGCTGACGAAGGGCCTTGATCCAATCAATCATGCCCTCTTTGCAGACAATTCCCTCATGTTGGGTGGAGCCTCCGTAAATATTGCAAAAAACTTCAACGAAATACTACAAAGCTTCTACAGTATCTCTGGAGTGCTCATCAAAAAAAGGAAAAGTGTAGTGTATGGGTGGAATGTAGAACAACAAACAATTCAACAAATTTCCCTTTACCTAGGATTCTCGGGCTATGCTTCTTTGGAAAAAATAAAGTATCTAGGACTCCACTTAACTCTGGGCTCTAACAAGTCTTCACTGTGGACATAAATTATAAGAAAATTCAAAGCAAAAATATCATCTTGGGGTGGACAGTGGCTGACCAATGCAGGGAAACTCACCCTCATTAAATCAATCCCATCCTCCTTGCCAATCTATGAGGCCTCGTTCCTTCTAGCCCCAAAGGCGATCATGACTCAGATCAAAAATATGATTAGAGACTTCCTTTGGAATGGAGGCAAATGAAATCAAAAGAAACACCACTTGGTGAATTGGAAAATTGTCAAATGCCCCTATTCTGAAGGTGGATTATAGGTAAGAGACCCTGAGCTTGAAAACCTAGCACTGGGAGGAAAAATCATTTGGAATCTTTATGTGAATCGCAAACACCCAGTGAGCAACCTCTTAAGGAAAAAATACCTCAATGGTGCCTCTATGAGAAATCTTCAGGCAAAAAACACTTCCAAAGGAACACTGATCTGGAACCTCTGTCACCGTGGATTAGATTCCTTCCAAAAGCATCTATTTTGAATCCCAGGGAACGGGAAAAGAACCATGTTGTGGAAAGACAACATTATGGGAAACTCTCCCCTCAACTATTCAAGAGATATCAAGGAGATCCATGAGTGGCTTACTCAACAGGGAGTCAACAAAGTCACAGACATCTCTTGTGGGATGGTTCAGGGAGTTGGCGGACCTGGGATCTCTCAGGCGTTCCAAATCATTTGCAAACACAAAAATCCCTCCTCCTTGATGCACTGACGGATTGTGCTCCAGTCCACCTCCTCTTGTCGGATAAATGGGGTTGGGGAAAGTCTAGTTTCTTTACTTTAGCCTGAGGTTATATCTCTCTGCAATTCCCCAAAGCTACGATTGAGACAACAACCCTCTAGAAGAAGATATGGGATCCTCTCAGCCTCCCTAAATTAAACTTCTTTTGTTGGGTTTTAATGTACATGAAAGTTTTAACAGGTGGAAATCTGGTAAAAAGAGGCTTCATCGGTCCTCATAGATACTCCATGTGTTGTAATGCTCTTGAAATGATGGATCATCTATTTGTGGATTGTCCTTTCACCCAAGAAGTATGGAATATCTCCCTTCAAGACCTCAATGCCACAGTTTCGAAACAGATCTCAGTGGTCAAATTAATTTCCTCATGGAAGGTGCACTACCCACAAGAGATACCAAGCAGTCCAATTTGGAGAAGAATTTGGTAGGCCATCCCCAAATACATTTTCTCGAAACTATGGTTGGCCAGAAATGATCAAATCTTCAACAACATGTCACCTTCCCCCCCAACGGTGGTTGCAAAAGACAAAGCTCTCCTTCCTGAAACAGTGGCAAACTTCTCCTTCAAGAATGAAATTACTCTTCTCCTTGAAGAAAAGAAATGGATTGGAACTTTCACCTTCCGAGACAAAAAACAAATCATTGGTTGCCCCTCTATCACTCCAGGTTGGAGTTTGCATGATAAGGATGTAGTTTTTCAAGCTTGGTGGAGGAGGCAAGGCACATCCTCAGTATTTTTCGATGGAGCCTCCAAAGGAAACCCAGGGAACGCAGGAGAAGGTGGAGTGATTTACTCCTCAGATTGAACTTGAAAAGACAACTTTAGTTTGGGACTTGGTCAGAGAACAAATAATCAGGCAGAAATTCTCGGGTTGCTAAAATATTGTCAGATAGCACGTGAAAATGGCATTAAAGAAATACAAATTTTTGGAGACTCCGAAATACTGATTAAAATTTTAAATATGAATGACCACTTCAACAATCCAATGATCAACGAGACTTTGCAAAGACTTCGTCAAGTGTTGCAAGATTTCTCCTCCTCTCACTTTTTCCACATTCTTTGTGGATCAAACAAGGAAGCAGATGCTAAGGCGAATATGGGCTGCCTAATGCCTTTAGGAGTGCTTAGAAAAAATGACAAAACCCCCTTGTGGACCCCCATCCCATAGTTTCAGCTCTTCCTCACCTCATAACTTTGTAAGAATGGGAAATGATGTACTCAGGTTAAGAGGGAAGTTGTTCCCTTGTAATGACGATTGATTTGGCCTTGGCCCAACCGGCTTCAATTCTCTAATAAAATTACTCGTTTCAGTTAAAAAAAAAATACTATATGAAAGAAATGAAATAATGTATTGCATGTGAGGGTCCATATTCCAAATAGAAAAAATACATTGAGATTTAAGTTATGAGAGAAAATACATAAACATTAAGGCTCTAGATGGCCTCTAGGGTCCAAAAATCATCTATAATCAAATGAGTACTATCTTATCTGAACTCTGGTTCATTAGATAGAATTGGCTGATTTCAAGTCTCTAAAGTTTGTTTTCTCTTGGTGAATGACATCAAAAACAATTTCCATTTGTTGTTTTAAGCCTTTTTGAACCATAGGGCATCAAATAGGTTTCAATCACTTGGGTCCATTTATCATCCTACACTCAAACTATGTTTCAATCTTAGAATCTGACAGAACTCAAGGGGTGCAGGGGAAAGGAGTCCTTGAACTGGCTAGTTGGATTGGTTTTGATCCGAACCAGGAAGTTTGGGCACACACTCATCAATAAAACTTACTCATTTTATTAATACCTTTGATATGTTCCTCTTATCATGAGACTCACAAAATAACAAAATAACAGTGTGTTGAAGGTGTCTTTTTATTGAGGATTGGTATGAGTTTTGATAATTGATCAATATATAACATTTGTATCTAAACTTCTTAAGCAAACAATAATTGATTTTTTTTTTAAATGTTTGGAATTATATCTAGATTTTGATGCTATTGGTGATATATTTGTCTACATGGAACATATGGATAAAAAGGAGATTCAATCTAGAGGTTTGTATAAGTGAAATAGCCATGTGTGGGAGGGGGGATTTATTATAAGGGCCAATATGATATAGCTGGCAGTTGTAAAAAATAAGCCTCACATGATAGGATTTTCCTGTAAACATTTGATCACAAGTTCAGTCTCGTAAAGGGGCATGCTTCTTTGCACGACTACATATCAAGTTGTTACAAGAATGTATTGAATGCTATAAATACACTTCAATAATGAGCTGTAAAGATTTTTGTTATGTATTTTCTTATATTGAACATATGGTTGAGAAATGTGTTATTAAGTGGCTAGATTAATGTTGAGTTTTTGAAATGGGTGCATAGGGTGAATGTTAAGGTAGTGAGTCTCTTTTGACTCTCAAGTTACTGGTAGACTGTTGTCCACATTGAACATCTAAGTAAAAACAATGTTTAGTTAAACCAAACTATGTGAGGGGATTTATATTAATGTTCCATCAACATGATATTTAATTGTTGCTAGAAAGTAGGCCGATGAAAAAATGTTATTTATCTTATAAGAATAATTATATTTATTTATTAAAAATTGTTGTAGATGTTACATATGGTATCAAAGCCAGATTTACAACACTTAGGGTTGTATAGGCTCAAGATAAATGAATTAACTATCTGAAAAATATCTTAGGAAGAAGCTTATTCTAAGATGGGTATCATATGTTGATTTAAATTCGAGATGTGGTGATATTAGATTAAATACATGTTCACTGGAAGGATATGATCCTGATAGGATGTTAGAAAAAAAAAATTAAATGGTGTTGGTTAATCAAACTTGTTCACTGCTGAAGCACACAAAGAAGAGCCTTTAGTTGATTCAAATCATGAAGTTTTTTGGTCTTCAGGAATTTCATTAATGTAACAGTTTGGACAAACTGTAAACTAAAATTCATCCAATGAAAATGTTTGACAATCCAACATACCTTTGTAAGTGTTGAAGAAAATAATAGTGTAGATCATGGAGCCTTGACAACCATCAATCAATTGTATAGAGATATTAATGGAGGTGGAGATAGAGATGAGGATAAACATTGTCCAAAAATAAATAGAGAGTATGCCATTGCTCCTAGGGAAAACAGGAAAAGAGCCAATGTGGCTAAGAAAATGAAGTCATTTAACTCTACTAAAAACGATTCTTCATCCACTCAGTATCTTACTACCACACCAAGTGACATGGTTCCAATTCCCTAGGAATAGATTATTGAATTAGTATTGACATAGATATATTTCCAATTTAGGCCATTCTAGAGATGCAATATAGAAAATAAATAGTTAATGTAGATAAAGTTAATTGTTTGTCTGTATTTGATGATGATTTCTTTCCATAATTTTTAATTTGACAGTAAGGGTAAAGTGTTTGTTATGGAGATTGCAAACAAGTGTCAAAGGATATACAATGGCATACTAACAATGAAGGAAATACTCAAATTGATATTGCAACAAGATTGTTATATGATGCCACAATTAAAGAAACAAAAAGAGTAGTCCGACATCTTCCTATTGATGAACAGCAAGTTGAGATCCAAAGCCATTGGAAGTACAGGTTCAAATTGTTGAACTAATTGATGGTATGTTACAATTGATATCACAATATTGGTGCATATAATAGTTACTGAGACCAAGTTTTGACATTATGTAGACATATTATACCCAGTCTTAATATGTCTAGCCACTAATTATTGACAAATTACAACAAAATAGTTTGGGTATTCATAAGGTTTTATCTTACAAATCGGACCTCATGCTAGTAAGGAAGGCATAAAAATGGATCTTTGGACATGAATATTGAAACATAGTAATATGTACCAGAGGAACTATCTAGAGTTGTTTGAATTCCCAACTCTTTTTCCATGTTTTCATCTTCCTCCCTCCTATTCTAGTTTGATCTATGTACCATATTCTTGATTGACACACTTTGGGATGTATATTTATCCAACTCATCCCCGGATTCCTCTTGTTATCCTTCCTCTAAAATTATTGGGATTCCTAATTTTGGACTTGTGGCAATCTTGATGGGAGTGGGATATCCTCTCCGAGGAGAAAAGGAAGTTTTCTTAGAGGCAAGGGATCCATAATCACAACCCATGCTCTTGTATTTACTTCTAATCATGCAGGAATTTCCTGAGTTTCCTCTATTTTTTCTTCCATATTTGATATGGCTTCGTACTTGCTTTTGCTACTTTCTGCTTTCTGACCTCTCGCTGCTATCCAAGCGGGATAGGGGGAAGAACTAGGGATTGAAGTGGGTATTTCCTTAAGGGATTTTCCTGGCTTATGGGTGATTTTCTTCCTTGTAGATTCCTTTCTTTGTGGTTTTTTCCATTTCTCCTTTTCTCCTTCTTTGACCAAATCTGGTTTCATCTTTGTGCAGTTTTTTGCAAAATGCCCATATTCATGACTAGATTTACATTTAAATGATAGTGGTTCATAATTCACCTACTGAATATAAGACCAATTGTCTAGGGTTAATTAGATAGCTTCAAGTAAGCCTTTTTCTAGATCCACCTCCATGTAGATTCGTGCACAGGAAAAAAATCCATCTCGTGGTTCAACTCGAACAGTGTAACATTCAAGAGTATTTATGATACTCCAGATTGTTTCATAATTCCAACAATGGAGGGGTAA
Source organism: Picea engelmannii (assembly GCA_009831015.1). Lineage (NCBI taxonomy): Eukaryota > Viridiplantae > Streptophyta > Pinopsida > Pinales > Pinaceae > Picea > Picea engelmannii. Next base: position 516,876 of record ML777138.1, read on the forward strand.
GTATGGAAGATTAACCCACACAAACAATGATGAAGGAATATCATTCTCTGGAGAGAATTTTTGGGTCCATTTGTTGAGGTACATACCCCTAGATCCCATGAAATAGAGACCGCTTATGAAAATGACATCTCAGTCCAACTTGTTCTCAAACATAAAAACAAAAAACTTCCTACCATAGAAGGAAGAGGACAATTGACCTTGGATAATGTGACTCCATTTTTTATCAACCCACTGAGCCATAACTCGAGGGGATGGCCAAATCCCCGTGAATTGATCAATCAACCCGTTTTAAGCAAGACGAAGAACAAAATTTCCTGAGGTCGAAGGATGAACATGTACCTTTGGGATCTCATCAATTTTTTTAACAAAACAAGAGGGCAGGGCTTTGAGAGACTTACTATAAAATGAAACTAGCGATTGAAATGCGACAATATTAGGAGGAGTCGGCGGGGGCAGAGGAGGGGGCTCCCCCCCACAACGATCGAGGCCATGCGACAAGACCTTGACAACAAACATGAACTAGATAAAAAACCTAGCAAAGCTCAACATTGCTATTAAAGACTTTTGGTATGACATCTTGTTATCTTCTGATCAATTTTTAAAATTGAAGGACATGGAGGTGAGATTTGATCCACTTATGTGTGCATTGGTCACAAAACTATTTAATATAGTATCTTTGGGTGCAACCACATATTCGACCACTCCCTCAAGTTGTTCCCATGGCTCCAAGTAAGGCCCTTATGGAAATTGAACCTTACCCAACGATGAAAAAGTCCTTGTTTTCCACCATTGAATCCAACCCCTTTGGGAGATTAACTCAATTTATTGTTACAAATGTTATTGGATATTTAGTTATCTTTATACCAATAAATGTCATATTCCAATGTCCCTTCATGAAGAACACTCAATCACACTAAATTGTAAACTATATTGGTCATTATTATAACAATTTTAAAATATAAATCAAACTTATACCATTAATATTACAATTAATAAAATACAGCTAAAATAATTTTTAAAGAAAAATTTAATTTATTTAATTTATTATAATAAATTTATTAAATGTTAATTTAAAATTATAAAATAATTCATGTTAGTATTACAATTACGTTAATATATATTTTTTGTTTGCTAGTTTGTCCATGACCTACGGGACTAGCCTATGGCTTGAGAAACCGTGACTCAGGGGCATCTAAGCCATCAAAATCACCCGGGATCACACCCGGCCTGAGCCACACCAACCCTTAACATGGTTGGATTTTTTGTCCCCGCAAGTTTCAAACCAGTAACTTTAACATCACAGAGCACCTTAACATCACACTCCTACACCTTATTACAATTAATAAAATAAAATAAAATTAATTAAAAAAAAATTAATTAATTTTAATTATTATAATAAATTTATTAAATATTAATTTAAAATTATAAAATAATTCATATTAATAATACAATTAATAAAATAAAGATAAATTAATTTAAAAAAAATAATAATTTTTTAAAATTATTATAAATAAATTTATTAAATACTAATTTAAAATTATAAAACCATTTAAATTAATAAATTAAAATTTAAAAAAAAATTATAATTAAAAAAAAAATTGTGAAAAGAATAAGTCTTCAAACAAAAATAAAAAAAGTTGGTATATTTTATTTGTCTCCTACATTCATACATTGATGTCAATGTGAACTTCCTTACATTTATGAATGTATACTTTTATCAATACTACATTAATATTTTTATCAACATTAACTTTTTTACATATATATATTTATCATTACTACATTAACGAATGAGATTTTCAACCATAATTTTTTTTATGTATATTTTGTAAAGCAAGAAATATAGTTATTACACCCAAACAAAGTTCAATTTATAGCTACTTTAAATGAATTGTATTTTGACAACAAACGAACGAGATATTAAAAGGAAAAATAAATTAACAAATACCCATTTATCATACACCAAGTTGTAATTTTTTTTCTAGGATTAAAAGATGTTTTAAATGTATGAATATTTTTATTTTTTCTTTCTATTATTAAAAGATGTTTTAAATTTATATACTTCAAAAATGTATAAATAATAGAGCCATTTTATCTCATAGCAAAAGATTTCGACCTCAAATTAGTCTTAAGAAATATCTAGTATTCTTAAAAGATGTTTTAAATATATATACTTAAAAAATGTTTAAATCTATAAATAATAGAGCCATTTTATCTCATAGCAAAAGATTTCGACCTCAAATTAGTCTTAAGAAATATCTATCAAATGTTTTATGGATGTGACCAAGACATTAAGGATGTGACTAAAACATTTATGTTTAAAAAAAACATGAATTAAAAAATGGTTTTCTCAATTTTTTTAATAAATTCCTTAATAAATATATGCTATTATCTAAGTATGTACAACAATAATCATATTCTAAAAAACATTAGTATCGGGCGTACGTGGCCTTCCAAAAAGAGCTGGAGAAATTTTACTCTACTTAATATCAAAAGAGAGAATATAGTAAAACTATATATATATATATATAATTAATGGAAAACAATTTTTTTTACATGGTTATTTTAAATATTAATTTCTATATAAGAAATCTCATACATAGATATTTTATTATTCATTGATACACTTTTTTTTAAGATGAAAATTTGCTTCAAATTATATTACAAATATAATTTTTTACATCGCAATACACTTCGAAAAGACAGAGACTGAAGTCCAAATAGATACAAAAAACTTCAGTGAGGCAAGTATAAGCATTGCCTCCTTTCATACGGTTCCTGTAACAACCTCTTCGTTACGGCCACGGGCGAAGCAAAATTTAATTTTTTGTTTTAAGAATTAAGAGGCAAGAAGGCAACGACGACAATAGACAACCACACCACAGACGACAAATAGACGCATGCAACCCAGGCAACAAGAAACTATGACACCACGCACAGGCACAAGGGCAACTGGGCAAAACATGCACAGAATGGAAAGGAGGAATGACTACCCGCCCTACACAAACACGACCATGCCTACAAGCTAAGGGATGACATCCCCATCCCGACACGACAACCTAGACGAACAAGACGAGAACCCCAAGGCGTGCGAACCAAACGCCTGAAGGATTTCAACCCATGCACCAAAGCAACTTGCAACGCCTCACAACACTCACACAGAACGCACCGACTCCGGCCAAGATCTCGTTCGCCGCTATCCCACAAGGCACACCATGATCCTCGCATCAGGAATCATACTGTTCCCAGGTGATAGGCGCGTCAATAACCTTGGCGCAAACATAAGCTATCCAGATCAAGGACTCTAGAAAACTCCAACACGCTAGGAGCCAAATACTGACTGGGAGACTATACCTACACCCCACACAAAAGGCCGACGAGACACAAGAGGGCGAAGACAACGAGTGACTCCAGCCCATACATAACATCATCCCCGGCCCAACCAATCACCCAGTCTAACTGGTCCATGATTACAATCTATTTTAACATGGGTTCCATTCTAAACGGGGCATGTCAAGTTACAATTAGTCAATAATGCACTCGCTAAATAAATGTTAATACAATCAATCTTGCAAATCTAATTAATCAATATTAAAACTAGAATTATAAATGCCATCTAACCTCAATTATAATTCAATTTAGCAAGTCTAAAATTTGCAATCCAGTATTTACTTCACCAATCAAATTTTAATCATTAACACAACCTAAATGGTCCATTCTATATTAATCCAAAATCTCCATCAAATTAGCCATTAACTTAATAACAACAATAACAATCTTAATGTAGAATGCTACCATTATAACAATTAATATAGCAAATAACAAGGCATTTAACATGACAATTAACCTAACAATTAATATAGCATTAACAACATTAACTACATCAAGGAAGAAAGCAACAATGAAACATTTAGTAACTCAATAAATTACCACATGTGTCTATCTTTACTAACTGTACCAAAATGATGGCTATCTACAAACATTAAGGGAATTGGCTAAGAATTGTAAATGACATAAAGCCATATACATTCAATGAGAGACTAAGGCCATGCACCGAATTAGGTTTACTGCCATACGCCTTTAATAAGATTCACTGCCAGGTAAAGGTAAAAACTTAGGGCATAAATGCCGAAGCATTTAGTTGGTTGTCTAGAACTGAGGTCATTTACAGGTTAAAGGTGAAGTCAACAATTTAGGCAACTCATGGCCATTCGACTGCAAACACAGTCCACAATTAAAGGCGAATTGGGGGTGAATGACTAGAAAAACGCAGTCATCAAATCCAAGGTAAAACGTGGTCCTCAAGGTAGCGACACAATCAACTTTAACGAGCATAATCGTTGTATAGAGATATGTCAAGGAATTCACCTTGCTGTCAGCAATTACTAAGAAAATTGTTGTGTGGGTAATTGGATTTACCAAACGCAAGGAAATGGTACTACAACAAGACTTGGGTACAACTTGCAACCATAGAATCAACACAATCAACCCAGGAATGCATACAAAAATCACTTGGCTGAATAACTGGCAATTGGAACGCACTTAACTTAGGAAGAACACAGGTTGTGCAACAGATTGAATTGTTCTAGATCTTAATCACTAAATGAATTAAAATGTGTTGCAAGCAAGAACATTGTCTAGAAATTCAATCCATGCAAATGGTAAACATAGAAGGCAATGGCACCTGGAGAAGATTGTCTTCATCGCTAGATTTTACACCAACAAGTCTACACAGGATTCTTTACGAGATGGTCACATGTTGAGGATTTCGTTCTTGTTCTAAAACAAAATTCACAGTCCTGGAGTCCATAAAAAGAATTTGATGGTCGCAGAAGTCAAGAAAGCACAACCGTCACCCGGATGCAACAAAGGAAAAGGCATTCAACACTCAGGAAGCTGGACTCTAGCTGCTAGCTGACGCAAGGAGTGAGGTTTCAAGGCAATAGGTTATAATAATATGGGCTAATTACCGCACTCAGGTTGTTAATCAAATGGAAATCGTAGACTCACATTGTGTTTTTCAATTTAAGGTGCAAAGAAAAGAAAAAGGGGCACAACGAATGGCCATCAAAACCACACAGGGTTAAAACTTATCTATCAACACCCAACGCAGATTTATAATTTATCCAAGAATAAAAACACAGGGTTAAAATTTATCCTCCAATACAGAACACAAAGTTATAATTTGTCTAAGAATAAAAATGCAGTGTTAGAATTTATCCTTTAGTAAAAAACACAGAGTTATAATTTATCCAAGAATAAAAACGTAGGGTTAGAATTTATCCTTCAATACAAAACACCGAGTTATAATTTATCTAAGAATAAAAATGCAGGGTTAAAATTTGATCCATCAAGATATAAAAACGGGGTAAAAATGAGATAATGACGAGATATAAACATGCCGAGGCTGAATAAAAATTTCGCCAACAATCAAATTTGCAGAGTTAAATAATCACATCAAGGCACAAGGCGAACCCTTAGCCAAGGAAAAACATTAGAGGTTGACGGCTGACAAGAACATCCTTCGCTCATCATCCTCGCACAGAAAAGAAGGGCCTTGAGATCCATAGGTCTATTAACGTCGAAGTGACAACCGTGGATTAGGCTCTTGGCCGACGGCTCAGGCGAGGACTGGTGAGCTAGGGACAAATGTAAAATATACCTCAATCCTCACAATCAATCAACGACAAGAAAATCAAGACATATAGGGAAACAAAGGCCATGGGAGTCAATCAATCATCGAGCAGGCTATGGAAAAATTCAGTCATCAACCTAGAAAATCAATTTTCTTACCCAATTAAACATGCAGATCCCAGGCATAAATCATACTACAATATATCATGCAAAATAAAGAAAGCGTACCATTGCCTGATCGCCCGCTCTGAGTTGATGTCTCGCACGCTCCGTGCAACTCCTGCTTGCCGACTAACAAGACTTCACCGGTACCTCCCAACCAACGCTATGGGTACTCTTCTTCCCCCTTAGCCCCCTGAGATGCAAAGGGGCCATGCACACTGACCAAATAATCAACTAGCTCCCAACTCGCCTCGCAAGGTCGAGCTACCACTCCGCACCGAGCTGGGTATCCCAACTCCCACAAGCTAAGTTGGTCAAGTAGAAATCTCTGCAGTGTAACATTACGCAAACAGAAGAGATCCTTCATCCTTCTCCTCTCTCCATTATATAGAGTTTCGAACCCCTTTACCTTCCCAAAATCCCATTTAAATTAATGTTCTAAAAATTAATTCCTAAAAATCCTCCCCATACAAGTGTCACCCATCCCCTTCATTCCTCCATAAATTAATTTCTTTAATTAATTAATTACCCTTATTTCCCTCACCCACCTAGAGTCACTCCTAGAATCGCTCCTAGGTGTCCCCAAATTCTCTTACAAGTTTTAATGACTTTCCCCATTATTAATTTGCTAGATCAGTTTAAAATTTGAAAATTCTTAAATGATAGATACCTTACTAAATTTGACTTTTTGCTTTTTCCCTTGTGTTTCCCTTTTCTTTTTATGTTTCCCTCTTTTCCTAGTTTCCTAATTATTTTAGATTTCCCTCTTTTACTAGTTTCCTAATATTTTAGATTTCCCTCTTTCCCCTTTTATCTAGAACCCAATTTGGTAGGTGTAGAAATTAACTATTTCCCTTTTCCCTTTTTAATTAATAAACTTTAAATTATCATAATATAATAAAAAAATTTACTTATTTTATTTTTGTCTTTATAAATATAT
>ML777138.1:523661-545019 GCA_009831015.1 Picea engelmannii
TATATATATATTCTTTTTCTTTTTTTTTGAAAAGGATAGAGAAAATTCTTCCACTAGTATAATTTGGACCTAGACTTTAATTTTTGTGTTGGACGTCATTTTATTAGGAAATTTGTTTTAAAATTTCTCTTATCACATTATTAGTCCTAAGGCCATCTGGGTTCATTCATTTATCATTAACAACGCGACGTTCCCTTCAGGACACACTAGGTGCTCCAAGGGTGCCACTTGCCTCATTTGTTTCCCTTGTGTGACGGGCCCTTCAGGACGCACCACGTGCTCCAAGGGTGCCACTCTCCTCATTTGTTTCCCTTGCGCGACGTGCCCTTCAGGACACACCACGTGCTCCAAGGGTGCCACTTGCCTCTTGACTGACTTGGTAGACATCAATAACCCTTGGAGTCAACACTCCACTTGGTGATCTTGTTGGAGACTAAGGGCCTCTAAGGAATAAGGCCCCTTCCTTATTGTGCACCCCTTAGAATCATCATGAGCGACTGTCACAATCTTCCCTCATGGCATTGTGGGTCCTCTTGAACTAGGTAATCATTAACCTATAGTTCAGGCCACGACGAGAGTGCTAGTAGGCTGTGGCAAGGCTACTGTCCACCCCTCTCCCTCAACATCTATGGTAGTCGAGTGTGACCCCTCTACTCCACATGTGAGTCTGGTTGACAAGCTATCGTCAGCCTGCATCATCAATGAATCATGTTATAAATATATCCATATCATATCATCTAATCAGATGCACTAATATCACATATAAAACAATCAAACCCCATTAGTTCACTCCTCAACTCAATCTAGAGTCCAAGGAGTTCCATTGATGCCTCTTCATCCTCGAGGTCTGAAATCCTGCACACTTAGTAAAACCGAGTCAATAGCACCTGTCTATTTCATTGCAACAAAAGAACATGACATCACCCATAACACCTCATAATCAAAATCAAATGTTTTAATAGCATAATAATCCAGATCACTTGAGAGAAAGTGTCCTCAAAGAATAAGTTCACTCAGTGTGCAAGAGCAAGATGTTACATACACCCCCTCTTGGTCTAAACTTCGTCCCAAAGTTTCATAGTATAAGTGCCGAGATAATGTGTATCAAAATATCATAAGTCTATCTATCAAACAAAAATGGAAATTGCTGGCGCATATCATATGCATCCTCCCAGGTCGTCGAGTGCAGACTATAGTTGTCCCACTGGACCTTGACCTAATCTATCGTTCGACGTCGTAGCTATTGAATGCAATGATCCAAGATACGGATTGTCTCAACTGTGAGGGCCCCCTCATTTGATACCTACAAAGAGCTCATGTCAATAACATGTGTAGGATCATTAATATAATGTCTCAAAACAGATACGTGAAAACATCATGCATACGCCTCAAGGAATCAGGCAAGGCTAGTCGAGAGGGCACAGGCCCCTTTCTTTCCATGATCTCGAAAGGTCCCATGAACCTAGAAGAGAGTTTATCTCCCTTTCAAAACTTGATCAAACTCTTATGCAGTCTAACCCACACGAAGAATCGATCACCAACCTCGTAACTACGGTTGACACGATGTGCATCGACATAACTCTTCTGTCGATCCTGCGCTTCTTTAATCCTTTATCTTATTGTTTGCATTTTCTCTTCCATTTCTTGGATTGCTTCTGGTCCCACCATGACCCTATCCTCAAGCCGATCCCAACTCAAAGGCGTTCGACACGGTTGCCCATAAAGAAACTCGAAAGGCACCATTTTAATGGTGCTCTGGTAACTGTTGTTATAAACGAATTCCACCAGTGGCAAGAATTCTTCCCAACGCTTTTGTTGGTCCATCATGTACATGTGCAACATGTCTTCCAAGGTCTTGTTCGTTCATTTAGTCTACACATAATTCTCCGGGTGATACGCAGTACTTAAATTAAGTTGGGTTCCCAAGGACTCTTGGAAACTCGTCCAAAATCGTCCAGTAAACATCGATCCTCGATCAGATATAATCCTCTTAGGCACACCATGCAGCCTCACAATATCACTGATGAAAATTCTAGCTATGTCAGGTGCCTGATATGTCGTACGCATAGGAATAAAGTGGGCACTCTTTGTCAGAGTGTCTACTACTACGAAAATCAAGTCATGTCTCCTTGCCGTCAGTGTTAATCCATCAAAATAACCTCCCATTTCGATTCCGGAATAGTGTGTGGCTGTAGTAATCCTGCTAGATGTATATGTTCAACCTTTACCTACTGACATTCTATACATTTGGCCACATAGTTGACTATATCTGCCTTCATTCCCTTCCATAAGAATAAGGGTTTAAGGTCTACCCTCATCTTCATGACTCCTGGGTGAGCCATGTAAACTGCTCTATGAGCCTTGCTTAGTATCCAGCTCCTCAACTTGTCATTCGGTGGTACGCAAATCCAATTTTTAAACCTCAATAAACCATCGTCATCAAACGTAAATCCTTCAAATATTGGTACCATCATTGTGTTTTGTCCAATAAAACCCTCGACCTCTTTGTACCAGTCATCGTCATGCTGTAAAGTTATAATCTTTTCACGTAGATTCGTCTGAAGAGGCAACACTGAAAATATGCATGGTCTCCAACTCAATGCATCTGCCACTTGGTTCACTGTTCCTTTTATGTAAGTAATCTCGAAATCATACTCGCTAAGTAATTCCGACCAACGTCGTTGTCATGCGTTCAGGTCGCTTTGCGTAAAGATGTGTTGTAGTCCACAATGGTCAATATTTAGTTCAAATTTTCATCCAACAAGGTAGTGTCTCCAAAACTTCAAGGCATATACGATGGCTAACAACTCCAAATCATGCATCGCATAGTTCTCCTCATGCCTTCTTAGTTTCATCAATATGTAAGCGATCACTCGTCCATCTTGCATCAAGACTCAGTCTAAGCCTTCCTTGGATGTGTCGGTGCATACCAAGAAGTCTGCGTCCATGTCAGGGACCTTTAGTATCGGTGTCATTGTCAACAGCTCCTTGAGCCTCCTAAAATCTTCCGCACATTTCTCGGTCCAAACAAACTTCTTGCTCTTCTTTTGCAATTCTGTGATTGGATTTTCTATCTTCGAAAATCCCTCGACATAGTATCCTACCAAACCCATGAAGCTACGCACTTTTGGGACATTCGTCGGTGTAGGCCATTCCATGATATCTTCGAACTTTGCTGGATCCACGATGATACCTTTGCCGAAGATGACATGCCCTAATTAGTGAATCTTTGATTGATAAAAAGAGAATCTGGACAAACTTCTCATACAATTTGTGCTCTCGCAGGCACTGTAGTACCAAGCGCAAGTGCTCATCATGCTCCTCCATTATCTGAGAGTAAATCAAAATATCTTCAATGAATACTTGGATGGACTTGTCCAAGTACTTGTGGAACACCATGTTCATCAAAATCATAAATACCCCTAGGGATTTTGTCAGTCCAAACTGTAAAATAGTAAACTCGTAATGTCCAAACCTTGTCTTAAATGCGGTCTTAGGTACATCATCCTCCTTGATCGATAACTAGTGATACCTTGATCGCAAATCGATATTTGAGAACATCGTCACACCCTTCATCTGATCGAACAGATCATCAATCCTCGGCAATAGATATTGATTCTTGATTGTTGCCTTGTTCAATTGATGGTAGTCAATGCAGAGCCTCCACGACCCATCCTTCTTTCGTATGAAAATAATAGGCGCACCCCACGGTGACACACTTGGATGTATCAGTCCCAGGTCCAACAATTCTTTCAGTTGCATTCTCAACTCCTGTAGCTCGGGGGTTGACATCTGATAAGGCATCCTAGCTATCGGTCCAGTCCCCGGTTTTAGGTCTATAGTAAACTCTAATTCCCTTTCTGGCGGCATCCCAGGTAAATCCTTTGGAAAGACATCTACAAACTCTCTCACCACAGGAAGGTGTTCTAGACCTTCTGCTACTCCCTTCTCGTCTAACACAAAGATTGCATAAAGTTTACATCCCTTGCGCATGCTCTTCCAAAGCTGTAAGGAAGAGATAAACCTCAGGGAAACTCCCTAGTTCCATCCTACAATCACGCGTCTTTGTTCGTCGTCATCGATCAAGCTCAACCATTTCATCTTATAGTTGAGTATCGCCTCATGCGATTCCAACCAGTCCATACTGATCACGATGTCATAAGATCCTAATATCGTGACGTACAGGTTGGCCCTATTATACCCAATATCTAGGGATAACTAGGAGATCATGTCTCGAGGCCCACGGGTCTCGAGACATGAAGTACAGAGAGCAGGATTGACCTGAGCATGGCCCTAGAGGGCCCATCCTTCTTCTTCTTCACCAGACTTGTCCTTTCAGTAGCAACAGCTTCCATCACCATCGGCTTGGACTTGCATCAGAGAGGACTCTTGCTCCATGAGGTAATTGGTCCGAGGTATCATGGTATGTGTCATGTTTGATCATTATAACCTTCTTTCATATGCATTAGGTTCCTTTCATTTATGATGACTACTTGGATCTTACACTAATCCACTTGACCATTGTTGGGGTGAATTAATGGGGTGAATTAGCAAGCTCGTAGTCATGGGTTTTGGTTAGCCACCAAAGGGGATTTACAGAGCCATCGTCCGCTCCCACCATTATATCATTTTACATCTTATATCCCATTCATCCATCCCATTCTCCTAGTTCGGCCATTAGGATGACCTTTTGAGGGTTACACTTTGTCTCGTGGGAAGAAGGGGCTAAAGGCCCAGGGGGTAAAAGCAGCTGGTAAAAGATAAAAGCCATAAGAAATGAAACCTAGAGATGGTTCGCCCAGGGATCCCCAAGAAGGCAATAAAAGGCCTCTCGATAAGAAACTGAAGGGAACCTAAGAAAAATAACAAAACAAGACCTAACCAAGAGGATGGGAGGTCTCATCACGAGCCGGCCCATTATGTTCATAGGTATCCAGCAGTATGACATTGCCATTATCTGGTCACCACGCCAGGGTAGTGACCTTTGGTTGCATGGCCAAGGGAAAGGGGGTCTCATCACGAGCCAACCTTATCATTTCTATGAAGATACTAGTGGGTAACACTGTCAGCTCTGGTCAGTAGGCCAAGGCAGTGTCCTCTGGTCAGACCTTGAAGTAAAAAATAAAGAAAAGAATAAATGAAAAATAAAGGCAATAAAGGGGCTTGGAAAAAATGCATCCATGACGGGTACAGCTCGCCTCTTACAAAGGCACCCATAGACAACACCTTCCCTTGGTCTTACTGTGACTGGACATCCCTAGACCATATCACCTCATAAAACATGGCTTGAATGATCCTCTGAGGAAACTTTCCTTCTCTTGTGGGTATTATCCCAATAGGTTATTCTGTTGGTTTTATTCAGCTTTGTATAGTAGATCTGTGTAATGTCTTTGAGCTCTTAGATGATATGCTAGGGATTTCATGCATGTATTTGACAAATTTAATGATGAAATATGATTGACATTTCTATGATCCCGAGGAGTGATGAGCCAATGGAGGGCGTATTTTTTGATGTGCAGGACCATACCCGATGGACAGGTGCCAGAGTACTGGTACACATGGGGATATGATTAGCTCGGACCTCCATGGGGCTGAAGAGCCCATCAGATGGTTGTTGATGGTAGAGGTAGGACAACATTGTGATGAGCCATTGTACGAGAAAGAAGAAGGACGTCCCTACTCAGGACACTTTGGCAGAGCCCGGCCTGGGGGGGATCACCCACTACAGATGGGACGATTGATTTTGATGGACAGGATGTTACCTGAGGCAGCTGGACATTTTCTGGATCATGTGGCAGTGTGCTGGGGTCATTTGGCACGTGTGGCAGCTTCCAGGAGCCCTAGAAGGGCCATCGTTTTGCTTCCTGGATGCTGATCTTGCCCAAAAAGGGCCAACGTCTCCCTCAGAGGGGCCTGACGTCTCCCTTTTGAGATCATATTGTGACATTTTTAGCATTTAATGTAAAAAACAATGTAATATTGTTAGCCAGCCTTGTCAGCTGTTTTAAATGGCCTATTTTCTAATTAAAGGTCATTAGGATGATATAAATAGAGGACGTTGCCTCTCATTTTCACATAACACAACTCACTCTCTTCTGAGAGAATCATTTTAGTCTTTTGTCTTGGGATTTTGCTCTTGGAAGTGAGGCGCAACTCTTGTGGAGGATCATTCTTGGCATTTTTATGGTGTTTTCTATCGTTGGAAGGTTTTACAACTAGGGTTTGATAAGCTCTTCATGATTTGTAAGTGTATTTCTCATGCAAAACTTCTTAAATGAATGGTTGTAGGTTAAATCTCTTGCATTTATTGTTACACTGTTATTATTTTGCTTAATTATTGAAACCCTAGGTAGCAAGCACACAAGTAGGTCCTTGCTATATGTCCCCATGATAGAAAACTTGTTTTAGCCATTGATTAAGGAGGATATAGCCTAGCCGTTGCTACACTAGTTCCCCTTTTTCTGAGCTAGCCTTTTTAACATAAGTTGAAGAAAGAAGACATCCTAGACCTAGTTAAATCTACACCTATGGTTTTCACTTTTAGGGTTTGAAGAGCCTTTCTCTTGCAACACTTTTCACCCTTAGATTTATGTTTTGAAGCTAGCCGTTTTTCCAAGGACATTTAAGGAAAGAGGGAGGAGCATGAGGCCTTGCTTAAGGAACACCGGAATGAGCCTCCTCCCCTTAGGGTTTTGACTCTAGGGCCCTACCATTGCAGCACCATAGAGCCTAACTCTCTTGTATTTAGATTTATATCCTCCCGAGACCTTGCCCTTATTTCTGACTCCATAATACCCTAAGGCACTAGTCTATCTTTACAACGTTGAGCTTGTGGTGCCAAAACAACTTTTCCAAAACTCTTAAATTTGAAACCCTAACTAACCCTAACGTCTACTAACCCTAGATTAATGATGATGTCATGCCTTATTTGAGCCTCTGGTTGATAGAAAATATTGTGGCTTCATCATCTGATGATAGACATTGATGTGTTGATAAATTTCATTGGCCTATTTGCAAGACGTTGACCTCCTTGTCTATCAAACTAACCCTAGAACAAGGCTGACGTCACCTCTAGTATAGTGACACAACAACCTTTGTATATGAGCATTTAATGATATTTAATGCATTGTGTTAATTCAAGGATTGATCATCTCTATTGGATGCTATATCATTTCCAGTGTTTATTGACAAGTAATATTATAAGCCATTGTCATCATTGCAATCATTGACTTCGTCAATAATTACTGTTATTTATGCTTATGCATATTAAATATTGATAGTCATTGACAAATGAAGTATTAACCACTATTTGCATGTATTAGTTTTATTCTTTCCTTGTCTCCCAAACAGGTGCTTTCTTCCGTGGTATTTCTTCATTTTTGGCTATCTTCTTGGCGGTAATCTGTGAAGGGAAAAATCACCTTGATCGTTTAAGCCTCTGCCTTTCAAAACCCTAGATTACTAGGGATGTCTCCCTTGGGTTTGGCCACCCTAAATAGAAAGAGCCCCCCATCGAGGTGATAGTGGGTGGGGAAGCTCCTGTTACACCACTTTGACCCTTACCTTTCAGCTACTTGGTCCAAACTACAAACTGAGAGATAACATATTGGTTTCGTTGCCATGACGAGCCGGCCCATTATGTTCATAGGTATCCACCAGTATGACATTGCCATTATCTGGTCACCACGCGAGGGCAGTGACCTTTGGTTGCATGGACAAGGGAAAGGGGGTCTCATCACAAGCCAACCTTATCATTTCTATGAAGATACTAGTGGGTAACACTTCCATCTCTGGTCACCATGCCAAGGTAGTGTCCTCTGGTCAGACCTTGAATTAAAAAAGAAAGAAAAGAATAAATGAAAAATAAAGGCAAAAAAGGGGCTTGGAAAAAATGCATCCATGACGGGTACAACTCGCCTCCTACAAAGGCACCCACTAACAACACCTACCCTTGGTCTTCCCGTGACTGGACATCCCTAGACCATATCACCTCATAAAACATGGCTTAAATGATCCCCCGAGGAAACTTTCCTTCTCTTGTGGGTATTAGCCCAATAGGTTATTTTGTTGGTTTTCTTCAGCTTTGTATAGTAGATCTGTGTAATGTCTTTGAGCTCTTAGATGATATGCTAGGGATTTCATGCATGTATTTGACAAATTTAATCATGAAATATGATTGACATTGCTATGATCCTGAGGACTGATGAGCCCATGGAGGGCGTAGTTTTTGATGTGTAGGACCATACCTGATGGACAGGTGCCAGAGGACCGATACACATGGGGATATGATTAGCTCAGACCTCCATGGGGTTGAAGAGCCCATCAGATGGTTACTGGGATGGCAGAGGCAGGACAACGTTGTGATGAGCCATTGCATGAGAAAGAAGAAAGACGTGCCTACTCAGGACACTTTCGCAGAGCCCAGCCTGGGGGGAATCACCCACTGTAGATGGGACGATTTATTTTGATGGACAAGACGTTATCTGAGGCAGCTGGATGTTTTCTGGAGCATGTGGCAGTGTGATGGGATCATTTGGCATGTGTGGCATCTTGCAGGAGCTCTAGAAGGGCCAACGTTTTTCTTTCTGGATGCTGATCTTGCCCAAAAAGGGCCAACGTCTCCGTCAGAGGGTCCTGACGTCTCCCTTTTGAGCTCATATTGTGAAATTTTTAGCATTTAATGTAAAAAATAGTGTAATATTGTTAGCTAGCCTTGCCGACTGTTTTAAATGACCTATTTTCTAATTAAAGGTCATTAGGATGATATAAATAGAGGTCGTTGCCTCTCATTTTCACATAACACAACTCACTCTCTTGTGAGAGAATCATTTTAGTCTTTTGTCTTGGGATTTTTCTCTTGGAAGTGAGGCACAACTCTTGTGGAGGATCATTCTTGGCATTTTTATGGTGTTTTCTATCATTGGAAGGTTTTACAACTAGGGTTTGATAAGCTCTTCATGATTTGTAAGTGTATTTTTCATGCAAAAGTTCTTAAATGAATGGTTGTAGGTTAATTCTCTTGCATTTATTGTTACATTGCTATTATTTTGCTTAATCATTGAAACCCTAGCTAGCAAGCACACAAGTAGGTCCTTGCTATATGTCCCCATGATAGAAAACTTGTTTGAGCCATTGATTAAGGAGGATATAGCCTATTCGTTGCTACACTAGTTCCCCTTTTTCTGAGCTAGCCTTTTTAACATAAGTTGAAGAAAGAAGACGTCCTAGGCCTAGTTAAATCTACACCTAGGGTTTTGACTTTTAGGGTTTGAAGAGCCTTAATCTTGCAACACTTTTCACCCTTAGATTTATGTTTTGAAGCTAGTCGTTTTGCCAAGGACATTTAAGGAAAGAGGGAGGAGCATGAGGCCTTTCTTAAGCAACACCGAAATGAGCCTCCTCCCCTTAGGGTTTTGACTCTAGGGCCTTGCCATTGTAACACCATAGAGCCTAACTCTCTTGTCTTTAGATTTAGATCCTCCCGAGACCTTGCCCTTATTTCTGACTCCATAATACCCTAAGGCACTAGTCTATCTTTCCAACGTTGAGCTTGTGGTGCCAAAACAACTTTTCCAAAACTCTTAAATTTGAAACCCTAACTAACCCTAACGTCTACTAACCCTAGATTAATGATGATGTCATTCCTTATTTGAGCCTCTGGTTGATAGAAAATATTGTGGCTTCGTCATCTAATGATAGACATTGATGTGTTGATAAATTTCATTGGCCTATTTGAAAAACGTTGACCTCCTTGTCTATCAAACTAACCCTAGAACAAGGTTGACGTCACCTCTAGTATAGTGACGCAACAACCTTTGTATATGAGAATTTAATGATATTTAATGCATTGTGTTAATTCAAGGATTGATCATCTCTATTGGATGCTATATCATTTCTAGCGTTTATTGACAAGTAATATTATAAGCCATTGTCATCATTGCAATCATTGACTTCGTCAATAATTACTGTTATTTATGCTTATGCATATTAAATATTGATAGTCATTGACAAATGAAGTATTAACCACTATTTGCATGTATTAGTTTTATTGTTGCCTTGTGTCACAAACAGGTGCTTTCTTCCATGGTTCTTCATTTTTGACTATCTTCTTGGTGGTAATCTGTGAAGGGAAAAATCACCTTGATCCTTTAAGCCTTTGCCTTTCAAAACCCCAGATTACCAGGGACGTCTCCCTTGGGTTTGGCCACCCTAAATAGAAAGATCCCCCCATCAAGGTGACAATGGGTGGGGAATCTCCTGTTATGCCAGTTTGACCCTTACCTTTCAGCTACTTGGTCCAAACTACAAACTGAGCGATAACATTTTGGCGCCACTGCCAGGGAACACTGAGTCAATCTTCCTCAACGACAAATCCTTTGGTAAGCCTTGCCTCAAAGACCTTTCTCTTACAATCTTACCTGGTGACTCCACTAGACCTTATTCCCCCTATTCTTTGGTAGTTTCAGGAAAACTATCTGGCGACTCCACTAAATTTTCTTAGGGTGCTACATTACTTTCTGTGATATTTTCAAGTTATGGGATTATGGCATACTGGGAACAAATGTATGCAAGTATTGATTTCAGAAGTTTTCAAGGATACCCAAATTACTTTGATAATAAATGGCTAGACAACTCTCCAATGTTTTTGGGGCTCCTAGCTCGTCACATAGTAAATTTTTTGGAGCATTTGAGTGAGATAAAGTTGGGAGGAGAGGATGCTCTTATAAAGTTGTTTTTGCTCACCCTGCCATCCTACTTACAAAAACGTTTTAAGAGTTTTTGCAAGGACAGGGGTATATCATCTTTCATACACCTCATCAACAGGTTTATAGACCTTATTAAGCCAGATTGCCAAATGTATGAAGATGTCCTTCAAAACCTCATGGTAACCTTACACCAAAAAGGGTTCACCACAGAGATTGTAGAAGATCTCAGAAGAACTTATCATGATCAATACCAAGAATCCTCTGATACAAGAGACGAGGTTTATGAAGACCATTATCAACCCCTTGAAGAGGAGCAAGACCTCTTCCATGATCCAATGAAATGCAACGAAGATGTAACCGGAAACGTGGATTATGAGGATGAAGCACCAGTGATCACTCTTCAGTCTAATGAATTTCTTCAAGATCCTATCACTCCTGCACAAGATGAAGAGAATGAGGTGAGTCACTTTGATTCTTTTGATGATACCTTGTTCTATGACTCGGAGAATGAAGAAGGAGGGGAACCCCTGGACAAACCAGATTCCCTATGTCTCAAGACTAAATATGTAGAGGCAGATCTTCCACCTAATGATACTATCCAAATACTTGAAGCTCCTGCACAGGAAGGATTAAGCGAGGTAAATTGTTCCCCCTTCCAAGTTTTTATTGGTTCTATGCCTTATGACACAGAGAGTAGAGAAGTATTGGATGTTTTGACTCCTCCATGTTATGATACTGATACTGATATAGCTAATTTCGATGAGTTCATACATGTTGGGAGACGTAGGTGGGATGCATTTAGTTATGATACAGATCCCATCTATGACATAAAAAGTCATCTTCAGATGTTTCCCTTGCAATTACGACAACAGATTACTTTTGACCAGTGGCAAAAAGGAGATGAGGTTTTTACCCATACCATCCAAAGGACCAAGGATGACCCAGTACCTTATTTTCCTGATGATTTTTGGTCATACCTTAAGGACTTTGATGATTATTCTTCTGAGAATTTGGACTTATTTTGTGAAGATGATTGTCAATCACCTATCTGCTCAGATTTTGATACAAGTGAGAATATTGTTTGCCTAAGGAGAGTCTCTCATGGATTTTCACTCTAGCCACCTGTTGTTGCTTCACCATGCCTATCCATTAAAGGTGTGTTTGGGAAGTATATCTTCAATGTTGAGTTTCCCTTTAGGCAGACCCTGAACTCCAAGGATTGGTTGGGTACTGTGTGTTTCAGTCAGTTCTTCAGCTGTCCCTTTTTAGTTTGCCAATTGTCTGCTAGATCCTTTTTGATTTCAGGGTGTGAGGATGTCCTAGGTAACTAGCTTACAGGTCCTTTAAGTCAGTTTTCTAAACATTTCTTTTTTCATGACCCTTTCTTGAAGTGGATTGAGCACTTTCCTCAGAGATGGACTTGGCATGATTTTATCCCTCCCACCCACCTCCATGAGTTAGATTCTGACCTTTCCGATGATATGATATACATCGTAACTCATGATGTTTTTGTGCTTGACTTATCACTGTTCTGGTTTATGATGAAGCACAAAGGCAGGTATCAAGGAACGTTACTGGATTGGCTTCATTGGTTGTTTGACTATACCAACATGCAGCCAGCAGGTAAGTATAGGTAAGAGTTTCATTTTCTATCTACATTTGTGATTACAATATGTCTACACATATTATATTTTGTGGGGTGGCAATACCACCCCACCTTTTGTCGTTGATGCTTTCTTGTCAAGTGTGAGCAGGTCTACAGGTTTATGCTAGAGATGATGAGGTTCTCATGTACTCTACGGTGAACACATGTCCCCGAGTTGGAGCCAGATGTTATCCCCGATATCTAGGGATAACTAGGAGATCATGTCTCGAGGCCCACGGGTCTCGAGACATGAAGTACCGAGAGCAGGATTGACCTGAGCATGGCCCTAGAGGGCCCATCCTTCTTCTTCTTCTCCAGACTTGTCCTGTCAGCAACAACAGCTTCCATCACCATCGGCTTGGACTTGCATCAGAGAGGACTCTTGCTCCATGAGGTAATTGGTCCGAGGTATCATGGTATGTGTCATGTTTGATCATTATAACCTTCTTGCATATGCATTAGGTTCCTTTCATTTATGATGACTGCTTGGATCTTACACTAATCCACTTGACCATTGTTGGGGTGAATTAATGGGGTGACTTAGCAAGCTCGTAGTCATGGTTTTGGTTAGCCACCAAAGGGGATTTGCAAAGCCATCATTTTCTCCCACCATTATATCATTTTACATCTTATCTCCCATTCATCCATCCCATTCCCCTAGTCCGGCCATTAGGATGACCTTTTGAGGGTTACACTTTGTCTTGTGGGAAGAAGGGGCTAAAGACCCAGGGGGTAAAAGAAACTGGTAAAAGATAAAATCCATAAGAAATGAAACCTAGAGATGCTTCGCCCAGGGATCCCCGAGAAGGCAATAAAAGGCCTCTCGATAAGAAACTGAAGGGACCCTAAGAAAAATAACAAAAAACGATCTAACCAAGAGGATGGGAGGTCTCATCACGAGCCAGCCCATTATGTTCATAGGTATCCAATAGTATGACATTGCCATTATTTGGTCACCACGCCAGGGCTGTGACCTTTGGTTGCATGGCCAAGGGAAAGGGGGTCTCATCACGAGACAGCCTTATCATTTCCGTGAAGATACCAGTGGGTAACACTGTCAGCTCTGGTCAGCATGCCAAGGCAGTGTCCTCTGGTCAGACCTTGAAGTAAAAAAGAAAGAAAAGAATAAATGAAAAATAAAGGCAATAAAGGGGCTTGGAAAAAATGCATCCATGACGGGTACAGCTTGCCTCCTACAAAGGCACCCACATACAACACCTTCCCTTGGTCTTACTGTGACTGAACATCCCTAGACCATATCACCTCATAAAACATGGCTTGAATGATCCTCTAAGGAAACTTTCCTTCTCTTGTGGGTATTAGCCCAATAGGTTATTCTGTTGGTTTTCTTCAGCTTTGTATAGTAGATCTATGTAATGTCTTTGAGCTCTTAGATGATATGCTACAAATTTCATGCATGTATTTGACAAATTTAATGATGAAATATGATTGAAATTGCTATGATCCCGAGGACTGATGAGCCCATGGAGGGCGTAGTTTTTGATCTGCAGGACCATACCCAATGGACAGGTGCCAGAGGACCGGTACACATGGGGATATGATTAGCTCGGACCTCCATGGGGCTGAAGAGCCCATCAGATGGTTGTTGGGATGGTAGAGGTAGGACAACATTGTGATGAGCCATTGCATGAGAAAGAAGAAGGACTTCCCTACTCAGGACACTTTGGCAGAGCCCGGCCTGGGGGGAATCACCCACTGTAGATGGGACGATTGCTTTTGATGGACAGGACGTTACCTGAGGCAACTGGATGTTTTCTGTAGCATGTGGCAGTGTGCTGGGATCATTTGGCATGTGTGGCATCTTGTAGGAGCCCTAGAACGACCAACGTTTTGCTTCCTGGATGCTGATCTTGCCCAAAAAGGGCCAACGTCTCCCTCAGAGGGGCCTGACGTCTCCCTTTTGAGCTCATATTGTGACATTTTTAGCATTTAATGTAAAAAATAGTATAATATTGTTAGCCAGCCTTGTCAACTGTTTTAAATGACCTATTTTCTAATTAAAGGTCATTAGGATGATATAAATAGAGGACGTTGCCTCTCATTTTTACATAACACAACTCACTCTCTTGTAAGAGAATCATTTTAGTCTTTTGTCTTGGGATTTTTCTCTTGGAAGTGAGGCGCAACGCTTGTGGAGGATCATTCTTGGCATTTTTACGGTGTTTTCTATCATTGGAAGGTTTTACAACTAGGGTTTGATAATCTCTTCATGATTTGTAAGTGTATTTCTCATGCAAAACTTCTTAAATGAATGGTTGTAGATTAAATCTCTTGCATTTATTGTTACATTGTTATTATTTTTCTTAATCGTTGAAACCCTAGGTAGCAAGCACACAAGTAGGTCCTTTCTATATGTCCCCATGATAGAAAACTTGTTTTATCCATTGATTAAGGAGGATATAGCCTAGCCATTGCTACACTAGTTCCCCTTTTTCTGAGCTAGCCTTTTTAACATAAGTTGAAGAAAGAAGACGTCCCAGGCCTAGTTAAATATACACCTAGGGTTTTGACTTTTAGGGTTTGAAGAGCCTTGCTCTTGCAACACTTTTCACCCTTAGATTTATGTTTTGAAGCTAGCCGTTTTGCCAAGGAAATTTAAGGAAAGAGGGAGGAGCATGAGGCCTTGCTTAAGGAACACCGGAATGAGCCTCCTCCCCTTAGGGTTTTGACTCTAGGGCCCTGATATTGCAGCACCATAGAGCCTAACTCTCTTGTCTTTAGATTCAGATCCTCCCGAGACCTTGCCCTTATTTCTGACTCCATAATACCCTAAGGCACTAGTCTATCTTTCCAACGTTGAGCTTGTGGTGCCAAAACAACTTTTCCAAAACTCTTAAATTTGAAACCCTAACTAACCCTAACGTCTACTAACCCTGGATTAATGATGACTTCATGCCTTATTTGAGCCTCTGGTTGATAGAAAATATTGTGGCTTTGTCATCTGATGATAGACATTGATGTGTTGATAAATTTCATTGGCCTATTTGCAAAATGTTGACCTCCTTGTCTATCAAACTAACCCTAGAACAAGGCTGACGTCACCTCTAGTATAGTGATGCAACAACCTTTGTATATGAGCATTTAATGATATTTAATGCATTGTGTTAATTCAAGGATTGATCATCTCTATTGGATGCTATATCATTTCCAGTGTTTATTGACAAGTAATATTATAAGCCATTGTCATCATTGCAATCATTGACTTCGTCAATAATTATTGTTATTTATGCTTATGTATATTAAATATTGATAGTCATTGACAAATGAAGTATTAACCACTATTTGCATGTATTAGTTTTATTGTTGCCTTGTCTCCCAAACAGGTGCTTTCTTCTGTGGTTTTTCTTCATTTTTTACTATCTTCTTGGCGGTAATCTGTGAAGGGAAAAATCACCTTGATCCTTTAAGCCTCTACCTTTCAAAACCCCAGATTACCAGGGACGTCTCCCTTGGGTTTGGCCACCCTAAATAGAAAGAGCCCCCCATCGAGGTGATAGTGGGTGGGGAAGCTCCTGTTATGCCAGTTTGACCCTTACCTTTCAGCTACTTGGTCCAAACTACAAACTGAGCGATAACAGGCCCTAGTGTCAAAATCTCCCAGCTTAAGGATACATCCCATAACCTTTCCTCCAACCTTATGTTTGGCTCTTGAAGCCATCTCTATGAAGATAAAATTATCTTGTTTGACTTCCTTTACCTTAATCCTTTTCAGCGCTGCACCATAAATGAAACTCTTGGCAACACCAGGATCTATCAAAATACTAAGGGTCTGGTCAGCGACGGTACCTGAGATCTTGAGCATAGTCGACTGGTGCTTTTCATGGTAGTTATTCACCACTGCATGAATCTGATGGGCCTTGCCCAAATCTCCCACGGTAGTGGGTCTGGCTGGTCCAGATGCTATATTCCTCTCCATAGGGTAGTTGCGTTGGTAGTGTGGCTCCCCACATGTCCAACACCCCTTCTTCGGTCCAGTAGTCCTTGTACCCTAAGTAGAAGATGACGACCCACCGGCCTGGAGTCCTGGTCTATTCTGTTGAATAGGCCTAAACTGCTACTGCTGCGGTCGACACTGCTACTGATGTTGTGGACCTCAATAAGGTGTCTGTTGTTGAGGCATCGATTGCCGAGGTGTAGTGAAAGTGGATTCCCTCTAGAAGCCACGATATCCTGACGTACATCTGGCTAGTGTTTGATGTTGCTGCGCACCAGTTGACACCTACACTGCTGGTCTCACTGGAGTCCTTCTCTAACCCCCATTGATAAGCTCCTCCTCTGCTATGAGGAACTTCTGGACGACATCAGACAAGGTTTGAGGCATCAAAATCCTAACCTTTGCACATATGCTGCCATTAAGGCCGAACATGAACCTGTTGACCTTAAGTTTATCAGTGTTAAGATGCGGAGCATACCGAAGCAGCTCCATAAAATTGGCCTCGTACTCGGGCACCGTATGGCCTCCCTATTGTAAGGAGTTGAACTTGTTGAGATGACTCTCAATAAATTCCTCTGATAGGTAACTCTCTCGGAATCGTTCCTCGAACAGTTCCCATGACACATCTTCGATGACCATGTTTAGTTGTGGCAGGAGCGTATTCCACCATAGAAGAGTGCTCCCCTTCAGTTGAAAGACCGCCATGCAGACCTTCATGTTGGAGGTATAGTTGTGAAGTGAAAATCACATCGCCATATTCTCCAACCATGCCTCGGTGTTTGTTCTTTTCGAGGCACCAAAGAAATCATAAAATTTGACCTTCTCGAGCTCACAGTGAATGCTACCAGTACCGACCAGAGCACGTGGTGGACCCTCAGGGGGTGTCGGCACCTTGGCCTCATCTTTGTCCAAATGGCTGATCAGTGCCTTAGACTTCTGCTAAAAATACCCCATCATACCAACCACATCACCCACTACTATTTGCTCCTACCCGACAACCTGTTCATCTCCCTGGGGGTTAGACCCCTCAAACGTGGATGCTACTGGAGGCTTCACAACTCTTCCCCTAGAACCCCATCATCTGCCTTCGCGACATCCTCTAACCATGATTATCTTCATGAATACAAATCAACTAAATTAGCAAGATTTTAATCAAATACCCAATCAACGAAAGTCGTAGTGATCCCCAGTCGCGGGCTGAACCTGGCTCTGATACCATATGTAACAACCCCTTTGTTACGACCATGGGAGAAGCATTTTTTGTTTTTGTTTTAAGAATTAAGAGGCAAGAAGACAATGATGACAACATATGACCACACCATAGATGATGAACAGACGCACACAACCCAGGCAATAGGAAACTATGACACCGCGCATAGGCACAAGGGCAACTTGGCAAAACATGCACAAAATAACAAGGAGGAACGTCTACCTACCTGACACAAACACGACCATGCCTACAAGCTAAGGGACAACATCCCCATCCTGACACGACGGCCTAGACGAACAAGACGAGAACCTCAAGGCATGCAAACCAAACTCCTGAAGGCATTCAACCCATGTGCCAAAGCAACTTGCAATGCCTGACAACACTCACATAGAATGCACTGACTCCGACCAAGAGATCATTCACCTCTATACCATAGGGTGCACCATGATTCCCACATCAGGAATCATGTCGTTCCTAGGTAATAGGCGCATCAATAAACTTGGCACAAACATAAGCTATCTAGACCAAGGACTCTAGAAAACTCTGATGCCCTTGGAGCTAAATATTGTCTGGGAGACTATACCTACACCCCACACAAAAGGCCACCGAGACATAAGAGGACAAATACAAGGGGAGACGCCAGCCCATACATGACATCATCCTCGACCCAACCAATCAACCAGTCTAACCGGTCCACGATTACAATATATTTTAACATGGGTTCCATTCTAAACGGGGCACATCAAGTTACAATTAGTCAATAATGCAACCGCTAAATAAATGTTAATACAATCAATCTTGCAAATCTAATTAATCAATAATAAAACTATAACTATAAATTCCATCTAACCTCAATTATAATTCAATTTAGCAAGTCTAAAATTTGCAATCCAGTCTTTACTTCACCAATCAAATTTTAATCATTAACAAAACCTAAATGGTCAATTCTATATTAATCCAAAATCTACATCCAACTAGCCATTAACTTAATAACAACAGTAAAAATATTAATGTAGAATGTTACCATTATAACAATTAATATAACAAATAACAAGGCATTTAACATGACAATTAACCTAACAATTAATATAGCATTAACAACATTAACTACATCAAGGCAGAAAGAAACAAGGAAACATTTAGTAACTCAATAAATTACCACATGTGTCTATCTTTACTAACTGTACCAAAATGACAGTTGTCTACAAAAATTAAGGGAATCGTCTAAGAAGTGTAAATGCCATAAAGCCATATAAATTCAACGAGAGACTAAGGCCATGCACCGGATTAGGTTTACTGCCATACGCCTTTAATAAGATTCACTGCCAGGTAAAGGTAAAAACTTAGGGCATAAACCCTGAAGCATTTAGTTGGCTGTCTAGAACTGAGGTCATTTACAGGTTAAAGGCGCAATCAACAATTTAGGCAACTTGTGGCCATTCGACTGCAAACACAGTCCACAATTAAAGGCAATTTGGGGGTGAATGACTGGAAAAATGAAGTCATCAAATCCAAGGTAAAACGTGGTCCTAAAGGCAGCGACACAGTCAACTTTAACGAGCATAATCGTTGTATAGAGATATGCCAAGGAATTTGCCTTGCTGCCAGCAATTACTAAGCAAATCGTTGTGTGGGTAATTGGATTTACCAGACACAAGGAAATGGTACTACAGCAAGACGTGGGTACAACTTGGAACTAGAGAATCAACGCAATCAACCCAGGAATGCATACAAAAATCGTTTGGCTAAATAATTGGAAATTGGAATGCACTTAACTCAAGAAGAACACAAGCTGTGCAACAACTTGAATTGTAACAAATCTTAATCACTAAATGAATTCAAACATGTTGCAAGCAAGAACATTGTCTAGAAATTCAATCCACACAAAGGGTAAATAGAGAAGGCAAGGGCACCTGGAGAAGATTGTCTTCATCGCTATATTTTACACCAACGAGTCTACATAGGATTCTTTAGGGGATGGTCACATGTTAAGGATTTGGTTCTTGTTCTAAAACAAAATTGACAGTCCCAGATTCCATAAAAAGAATTTGTTGGTCACAGAAGTCAAGAAAGAACAACCGTCACCTGGATGCAGCAAAGGAAAAGGCATTCAACACTCAGGAAGTTGGAGTCTAGCTGCTAGCTAACGCAAGGAGTGATGTTTCAAGGCAATATGTTATAATAATATGGTTTAATTCCCGCGTGTAGGTTGTCAATCAAATGGACATCGTAGACTCACATCGTTTTCTTCAATTTAAGGTGTAGAGAAAAGAAAAAAGGGCACAACGAATGGCCATCAAAACCACAGGGGGTTAAAACGTATCCATCAACACGCAACGTAGATTTATAATTTATCCAAGAATAAAAACGCAAGGTTAAAATTTATCCTTCAATACAAAACGCAGAGTTATAATTTGTCCAAGAATAAAAACGCAGGGTTAGAATTTATCCTTCAGTACAAAACAAAGAGTTATAATTTATCCAAGAATAAAAACACAGGGTTAGAATTTATCCTTCAATACAAAACACAGAGTTATAATTTATCCAAGAATAAGAACTCAGGGTTAAAATTTGATCCATCAAGATATAAAAACAGGGTAAAAATGAGATAACGACGAGATATAAACATGCCGAGGTTGAAGAAAAATTTACCCAACAATCAAATTTGTAGAGTTAAATAATCGCATCAAGGGGTAAGGTGGACCTTCAACCAAGGACAAACATCAGAGGTAGATGGCTGAGAAGAACATCCTTCGCTCATCATCCTCGCACATAAAAGCAGGGTGTTGAGATCCATAGGTATATTAATTCCGAAGCGATGACCGTACATCAGGCTCCTGGCCAACTGCTCAGGTGAGGAATGGTGAGATAGGGACGAAGGAAAAATATACCGTAATCATCACAATCAATCAACCATAAGACAGTCAATACATACAGGGAAACAAAGGCCATGGGATTCAATCAATCATCGAGTAGGCTATGGAAAAATTCAATCATCAACCTAGACAATCAATTTCCTTACCCAATTCAACATGAAGATCCCAAGAATAAATCATACTGCAATCTATCATGAAAAATAAAGAAATCATATCGTTTCCTGGTCACCCACTCTGAGTTGATGTATCTCGCACTCCGTGCAACTCCCACTTTTCGATCGACAAGACTTCACCGATACCTCCCAGCCAATGCTAGGGGTACTCTTCTTCCCCCTTATCCCCTCGAGCCACAAAGGGGCCATGCACACTAACCAAATAATCAACTAGCTACCAGCTCACCTCGCAACGCTGAGATACCACTCCTCACCAAGATGGGTATCCCAACTCCCACAAGCTAAGTCTATCATGTAGAGATTTCTGTAGCATAACGTTACGCAAACAGAAGAGATCCTTCATCCTTCTCCTCCCTCCATTATATAGAGTTTCGAACCCCTTTACCTTCCCCAAATCCCATTTAAATTAATGTTTTAAAAATTAATTCCTAAAAATCCTCCCTGTACAAGTGTCACCCATCCCCTTCATTCCTCCATAAATTAATTTCTTTAATTAATTAATTACCCTTATTTCCCTCACCCACCTAGAGTCACTCCTAGAATCGCTCCTAGGTGTCCCCAAATTCTCTTATAGGTTTTAATCACTTTCCCCATTATTAATTTGCTAGATGAGTTTAAAATTAGAAAATTATTAAATGGTAGATATTGTTAGCGATATTTCTTGTAAAGGGGGGTTAGGATGTGAAAGGATGGGTTAAAACCCACTTGTCCTATGTTCGGGGTGCTAATGCACCCATGATTAAATGAAAATCAAGTCTGGACGGCAAGGATCATGGTGCCCGGATCAACGACG
>ML777138.1:555728-593038 GCA_009831015.1 Picea engelmannii
TTTTAAAGTATAGAGAAAATTCTACTACTAGTATAATTTAGGCCTAGACTTTAATTTTCGTGCTGGGCGACATTTTATTAGGGAATTTGTTTTAAAATTTCTCTTATCACGTTATTAGTCCTAAGGCCATCTGGGTTCATTCATTTATCATTAACAATGTGACATGCCCTTCAGGACGCACTAGGTGCTCCAAGGGTGCCACTCGTCTCATCTGTTTCCCTTGCGCAATGTGCCCTTCAGGATGCACCATGTGCTCCAAGGGTGCCACTCACCTCATCTATTTCCCTTGCACGACATGCCCTTCAGCACACACCACGTGCTCCAAGGGTGCCACTCACCTCTTGACTGACTTGGTAGACATCAATAACCCCTGGAGTCAACACTCTGCCAGGTGATCTTATGGGAGACTAAGGGCCTCTAAGGAATAAGGCCCCTTCCTTATTGTGTACCCCTTAGAATCATCGTGAGTGACTGTCACAGTCTTCCCTCATGACATCGTGGGTCCTCTCGAACTAGGTAATCGTTAACCTACAGTTCGAGCCATGGTGGGAGTGTTAGTAGGCTATGGCAGGGTTGTTTTCCACACCTCTCCCTCAACATATCTGGTAGTCGAGCGTGACCCCTCTACTCCACATGTGAGTCTGGTTGGCAAGCTATTTCCAACCTGCATCATCAACGAATCATGTCAAAAATATATCCATATCATATCATCTAATCATATGTACTAATATCACATATAAAACAATCAAACCCAATTAGTTCACTCCTTGAATTGATCCAGAGTCTAAGGGGTTCCATCGATGCCTTTTCATCCTCGAGGTCCGAAATCCTGCACACTCAGTAAAACCGAGTCAATAGCGCTTATCTATGTCAATGCAGCAAAACAACATGACATCACCCATAATGCCTCATAATCAAAATCAAATGTTTTAATAGCATAATAATCTGGATCACTTGCGAGCAAGTGTCCTCAAAGAATAAGTTCGCTCAGTGTGCAAGAGAGGGATGTTACATACATTACATGGTTATTTTAAATATTAATTTCTATATAAGAAATCTCATACATATATATTTTATTATTCATTGATACACTTTTTCAAAACATGAAAATTTTCTTCAAATTATATTAGAAATATAATCTTTTACATCACAGTACACTTCGAAAAGACATAAACTGAAGTCCAAATAGATACAAAAAACTTCAGTGAGGCTAGTATAAGAATTTCCTCATTTCCTCCTTTCATACAGTTCCAAGATCAACCTTTACCATATAAACCGCAAACATGATGGAAGCAGGTCCAATACTAGCTCAGAATAGAGGAAATTTTGATCCACAAAAATCAAAATGTCTTTGTACCATATCAACACTAGTGAATATTAAGATATTCCTTTGTTCCTTCAATTCCCCTATGCCAACGAACATAGCAAATCTGACCTTCTAGTTCTCCTAAAGCTAGCTTGGAAAGAAAGTCTTCTTCAGATTTGAATTGCCTGTGAACATGGTGAAAACTAATATTCTGGAAATTCTTGATAAGGATCAGAATCCTATTTTTCCAACCATCTAAGGAGCTTACCTGAAGTCCACCCTTTTTGGAAAGACAATCTATAATCACCCTGGAATCTCCCATTACTCTGATATTGTAATAAGACATCTGATCTGCAAGTAATAGTGTAGCCCATGCAAAAATTAATTCCTCCCTGGAATTTGTTCCACTTCCATGGTTATAACTCCATTTGATAATAGTAGAATATGGAGTTTTTATGATACCACCCACCCCAGCAATAGTTCCATTGATCTGTGATGTCCCATCAAACCACGCAAAAACATCCCCCACCTGAAAGGGAACATGAACAGTCTTTGGTGGTTTGTCTTTCACCGTCCCATAAATACAATTATGAATAGCCAATGCTTTGGATAGGACTGCTTGGAGCGTTGGTTTATGATTTTCAAAAATCACTTTATTTCGCTCTATCCAAATATGCCAACACAGGTGTGCAGCCAAGGTGGGGGAAGAGTATTTGTCCTCATAAACTAACTTAAATAATTCTGTCACAGTATTCTTGATCCAATGTTGTTTAAATTTATTCTTTAATATCAGATTTACTCGGTCCCAAACTGCTACAGTGAAAGAGCAATTAATGAAAAGGTGAGAAATAGTTTCCTTGTCATTTTTACACAACACACATCGGCTAGGACCAATCCAACCTCATGCCTACAAAGAGTCCCATGTCAATATCCTTCCTTCCACCGCTAACCAGACAAATAACTTTATCTTAAGCTAAATATGCCAGTGCCATATTGAGAGATGCCATCTATCAATCCTCTTCAAACACTTGGTAGTAACAATACCACGATAATTTTTTTTTACCGAAGGTATACCAATCCTCTTCCGACAATCCTGCCTGAAGTACTATATATTTAGAAATATTAATCATCAATCCAGAAGCCAAACATAAAGTTTTAAGTAACTTGTCGATATCCATCCATTTCTCTGCGCTAGCCTTCGACAGAATCACAACGTCGTCAACAAAAAGAACATGTAAAATTTCAATAGTTCTGGAAAATTTTACCCCTGAAAGCCTTCCTTCCAGCTTCTTCTCATTTAATAACAAGCTTAAACCCTCCATGACAAGGATGAAAAATAATGGGGAGAGAGGACATCTCTGTCTGAGCCCCCGCCCACTTTTAAAGAAAGCAGTTGGTTCCCCATTTATCAGTACTGAATAGGAGGTAGACATTACACAACTCATAATCCACTCTGTCAAATCCAGTCCCAATCCAATCTGAATAAGTATCATCCTTAGGAAATACCAACTAATGCAATCGTATGCTTTCTTCAAATCAATATTTAATACTAAAGCTTTGGTCTTTTTCTTTTTTATGCTATGGATACATTCGTTCATAGTACCAATGGCATCCTGTATTCTTCTCCCCTGAAGAAAACCCAATTGTTCTTCAGTTATTGATCTAGACAACAATGGATTGATACGATTTGCTAAAACTTTGGAAATGATTTTGTAGCATAAATTACAGAGTGAAATAGGCCTAAAGTCACCGAAACATTGAGGTTTATTAACTTTTGGTATTAATGCAATGAATGTAGCATTTAAACCTCCCACTATTTTGCCTCTGGTTCTTTCTTCTTTAGCCATCTCCAGAAGATCTCCCCCCACTATTTCAAAGAAATGGCTAAATAACTCTACTGACCATCCATCGGGCCCCAAGCTCTTATCTGATTTAAATTTCTTTAAAATCTGTTCTATCTCCTCCAATTTAATCGGCTCATTGAGGGAGCATGCATCCTCTTTAGTAACCATTTATTTGAAAAGTGCAGCAACCCTGACTTGTTCATTAGATGAGGGAGAAGCCCGTTCTTTATACATCTCCTTAAAATACTTAACTGCTTCATTTTTAATGTTCTCCTTCCCTGAAACAACTTCCCCAGACTCATCCAAAATATCCCATAAGTGCTTATTCTTCTATAGTTTGCAAAATTATGGAAAATTTTTGTGTTATTGTCTCCACTTTGTATCCAAATAGCCCTACTATGTTGCTGCCCGTATTCCTCCTTTTCCTGAAGAATCTTATTTCTTACTGTTTCTAATTCCTTCACTAAATATTCTTGGGGCATCCATTCATTTCCAGTGGAGTTTTTATGGATACACTCTGTAATTTCTTCTTCTAGATTCTTTATGTGTGCTTTTGTTCTTAATTTCCTCTCCTTCAACCAAAATTTAGTCTGAATCTTGAGATCCTTAAGCTTCCAAATAATCTTATGTTGTTTCCCACTTTCGCCCTGGTACTTCGGATCATTCCAAAGCTGTTTAACCAAATTCTCAAAACTTAAATCTTGGATCCAATAAGGATTCATATTGAAAGGAAAGGATAAGTGAGTAGTGGGAAGATCCAACTGAAGTAAAATGGGCACATGGTCTGAGATATAAGGGTATTCCACCCAAGATCGAAAAATATCAACCGAAGCAAGAATATCCTCAGAAATGAAATCCCTGTCCAACCTCTTTGCAATAAGTTCTATGCCATCCCGATTGTTCCTCCAAGTCGGAACAAGCTTCCCTGGGACAATATCAATAAGACCAAGTCCTAGGAATAAATTCTTGAAGAAACCTGCCAAACAACCCAGATTTCTAACACCTCCCCAAATCTAACCAGAGGAGAGGGTCAAATTTAAATCACCCATTAGAATCAAATTACTATATGATAATAACCCCGATCTTCCCAGGCTCTCCTAGAAAACTTTACTCTCCACACAAGGTCCATAAGTGTTCATAATATTAACATGTCTCCTAGTGGCAATATAAAATCCTGACAAGAAGATGCCACCGAAAGTTAGAGAAGGAATCAAATAAAAAAAGTTGGGGTCCCAAGATACCATTAAACCCCTTGAACTCCCATCAGAATTTACCGCACAACATAGACAATTTGGAGGAATCTTAAACATGAAGTCACAAGCCTTTTCTGCAAGTACCATAGTCTCCTGAAATAGAACTATCTCAGGTCTAGTTTTGTCTAGTACCCTGTGCACCAAGGAAAGTTTTAGGGCACCTCCAATCACTCTTATATTAAGTGAAAGAAACAACATTACTTAGCTCGAGCAAGGGCTTTGCATGCTCTAAGTGCCCCACAGTCAATAGGATTAACAAGACTAGTAGTAAGAGTTTCCTTAGTTTGTTTCTTCCTGGAACTTCGTGTTTTTATGGGAGAGGTTTCAAAACCTAGTCCCCGAGACCAAACAAATTATTTCTCCTTTGAACCCTCCAAATTTTTTGAACCACTAGTCTCCCCACTAGTAGAACTAGAAACTTGTAAAGCCTTTCCCCGAAAAACATGTAACTGATTGATGGAAGAATGATCCTTTAAAAATGGAATAAAGGAGTCTAATACTGCTTCAAGGGAGGGCTCTGAGTCCTTCGGTTCACGATAACTTGAGATATTAGGGGAGGAAAAATTTAAAATGAGAGAAGAAACCTAACTTGGTTCAGTTACCACCGAGTCCACAAAGGAGGAAGGACAAATACTGTTAGGAAAAGTCAGAGGATCAGAAACGTTCCCCGACAGAGGCATTGATGGGACCAAAGCAATCTTAGTCAATATACTGGAAGGTAATGTAGAAATAGAGGGAATATCAGGATTCAAAAGGTCATTCACCACCATCTCAGGAAAAGGACAAGAAAGTGAAATAGACCGAGCTAACCACTTCGAGGAACTTAAGGTTTCTTTTTCCAAAGACGAGAGAGTAGAAAAAAAAGTAGGATAGCGATTTTTGAGCTTACCGAAAAGTGTTGAATCTTGTTCTTGTTCTTCCAATTCAGGTGAGCAATCTCCCGGACAAGCATTGTAGAAACCTGTTTCAATGGAAAGATCAATATAATCAAATGTAGAATGATGATCCTCCTATTCATCTTTCTCATCAAACAAACCTTTACAATACCTGTGAAGATGTCCAGTACTACGACATAGGATACACCGAAAGGGTATGCCTAAGTAGTCAAGTCGCTGCAAAAGACACCTCCCTCACCACTCAATCTCAAGAGTTTCAGGAAGATCGCGACTTATATCCATTTCAACTAGAATTCTATAGACTTTCTGCACAGGCAAAGTTAATAGACCTCTATCAACCGAAATAAAACTACCAAGAGCATCACCAATATCCTTCAGTGCTCCTTCATTCCACATGTAAAGAGGCAAGTCCAGAAGAAGAATCCAGAAATGACGAAACATAAAGTATTCGGTCTCTGGATTGAAAGACACCCACCATTTTTTCAGCATAAAGCTACTATCCCTGTTCAACCACCTCTTTGCTAATAGTAATTCTACATCATCCAGAGAACGACAGATAACTCCCCACCAAACTTTGGGAAGTTGCACCAGCTCCGGAGTGTATCCTAACACCGGTGACCAGACTCTATCCGACCAGAATAGGAACTTTTCTCTGCATAAATGACCATGTGCGAACCTCCCTACTAAAGCACAAAGAGATAACTAACAAGTATCCTCAAGGCCAACATCAGAGCCGAGAACCATTTTTCTATGTACCTTGTTTGATGTCCACTGCTTCCTTTGTTTGCGAAAGACCGATAGATCTTTGTTTTTTCCATGCACAACTGGAGGAAAACTCACAGAGTTCCTCTTCTTAACTCCACAACCCATTCTGGGACTAATGCTCTGCGGGAAAGTTTCTACCAGAATAGGAAGAGTAGCCATAGTAGAATCCGGTAGAAGGTTTATACTACCTAAAACTCCAATCGACTGATCACCAGAGTTCCGCAAAGGTGGTCTATGCTTCGAAAGTTTCATAGTTGTCGGGTAGTCAGATAATAAACCAGCCTCCTTCTAGAAGTTATCATCCTCGTCATTAAGGAGATTATTAATATCCTTAATAAGTATCGATTTACTACCAGTAGTCATTAAACCATCGACTGACAACTCCAATCCCCACCTCCAAAATCAAGGGTCGATTAAGCACCTGACTCACGAGGAGAAAAAAAACGCTGGTTAAAATAGAAGGAAATAGGAGCTACAAGACAACAATCAAGAGTTCCTAGCCCAAGTGGCAAGTTAAATAAATAAAATAATGAGCTGTAAGGATGAAACCCGTTTCCGAGAAAGGGAAAATGAATGGTCATTAATAAATCCGAGAAACTGACACCAAGGCTAAACCTAAGGAAGGAGAGCCAGGAAAAAAAACTAGAATGAAAGGGAAGAAAGGGTAGAAAGGAAACAATTCAAATAACAATCCATACCCAGACTGTTATTCCATTCAATACATCTCCGAAGCAAGCTAAATAGTGAAAAAACTTACAAATCAGACCCCATAGGGTTTCCCTCCATCAACATTCAAATCTCTGGTTTTCTTAAACTCCCTTCGTCTCTCTCCTGACGGCTCTCACATGCTAAGAAACCTAATGTTCATTGATACACTTAAAAAGTGAATATACTTTATATTTTATAAATTGATTTAAGTATGGGTTAATGAACATGTTTATTTTCGTTCCCTTATAAAACTTAACAATGCTAATTTTAAATTGATATATATGCAAGTGTCATAGAGAAATGTGAATGAGGAAGACAAACATTAGCTTATTATCATAAAATTACTTAATACTAGTTTCATTTTTATTTTTAAATATCAATTATAATTTTTTCTAAACCATTTGAAGGCACTAAACTTAACTTAAATGTGATATTGGAAATAATGATTTTTGTGAGACCATTTGATTTTTTCTATTCATAAAAAAACAAAATTGGTTATTTTATTTTATTAAAGTAAGAAGATTATATTGCTTGTTGTCAAAATTTACATGCAAACAAAGTCTTTGCTAGTGCTTGGGTTACCCTGACAGGAAAACCTAGTATAGCTGATTTCTAGACCCAAGATGATTCCCAATATTCAAAAAATAATACAACTAATGAGATAAGATTATGTCTATGTCCCTTTAAAAAACCTATTCTATCATAACTGTTAGAAAAACATGATCGTGGAGAAATAAAGTAAAACAAATGCAGAAATAAAACACAAAAGATACACAATACAATAGAGACACATATATACGTGGTTCACCCAGTGTGGGCTACGTCCACCAGAGAAATTGCCAGGTCCTTCCTTTATTATTATACAACAAATGAAGGGATACAACCTACAACAAACCCACTGTAACTTCCTCTTCTTTCTCTCACAATATCCTATCTTAGAACACAATATTCGTCATAATGCATAGCCACAATACCTTTCCCTCATAACAGAGGGTTGCCTTCTAGGGAAAAAAACCCTAACATAATTTCTACCGTTAGATCTGCGACCTTATAATGAATGTTTCAGATTTACAATGAAATTACAATATACATTACAAGGCAATTTTTCCTTCGGGTGCTTCACCTCCGAACCCCCATTGAGGGATGATTCCCCAAATTCCTGCCTGGGGCATGCTTGCCCCCAGACCCCGCAGAGGGGGTAACCCCCCACTACACTCCCCCACGTGGAAGAGTGTACATACTTCTAGGGTGTAAATACTTCATGGGGTATAAACACGGCTGAAAAACAAAAGACCTATGAATCATGAAGATAATCAAGCTCCACAACCAACAATAACTTCTATTAAAAACTAAAATATGCAAACAAAAACAAAGATAGTGCCAGTACATCCATCATATATCATTTCCAGAACTTGGGTATTCAGAAGGAGTAAATTGCTCCCTCATCAACAAGGGAACCAAGATTCACAACAACATGGCATCCTGAGCCAATATTCCATAGGCTGGGCACTCGATCTTGTTGTTTCCATTCAATGTTTTGATGTTTGGTAGCTATGGGAGGATCTTTCCCTCCTAGATGACCTTTCTTAGATGTAGAGAAGATTCTAGAAGCAATAGATCCATTGGACAAATGTTGAAATACCCTAGATGAGAAGTCGACCCAACTAGAAGGATAGGAAGACTATAAATAAGGAGGCATCTTAGCTCATTTTCTCACTCACTCACACTCTCTCAACTACACAGGAGAAAGGTGCAAGTTTGGAGAATGTGACACAGTTGTTGCAGTGACTCAGTCTCTTCTTTTTTAGTCTTTTGGTATCTCTCTCTCTTGTGCACTACTCCTTTAGGAGGTGCACTATCTTGGTATAGTGTTATTGTTGTAGCTATGGTGGTATTTATGGTTGAGATAGCCCTTGAGATGGGGTTTATCTTTTTGGACTTGCTTTGTGAAAGAAATCTATCTAAGAAAGGTTGTTGGGTTTTTCCCCCATTTGGGGTTTTCCCAGGATAAATCTATTGTGTTTGTTTTGTCTCTCATTTATGTTGCTACTGCTTAGTACATGATATATATATGGTAATGAAGTAAAATAACACTAGTAACTCTAATTCTCTTTAAATAAGGAAAATCTAACATGGGATCATAGTTGGTTACCTTCATAATAGTTTGACCACTGGAAGGAAGATCACTATGACAACACCTTATAGCTACAATAATTTTTCAATCTCATTGAGCACTATCCCAAGGTCATTGGGGATAATCCATTCACAGAGCAGTGCACCCTCACCTAATGCACCACCTGAAATCCTCAACGTGTATTTCGGTGAAGTTTGAAAATTGAGGTTTTTCAGTGTTAGGGTTTCTACCAGCATAAAATGTCAACCAACATGAGAGTTGAAGATAGATTGGATGGAGAAAACAACTTCAGATCCTGAAAGCACATAGTTCGCCTCATTCTAGAAGAGAATGCGCTATTGGATTATATCAATAGATGCTTCTAGAACCAGAAGAAGAAGACACCAAAGCAAAGTTCAAGAAGAAAGAGGTCAAGGCCAAGAGGATATTGACAGACTCAATAAAGGACCATATGATACCTAATGTATCAGTACCAAAGACACTGAAGGAAATTTTTGATGCCTTAACCATACTTTATGAAAGTAATAATACCATTCGAAAGCTTACTCTAAGGAATAAACTCAGAAACGTGATAATGAACAAGCCAGAAACAATAGTCAACTATTTCATGAGGATATCATAGATCAAGGAACAATTAGTAGCCATTGGAGATCCAATAGAATATGTTGAGTTTGTGACTACTACACTCAATGGATTTCCCTCCTCTTGGGATCCATTTGTTCAATGTAATTGTGCCTGAAGCAAATTTCCCAAGTTCAACATGCTATGGGAAGACTACACCCAAGAGGAATCCAGGTTGATATACAAATCACAAAAAACTAATGCTGATGAAAATCAAGCACTTGTTTCCCAAGTGAACAAGAGAAAGGAAAGGGAAGAAGGAAGCCTGAAGAAGCCTAAGAAATCACACCACAAGAAGGATGCATCAAATATTAGATGCTACAACTGCAAGGAGATGGGAAATTATGCCCACAATGTACATGTACAAGTACCATGCACATGTAACATATGCTGAAGAACATAAGTCAAAGGATGGAGAGTATGTCCTTTAGCCAGTAGTGCTTCCAAGCACATGACCGGGGAAACTATAAGTGGGGCAGTAGCACTTAAACTCTAGTTTTTCATACCAGGTTTGATATTTTTATACTGTGGTAGTTTAAGTAAGTGTTTCAGTTCTTAAATTCTATTATTTCTATCACTATTGCTAGTTTAGTAAACAATTGATTATTGTTGGTACGAATACCATTAAATGAATGATCATATTAATAATGCACTTGTTTACAAGATAAATTGATCTCCTATAGGATATGTTCTTGGTTGTTGACCCTGTCTCAGGCAGGTTATATTGTAAATTCCATGGAGGTTACCATGGAGATGTTGGTGTTCTTGTTTCTTGTTTTGGGTAGGTCACATGTAATATCTTTGAGAGGGAGCTATAATGGAGGTTGCAAGAGGCAACAATTTAGCTGGTCTCTAGACGAGACATGAAGCATACTATCTAGACATAGAGTTGTGCACATCCATGTAATGAAGGAGAAGAGGAGATAAACGCATGCAGAGGGAGTAGATAACTCCAAAGAATATATAGCTTCAGAGAGAGTCAAGCATCATAGGGAGCATGTAGAATCATACTGAGATTGATCTTAGAGAGATTCAGTTGCTTAGAGACTTTCATTCAGAAAGTAGTCCTCCCCATATTCATATTCAGATGGGAAAGACATCCTCCGGGACTGAAAAACAAAAGGATAGATCGAAGCTTTAGATGCTTTGAGGAGATATGAGACATCCTGGAATGATTCCCTTATTTCAGTGACAAAGGAGGAAGCCAATCAGAAGGATTGGGATCTGGACCTTTTTCCTTGATTTTGACACAAGAAGGGAAGTCAATGGTGACTTCCAAGTTGATCTACAAGATCAAGTATGCTACAGATGGCAGCATAGATATGTACACATATTTATTTGTGTCTTTAGGATTCTATGATGAGACACTTTCTCCAGTAGCCATAAGAAGTGTACATGGATCGACCACAAGATACTTGAGAAGGAGTCTCATGTCTGTAGATTGAAGAAAATTTTGTATGGGCCCAAACAAGCACCCATGGTATGATATTCCAGATCAAACATTTACTTGATGAACATGGGAATTATTTCCCATTGATCCTATATGTGGATGGCCTCTTTCTAACAGGAGATGAGAAGCTCATAGTTGGGTGCAAGAGGGAGCTCGCTTCAGAGTTCGAGATGAAGGATCTAGGTCTGATGCATTACTTCTTGGGATTGGAGGTGTGGTAGAGATGAGATGATATTTTTATTAGCCAAGGAAAATATAATGTTGAGATCCTGTAGAGATTCGGGATGATGGACTGCAAGTCCATGAACAAACCCATGGTGATAAATATGAAGCTCTTGAGTGATACATATTCATATTTATTGGATCACAGGATGTAAAAACATTTGATTGGATCCTTGATGTACCTGGTTAACATTGGGTTGGACATATTCTTTGTAGTGAATGCCTTGAGTTAGTACATGGTTGAAGCTAGACATGTACATTGGATGGCAGCAAAAACATGTGTTGAGGTACCTACGTGGTATGATTGGATATGGACTAAGATATGTCTCGGATGGATATGTGAAGCTATAGGGATATACAGACTCTAACTAGGCAGGGATTCTAGTGGATCGAAAGAGTACTTATGGATGTTGTTTCATTTTAGGATCAGTGTGATCCCATGGTTGAGCAAGAAGCAGACATTAGTGGCATGTAGTACAACATAGGAAGAGTATATAGCAA
This sequence comes from Picea engelmannii, assembly GCA_009831015.1. NCBI lineage: Eukaryota > Viridiplantae > Streptophyta > Pinopsida > Pinales > Pinaceae > Picea > Picea engelmannii. The sequence goes on from ML777138.1 coordinate 567,429, forward strand.
CCAATATTGCAAGCCGTGAAGTAGTGTGGCTTCAAAAGTTTCTTGCATGACTTCATCTGAGACATGATGCAAAATGGAGCAGTGAAACTCCAGTACACGTCCACAGATGAGCAGATTGTGAACATTCTCACCAAGCTTTTGTCCAAGGAGATGGAAAGATGAGTAACATCGGGAAGACATTATCCCAGATTGATCATGCTGATTTGACCAAGGGAGAATGATACATTCACTCACAGGATTGGCCATTTGGCTAGTGGTGAATGGACCAAGCGCAATCTTTCTCCTATTAGTCATGTTGATTTGAATAGGAGTGAAAAAGACTCGAGGTGATCCAAAGACAAGATTGGCATGATGCAGAATGTACACCCTCGTTGAGAGGGAGGTGTATTGTTTCTTCTGATGCTGGCTAACCCCTTTGACCAAGGGTTCCCTAGATCAGTCATGTGATATGACTGAGGGGATAATGCACTGTCAAACCTAATGGGAGAAGAAACATCACATGCATAGTCATGAGGACTATGGGAGTATCTTCGTGCTATTGGATGAGATTATAACTATGGTTGATGGAATTGTAGTAGTTGTGTGCTACTAGATGATTGCTACATAGTTATAGAGACATCGACTATGATTATGGATGATGGAATTGTAGTAGTTGTGTGCTACTGATTGATTACTGCATAATCATAGGTATGACTATATCTAATGGCATTGTAGTAGTTGTGTGCTACTATATGATTGTTGCATAGTCATATGAATGACTATGGTTGATGGCAGTGTAATAACTGTGTGCTACTAGATGATTGTTTCATAATCATTTGGATCCTGACTATGGCCAATGGCATTGTAGTAGATGTGTGCTACTAGCTGATTGTTACACAATCATGGAGGTTGCATACTATGATTATGGATGATAGCATGGTAGTAATTGTGTGCTACTAGTTGATTATTGCATAATCATAGAGATTGTTGGACTACATGGTGGTAGATTGTGTAGCTATAAGTTGATTGTAGGAGAGAGACATTGTGTCTCTGGATAATAGCTATGTGCTACTTGGAGTGGTCATGTACTACCAGATAGTAGTTGTGTACTATTATGGATCGACACAGTCGTATTCTATTTGATGGAATTGTAGTAGCTGTGTGATACTAGTTGATTTTCATGGAGACTACCAATTCACATTGGGAGTAGGTGAGTTCTACTTGATTGCAGAGACCGTGACAGACTATTCGAGCTATCGATTTCATTGTGGTAGTTGTGTGCTACCAGCGGATTTCAGAGTAGTCAGTCGACTACTAGATGAAGACATCGTGAAAGATACCTCCCTAGATAAGAGGGAGTTTTGATGTTTGGTATCTGTGGGAGGATATTTACCTCCTAGATGACCTTTCTTAGATGTAGAGAAGATTCTGGAAGTAATAGATCCATTGGAAAAATGTTGAAATACCCTAGAAGAGAAGTCAGCCCAGAAGAATAAATAATAATGAAAAGAAACCTTCCCATAAGAGAAGTTGACCCAGCTAGAAGGACATGAAGACTATAAGTAAGGAGGCACCTTAGCTCATTTGTTCACTCACTCACACTGTCTCAGCTACACAGAAGCAAGACACAAGTTTGGAGAAGGTGACACAACTGTTGCAGTGACTCAGTTTCTTCTTGTGCAATCTTTTGGTATCTGTCTCTCTCTTGTGCGCTACTCCTTGAGGAGGTGCGCTATATTGGTATAGTCATAATTTTGCAACAATTGTGGTGGTATTTATGGTTGAGCTAACCCTTGATCTAGGGTTTATCTCTTTGGACTTTCTTTGTGAATGAAATCTATCTAAGAAAGGTTGTTGGGTTTTTCCCAGGAGAAATCTCTTGTGTTCTTTTTATCTCTTGTTTATGTTGATATTGCTCGGTACATGCTATATATATATATATATATTAATGGTAATGAAGTAAAAGAACACTACTAACTCCAATGCTCTGTAAATAAGGAAAATCTAACACAAGGATGTTAGCCAAGAAAGACATTGGTTAATTAATTCTTGGTTCAACTTCAAATATGCTATGTCCTTATGAATGTCAAAGACCAATTGTGTCAGATATCCAAGAGTGCTTGTAGAAGAGCATTCGACCATCGGGATATCCATCGCACTAGAAGATGGGTTTTGGGGACCATCGAGCATAGAATCATTGTTCGTTACAATGGTATCTCAAGGAGAGGGGCACAAACGACTGCTATCTCCCTTTGCTACATGTGGAACCTCCTCCCATTCAAATTTACAACCCCAATATGAGACCTCTTCCTACCCATGCTGCAAATTGTTGTCTGTGAATATTGGAGAAGATTTTGTGCCACTGTTCAGAGAAGTTGAAGAAGAATCCAAAATATTAGGAGGTCAAGCCATTCTCATGCTTGGAAAGATTGCTTTGTGAGAGCGCCCATGAAGTCATAGGAGGGGCATCAAATTTATAGGGTGGTAGATGATAATATTGACGATGTTGGCCATAATACACACAACATATTCTTGAGTAGAGGCTACAGGAATGAATGAATGCATCCCAATCTCTATAAGGACTAAATGTTGAATTCAAAAATGAGGGAAAGGAGTTATAATTATAAGGACGAGAGGACAATGGAAGTAACTATTAGTTAGAGCCATGGTACCAACAATCCAATGTGATCCAATGCTCCCACACTTTTGGCGATGGGGTAAGCAAATGTAGTGATACAAGACAGGACAAGGAAAATCAAACATAGAGAAGTGTGAAAAATGATCCTCCAAGTGGGATTTGAAGGAGACTCCATCTATCCAAAAATTATGTCAAACAAGCACCCCATCCGGGGAAACAAAATTAGTTATTGAAAAAATGTTTCTTCTCTCTTTATTATAGAACTTAAAAATGTTCCTTTTAAATTACAAATTACACTTACACATGTACCTTGTGTCAAAACCATGTAAATATATTAGCTTTCTTTTTTTAAATACAATATTTTATAATAATGAAGAAACACCATAAATTTGACATAACCCATGATGTACATTGCAGTTGTACATAACCATTATGAAACATATCAATTTCACATAAGCCAACTAAGATGAATATCAAAATGCATCATACTTTTTAGGAAAATCACAATAAAACATAACCCTTGAGAAACATTAGAAAGTGATATAACCCTTAATAAACATCACAATGCAACATAACCATTGAAAAATGTAAAATTTGACACTAGTAAGAAAAGATGAGAATCACAATGCAACATAACCATTGAGGAACATATAAACTCAACATAATTCAACCAACATGAATGCCTCAATGTAACATAACCTTACTCAATCATAGTCAACCTTGGTAAACCATATTAATATGAACAACCATGGTCAATCATGGCTAGCCATGGTCAACCCAAGTCACTCATGGTTATGTTGATATATGCCTTGCAACATAACCCAACCCTTCGAGAATGTCACAATCCGACACAAGCAATGACGAACATAAGATTTCCTTAAAATTCAACCAAGATGAATATCACAATGCATTATGACCATTCACGAACATCTCACTGAAACATACCCCTTAAGGAATTTTGCAAGGTGTCATAATCCATAATGAACATTGCAATGCAACCTAACCATATACGAGTGTAGCAATTTGACATTACACAACAAATGTGAACATCAAAGAGTGACATAATACTATAAGAACATCAAAATCCATCATAACCCTTGTTGAATGTTGCAATGTGACATAAAACTAGACAAACATCTCAATGTGATGAAAGCCAATCATAATCCCTTAATGAACGTTGTAATCCAACAAAACCCTTGGTGAAAGTTTCAATGTGACACAAACATACATAACCCTTCACTAACATCACAATGTGATGAATATAAACCAACACTACAATGTGACAAACATAACCTAACGTCACATTGTGACAAACATAACTTGAGGTCGTAATGCAACAAACAAAACCCAATGTTGCAATCCAACATAGCCCTCGACAAATGTTGAAATGTGACAAAATTCAACCATATTTTTTGGTTTTAATAGCCAGCAATAAATATGCATAAACATATATATGAAGCAAGGGACACCTAGAGTTTACACTCAAGAAACCCCCAGAAGGAAAAATTCTATTAAATTAAACCATTTTCATGTGTTTCTATTGTATAATTGGTCCCTTTATATAACAATAGGTGACCATAATATCTATGTAATAATTAGATATTTAGTTCAACCATATGCATAAATATCTCCAATAATATCTCCTTAAATCATTCCATGAATCTCTCAACTGATCTTCATCCCTGACATCTCTCTTCCTCCTCATCTTTGATTCTTACATAGACTTCTATGCTTGGTATACATCATTACAAATCCATCATACAATTTAGACATTATTCATGATTCACAAGTAGGAGTTAATCCTTCATACTTCCCCTTAACGGATACTCATGATACAATTGTCTTCTCTCTTTCATTGGTTCTTTGAAATGGTCTAATCTTAATATTTTTCTTCAATGCTCTTCATATTCATTGATATTTTCCTTCATCCTTTATCTCCTGTACATATTGGTCTTCTTCATTATTTATCCTCAATACTCTTCGATTTTCATCATGTACCTATAAAACATAAACATTGTGTTTGTTGAATTCCATATAAAAAAGTTATCATCCACTAGAATACATGGGTCACCATTCATTGTATCCACCATTTATCTAGGAAAATTATTCTTGTACATGGTTTAGCAACAAGTCTTTATTCACAAGCATTGTTACTCTCCTTGCATCATCATCGATCATCTTCATGGGATTTCTTTGGCTTAATCGTAACCACACTCTGGGTTTTTCCGGGTTAGCCTCAACCTTTACATCCTCAAGTGGTTTTGACTTACCATGAACCATACATTACATCAAGTGGTTTTAGCTGTCCATGACCCTTCCTCTGTCATGATAAGTTGTTTTTGGTTTACCATGAACCATTCAAAATTCAAATTATGGGGGTATATTTGCTCGTCATAGTTTACATCAATATTTGACTCAAGTACTTACAATTTAAAATTTTCATTTTAGTCTAATCTATCTGTTATACAAAGATAGGAACAAGACCATTTTATTTCCATCACCAAAAAACACTATTCAAGGAAGAAACATTTCTTAGGGATGTCATTTTTCATGGATTCACTCCTTTTTTATCTCACTTTTTGAACACATGGTACTATTTATTTTTACCTTGCTTGTTTACTTCATCATTCATTCATTGCATGCATTATTCTTCATTTCCATTTTATTGTGCCATTTTATTTTCTGCTTCATTCTTTTTTGTCCTTTTTTCTTCTTCTTCAATATTCCATTGCCTTTTGCTTCTTCTATTCATATCCATGAGTCCATTCCCTTCTTTCTTATCCTTGCATATTCTTTTGTTCATGTTTCTTGTGCTTACCTCTACCATTAGCAGTCTTATTCTTTTTGTTGTCATCTTATTTCATCTATGTCTACAATCTTCTTCATTCATCTGAAATTTCACACACATGCAAAAAATATGTTTATTGTTGGCGTGACATCTCCATCCAACAAGGGACCTATGACACTAGATTGACAAACTTAATTGACACACCAATGTCATGATTTGACATGACTTAAAATTGACTTTGACATTCACGATTACTTTACCAAGACTTCATTACATAACCAATATATTTCAACCCACATTTGGACTTGTCTCTGAATTTACTTTGGCTCTAGAATCTCAACTTGACTTCAACTTCTACTTTAATTCAAATTTGAATTTTTTTCTCTCAATTCCTTACATCAACACTCAACTTTTATTTGACTCTTTATATCAATATAATTCATCTTCAAGATCATTATGATTTTACATCAACTTTGCAATTTTACAAACATTAACTTATTTTTATCATGCCTGACCATGATACTTTGACCAATCAACCATGGTAAAATTTTTTTAATAAAAAATCAAGTGAAATAATATTTCAAATTAAAACACTTGCAAGGAATGGAAAATTGGCCATTCGTTGATTTTGTTCACCCAACTGAAAGTAATGCGTGGAAAATTATATCTAAGTATCCGTCATGAAGGTTTTTTGAGTATTAATACGTATTATTTGCTACATATCAAACACCACGATCTACTTCTAGTAGGACTTGCAGAAATCATCAAAATGAAATCATTCTATAACCAATAAAAAATTTGCAGATGCCATGAAAAGAAGGAAACAATGAACACTAATATGGGACCTCCACCATGACAACCAGACTCTTCTTTCTAGCTCACAAGTATTCTTCTTAATGGTGATTGTATTTTTTGGGCAGATGATGGCTTATTCATTCATTGTGGCCTCCTATTTCTATGCATCCAACATATCCTGAAGCTACAAAACCATGACCATCTTGTCCTATGTAACCATATAAAGAAAAGGTGTAGACCAAATTGATCAATGTCCAACCTATTTCTTCATCAATTCCTTTGGCTCGATCTTCATTCCTTCACATCTGCTGTAGTTGATCTTCGATAGATTTTTTTTAATGAGTATCTTTAATGGGGATATTCCAACCATTGAGGAGAATTCCACATTTACCTAGGAGCATTGCATATAATTCGACAAATATGAATATCATGATGCATTATTGAAATACCTCAGGTTAATCTCCAGTGTAATTGTACAAATGTTTTATAGGCTGGGGAACCAAGACATTATAGGTCAGAGTGCCTGTGTGATTATTAGGCTGGAGAGCCTAGATTGTTGAAAGGCCAGTGTGCCTATTATTGTAATATGTAAACACTCATACTATTAATAAAATACATCATTGTTGCACACCAACCCAACAAAAGAGACGGGGGGCTAAACTCCACTAGAAATGGAAAGGGGACTAAGATTCTAGGAAAGGGATAAGCTAAAGGGGCCTAAGCCCAATGAAGTATTATATTAATATTTTTAAATCTAAATTTATGGATATGAATATATCTTAAGTTTCTAAAGTGGGGATAAGGGGGTTCCTTGAGTTCCATGTGTCATAAAGGACACATGCATATGTAATTTGGGGTATAAAGTGTAATTTCCCATATTTTGGGGAGGGGGATTCATTCATTCATTCATGATGCTGACCATTCACTCATCCATGCTACCAACCAATACCTATTCATGTAGTAGGGAAGATTGGAGCTGAAGAAGCAGGTTGTCAGGCCCGTATGTTGAAGAGGCGAGTTGCTAGGCCTGTGAGTAGTTTTCTATGGGTGAGAAACTGTTGGGAATTATTCCTTGGTGTGTTGGGAAATAGCTACAAGGCTTTGATACTTCCTGTCTGGCCTATTGCTGAAGTCCCAGAAGGGAAGTGGGGCAGCCAGTCTAAGGTATGATAATATTTTAATAATATCCTAAGCAAGTCTAAGGTATGATAATCAACATAAGTGCTCAGTCTAAGGTGCCCAACTGCTGCAACTAGCCTACAATATCTCATTCCCCACATCAGGGACAATTGAATCTCTAAGATGTTAGAAAAGAGTGTTGTTGCATAGTATTTAAAGGAAAGGAGATGACCATTGAGGGGAAAAAAGGAGAATTAAGATAATGATAAATTAATGAGAAAGGTTTTTAGGTCATTAGGTCTAAAAATGATGAAGAAGTTATTAAAACAAGGGTAATGAGATTATAATATTGGAAAATTAAAATGTTAAAAGATTAAACTATATTAAATTGCAAGGTGACCATTAAGGAAATGAGGGGAAATTTGGGGGAAAATTAAATATTAAATTAAGTAGTAAAATATTGCAATATTAAAATATAATTTAAAATTTTAATAGTTTAATATTGAAATATTTTACTACTTAATTTAATATTTAATTTCCCCCCAAAATTTCCTCTCCTCTCATCAACGGTCACCTCTAGTTTAATCTTTCAATATTTTAATCTCAGTAACCTTATTTTAATACCTTCTTCATCATTTCTATACCTAACGACCTAACAACATTTCTCATTTATTTATTAATATTTTAATTCTCCTCCCCCCCCCTCAATGGTCATCTCCTTTCCTTTAAATACTACACAACAACACTCTTTTCTAATATCTAAGAGCTTCAATTGTCCTTGATGAGTGTCCACTTGAAATGTTGGACGTTTCAAAACTACTGATAGAGTGTTTTCCAGAAAACTCTAGCTCATAGATCACAATAATCCATAGTCAACCATAGTAAATAAAACATAAAATAAAGTCAACCATATGTTGACCATGATTGACCATAGTAAAACAAAGACAAACATGGTCAAGCAAAGTTAACTATGATCAATTATGGTCCACCATGTTCAAACATAAATAACCATGGTCAATCATAGACAACCAAGGTCAACCAAAGATAACCATAGTAAATCATGGTCAACCATGTCTTCTATAGTCAACCATAGTCAACATGGGTATCCATATCCAACAAGGATGCCCATGGTCAACCATAGTCAAACATGGTTATCCAAATCCAACCATGGTTAATAATAATTTAACATAGTCAATGATAGTCAACCATAGATAACCATGGTTCACCATAGTCAAATGTGATCAACCATAATCAATCATGGTCACCGATCGTCAACTGTAGTCAAACGTGGTCAACCAAATTTAGCCTTGGTCAATAATAGTTAACATAGTTAACCATGGTCACCCAAATTCAACCATGGTCCACCATGTTCAACCATAAAAACCATGGTCAACCATAAAAAACCATAGTAAAACATAGTCAACCATGCCATCCATAGTCAACCATAGTCAACATGGTTATTGATGCAAAAGCATTTGAAAACAAGTTCTAGAATTGATCTCAAGGATCAAAGACATTTACCAAGGGATTTGGTTCCTCGATTTCTTTTATTATATCTATAATAATTATGAAATTTCTCTAGAAGATATTTTCGTTGAGTTTGTTTGATTAGATATCGAGTTGTTTGTCATAGGTGTTAAGTCTATTGCTAAATATTAGGAACATATCTCTAGTTTAGGAATTTGTTAAGTTAACTCAAGATTCATTTGTTTGTGAGCTATCTGAGGTATTGAGATATATTGAATGCTTTGTAAGAGGCATAGGGGAGTGAGTGTGTCAGATTGGATGCCTAAAAGTGTGGATTGCACAGGTCCAAGAGACCAAGAAGGAAAGAGCTTTCCTGTGTAAATTTATTCCTTCATTTATAAAAAGAAAGAACATAGCGTGTGGTGTTGTTTCATTGTGTGTTTTCATTTTGTTGCGTTGTATGTTTGAATTGTTAACCTATATGTATAAGCTATCTTGGTAGAGTGATGAGTTTATGTGATTGCAGGAAGACCGTGCGTAGTTAATTTCAACAAGTTCTAAAATTATGTTTAAAAGAATATTTCTTGAGTATTTGTCTTCATAGGAACAGATGGTCATGATTTGGCACAATGGAACAACCCATAAATATATGTGACAAGTTAGAATTGTTGTAGGATTCCGCATGTAGAGTAACCTGCAACACACCAGCATTGTTTGCTGAATTTCACGCAAACTTTCCTTCAATAGATGTTGTCAACATTGTTTGTTGATGCGTTTGTGTAGAGGTATATCTGCGTAGTGTTAATTCCACATAGATTTATCTATGACAGAGAACAATTCAAAACTGTAAGAAAAAGGTAAAATTTGAATGCATATTTGTGTTGATCTAAGGCCAAACAAGAAACCCGAATATTGACTATGATAGAGTGTTGAAAAATATGTGATTGTGGGTTGTGTTAGCGATAAAAAATGCACTGGTATTTTTGGAGTGTCTTCTCGACTTTTATTCAATACGCTCATTTCTAAAGTTTTCTAGCCAATATTTTAACTTCCAGATCTTCATCAAAGCTCTATGTGATCATTTTCACTTGCATTTCAAAGCATTGTCAGTACTTCCTAAACCCTAGTTTTTGTGGTTTCTTTATACTCTGAATTGAAATGTATATTTTATTTCTAAAATTCCTAAGAAAAAAGTGATGTGTGCACTTAAGTGTTTTATTCCTAAACTATCCTAAACCTAATCCATATCACACCAAAACCATATACCAAATTCTTTGCTAAACACCAAGCCACACCAATCTCCTACATATCTCATCGATTCTATATATTAAAGCCTTAGACTCAAACTACAATTTCAAAGCCATAAATCAAGTTCATTGACCAAATAAGATGCCTATGCAAAGTCTATATGCCAAGTCGATAGGTGAAGTTACAAGATAGGTCATGATTTGAAATTAAGTCTGAATGTCTAAGCCACGAAGAAGATCGACTGATAGATGTCCAAGATTACAAGTGCCAATGATTTTGCAGGTGTCGAGTGGTTGCTCAATATCTGCAGAGTTAGAAGGTGTCATGGATTACTGCCAAACATGCTGAACAATTCCACAAACTCCAGTGTTGTCAAGAGATTCATTGTCGGATTGGGTTCAGGATTTTTCGAAAGGAGAGTGTTCTAGATGCTCCTTTTACTGCATTGTCATATACAAATCATTTTCAGGGCTCGTCTCTCAACATTGGACTGGTGGATGGTTCTTACAACAGAAATAAGTTTCTTCTCATCGTCATCTCCAGAAACCATCGAGGTAGTTGCAAAAGATAAACTGGCCATTTCTTTTACATCTGGTCAAGAACTAGAGATGTGACGAAGGAGGACATTGACTGGTGTTATCTATTTAGTAGACAGTACGGGGAAGTAGGCTATTACACCTTCCCGAATTGCAAACTCAAGACCGGAAGGTAATCTTATGAGGGTCGTAAGGGGAATGTTGCTTCACTCGATAGGGTTAACAGAGGGAGGGTTTATCATTTTCCATTATCGCAAATTCTCTATCCATCTAACTAGCAGTTGCATGTGTGATTTTGTGTCATAATGGTGAATGAAAGGTTATGTTTTATTGCAATCCTATTACTGACATGCTATTGACCAAGTCTGAACTCGATTCATAGCGATGAGAAAACCTACATGGAAGAAGGCACGTAGAACAATTCAGAAACTTTTGTTAATTAATGAACCAACCCTGCGAGATAATGTTGAATTGCAAAAAATTGCATTGATTACAAATGAGTCAAGGCTTGTTGATGTTTCGTATTGTAATAGGAAGCTATACATACTTTTTGCCTCCAAGTATCATACAATGAACTGTGGAATTAGATTTCGTGGTCCTGAAAATCCTATTTCCCCAAACTGGCTACATCTTCCTATTGCATATCATGGAAGAACATCCTCTGTTGTTATCTTGGAAATAGATCTTCAAATACCTAGAGGTCAAAAACGTCCAGTGGGCAAATCTACACCAAATTTGGACTAAGTACAAAACTTGATTTTGATTTAGAAATGGCTATGCCAGTTGGACCTGGAAATGAGTTGGGAACATCTGTGAATGATGCAACTGATCATATTTTTGGGCTGATTCTAATAAATGATTGAAGTGCAAGGGATATACAGCCATAGGAATATCAATCTCTTGAACCATTTTTGGGAAAGAACTTTGGAACAATCATCTCACCTTGGATTGTCACTCTAGAGGTTTTAGAACCTTTTCTTGTGAAGCACCTATACAAGATCCACCTCCCCTGCCATATCTAACTTGGTAAAGTTGCAAGAGCTATGATATTCCTTTAGAGGTTTCCTTAAAGCCAGTAGGGAAGAGAGACCAACAAGTTCAAGGCCAAAAACATAGCATGATAGAAACATAAAAGTGTTGTAGCAGTAAATAAGAAGGGTTGTCTTATGAAAATATGCTTAGGACTCAGAACAATTATGTAATATATGGTTAAAGCTCAAAGTAAAGTGGCATTCAAGAAGCCATGTACAAATCATGATGAAGGTCTATAGACCCATACTTTGAGGGGAAACCTAACAGATACAGAGTGTGAAATTGTCCATGATGTGAAAGAGAATCTTTCATATGTGGCACTTGACTATGAACAGGAGCTTGAGACAGCTAAAAGCAGTTATGTGCTTTCAGTGACTTAGGCAAGCTTTCACATCTGATCTCATCCACCAAAAGTAGAGCTTTCGGTGGCTTAGTAAAGCTTTCACATTTGATCCTAGCCACCGAAAGCAGAGCTTTCAGTCACTTACATAGTAGAATTTTGGCTCTTTATCCACCGAAAGCACAGAGTAGGGCAGAGTGTCATTCGTTTTTCACAGATATCAGTTTGGTCTTTTCAAAGAGCACGTGGATGATTTCTAAGTTAAGAATGTAATTAAAGGGATTTGTTTTAAGTGTTTTGTTCCAGTTCTTGAAACAGATGTTGAGGCCAGAAGATAAAAGAATTTTCCCATTTTTGGTGGAAGATATGCCTAGGTGTCAGAACATAATCTTAAGATGCCTTGTCAACACCCAGAAGATTGTTGTCCAGCTGTCAAAGATGAGTTCTAGTACTTGATTATCTCATCAATATGTTGAATAGTAATGAAGATATTTTTAGATTTGCTGAAGAATATTCGATAAGGGTTTGACCCTTAAGATAGGATTATTTCCTAGTTCTATGAAAATTGTTTTGACTTTCTATATTTAGTATTTTATATCCAGTTTCTTATGATCTGAAACTCCTTTGTAAAGACTATAAAGTCTATTGTTTTGAATGAATAAAGGGTTCGACTATGGGGACTTGACCACTACTATTATATTCTTCAGACTTTTTGAATATATATTAGACATAAGCTTCTTTTGCCATCTTTGTTCATACTTTCATATTCTCTCTTATCCTACTTGTATCTGAATATTATGTTCATTGTTTATTTTTTATCTGGTGTATGATAATTGTCAACTTGTCATTACATCCATAAACATATAATCTACAAGTACTTCACTTATTTTATCTAGTCATTCATATGTACTTTGGGTATATGTTTCTGCTAGTATTATAGGTATTCTCCATACTTTCACTGTTTATTAAACCTTCTGAACACCTTTGGTTGAAAGCCTTATCTTTATGAAAGTATTCATATATGTCCAGAATGTGTGAGATTTTATTGAGTCATCCATCTCGATTCATTTGATTAAAACATTGAGAAATTATTAAGTTACCAAGCTTCTTCTAAGTACAACCTAGAAGAATTTCTTGGAGTGATAACAAGTTGAGGTTGATGGTATTTTCTATAATTTTTGGTTTCATATCAATATTGTATATAAGGAATCATGCTACCAAGGAGAGGAGGCAAAGATAGGAATGTGGTAACCGATGAGTTATGCTATGAGCTGAGACACATCTAGGTAAGGATGGAGGCCATGGAGACAATGCAGAGGAGAGAAACTGGCATAGGAGATGTTAGTGAGAGTGAAGATACAAGCTTTGATGAGGAAACATAAGGAGCTTTAGGAGGAGAAACAACAGAGCAAAAACTAGTAAGAATGATCACAAAAGTTGGATCCATGCCTAAGATGGAAGTTCCCATGTACGGAGGTAATTTAAATGTTGATGAATTACTTTACTGGATAAATTCCATGGATAAATATTTTGATTATGAAGAGGTATAAGAGGAGAGGAAGGTGAATCATGTAGTGACTAGGCTAAAAGGAAATGTAGCTCTATGGTGGGATGAGTTGAAGTAAGACAAAAGGAGAAAACAGAAAGATAAGATCAGGAGTTGGGACAAAATGGTGGCCAAATTTAAAGGCTAGTTAATTCCTAAGGATTATCAATTGAGTTTGTTTAGACAATTGCAAAACCTTAGACAAAAAACTATGACAGTAAAAGAGTACACAGAGGAATTCTATAGGTTGAATATTAGAGCTAATCACATTGAGTAAGATGATGAGAAGGTTTTTAGATACATAAATGGTTTGAGGTATGAAGTTCAAGATGATCCAGGAACGCTCACAGAGATCCAAGAGGACCCAAAATTCTCATAGGGGTCTAGAAGGGATCATACATGCTCAAAATTTGAATGTCTCAAAATCTATTGAAAACAGTTTCAATGCATAGATATCGTTGAAATATTTCCAACGATGCAAAAATCATCTCAAACAGAGTCTGTATGCAAACGTCATGGCTGGTCGAATTTTAGGTCAACTAGGGAAAAAGTCAACCCTGAAGAGACACGTGGTAGGATCAGAGAGAGAACGTGGCAGGCTCACAGGTTGACAAGTGGCATCTCTAGATACTGACAAGTGACAAGATATGTGGCATTAGCTGAGTTGGCAGTCATAAGATAGGTGGACTAACCCCAGGTTGACATGTTGCATAGTTTAACCAATGAGAGGCTGCCATGTGGAAACACCTCATTGGCCAGTGATGGTTATATGTGTATAATATTATGGAGTTCGAGGGAATCGACCCCATGACCTCGATAGCTCCAAATTTTTTAACATATCTCTCCATACGCCACAACAAAGAACTTAACATGATTATGGCACATTATATATTTAAATTGGTGCAAAATTTTATATGGGTGGCAAAGAGATGAGGGCCTAAGCCCTCGACCCTTAGCCCCTAGTCTATTTCCATTTCATATAACCACACTCTGCATGGAGGGGATAATAGATAGAGCCGATGAGTATTAAACATATATATATTATATATATGTAATAAATGTTATAACTACCACATTCATTTGAAATATGGTATAAACCAATGGAATATGCAGGGGAGTTTGTATATTTAATATAATATATATATTCTACACACACACACACACACACACACACACACACACACACACACACACACACACACACACACATATTATATTAAAATTATAACTAATTTATGTTCCAACCATGTAACAAAAAGTCGTGGGGAATGGGAGGCGGTGGGAATGGAACCCATGACCTGCCAAACTTAGTAAAGTTTTAAACCACTTCCACTAACCAACTTGCCACTATATTTAGTTGGTTACAACTATGCCTCTAATAATAGTTAAGGGGTTGCATGAATTTCGAGATTTAGTTAAGAGGGGAGCCTATATAATTGCACACACCCCAATTCATTTTCCACACATTTTTTGGAGAGTGGTCTCAAAATTCGTGCTCAAGGGCACACACATTTATGAGGCTACACCATAAAGCGTGCCGAGGTCACCTTGACGAAATTTCAAGAATTTTATATTATTTTTGCACGATTTTTCACCAGGAATTCAATGGTGCACTTTGTTTATGCATTTGAGCAATTTGTAAAAAGGTCATTGCATTATTTTGCGTGCCAAGGAAAGTCCAAGGCACCGTAAGAAAAATATAGCCAATTTTATACTCGTTTTTCTTAGTTTCTCTAGAGGAATGAAAGGGTGATGTTCTTTTCTACGTTAGGCAACATATTTGAAGGGCGTCTCCATCTCTTGTATTATAAATTCCTTTTATTGTACTTGAAGCATTTGAGCATTAATAAAGTAATTCTGCATTTGCTTATGTAATATGGATTATGCAAGTTATGATCATCAGTTAAAGTGTTTGGTTAAGTAAGATAAATCACTTATATGCTATAAGAACTATCAATAAAATATTTTGGAATAAGAAAGTTGTATTGAACTTAGTAATATTTTCAGATCAAGTGTTGTATGGGTTCTATCCATTTTCAGATCAAGTGGTATCAGAGATGGTTTGACAGGTGCATGCTTACAAAGGATGAACACAAGCATGGTGAAGTAAAACTTGAGGTTTATAATCCTGAAATTGGTTCAAGGAGCTTCACTCGAAGAGAAGAGATGGCTTCACCAAGGAAAATAGGTCCTTATGAATTTGAAGATGATTTCTTCAATGCCTTTAATCATATGAAGGCAATGGCATTGGTGGAAGAGCTTTACAGTGAGAGAGGATTACGAAAAGGAGAAAGTTATAGGTAAGTTAAGAAAGAAGATGATGTTCCTCCTTCTCGACCTCCTTCAAGATCTTGTTCTTCACCTCCTTCATATCCTTCCACTTCTCTACCCTCATCTCCTCGTAAGAAAAATTATTCAAAGAAGCCATTGTTAAAGTTGGATGCCAAGTTTAACTTTCCTATGTATTATGGCAAGCCTAATGTAGAGAAGCTAGACAATTGGATTCGAAAAATGGAAGTTTATTGTCGTGTTCAACAAATTGATGAAGGAGAGGTAAAGATTCAATTATCCTCTCTTCGACTTGAAGGCACAACGTTGATTTGGTGGGAAGGTAGACTTCAAGAAGGTATCCAAAAGAGTGGTAATATTCTCTCTTCTTGGTCAGAGTTCAAAGTTGCATTAAGGAAACAATTTTATCCTTTGGCATATCGACAAAAGGAAATTATGGAATGGAAATATCTGCGGCAAGGAAAAGGATAGAGTGTGCAGGATTTTATTGAGGAGTTTAGAAAGAAATCATTGACTTTAAATATTTCATTACATTCTACAAAAACCCTTTTGAAATACATTGGTTCTTTCCATAGTTACATTCGTCATAATATTCTTTTGTTAAATCCCACTAATCTTGATGAAGTATGTGTTCAAGCTATGCATCTTGAGTCCATGGGGAAGGATGCTAAAGATGGTTCCTCCAAGGAGTTTTCTCAGCAAAAGGGAAGTAAGAACAAGGGAAAAGAGAAATAGGTAGTTACAATTAAAGAATGAAGAAGCAAAGCTCACATGTGCTCATTGCAAGAAAAGTGGACATGACGAAGATCACTATTAGAAGTATCATCCTGAATTAAGGCCTAAAAATTATGGAGGAAAAGGAAAACAATAGGTTGTTGTCACAATCCAACAAGATTTGGGATCTGATTAAGATGACGAGACACAAATCACAACTTTAGGTGTTGAGAATGCAATAAAGAATGTGTCTATGATGTATGCAAAAGAAAGTGAAGGATATGATTTGGAATATAATAATGAAATAATCAAGTTATCTTCTAGTCATGAAGTGGTTCAAAATTCTCCAAAATTTCCACATGAAGGTCACTTGCATGCAATATTTTCGAAGCTCATAAGTGACAAGGATTTTTCTAGGAAGAGAAGGAGTGTTGTTAATTCATTGTCAGTAGAATCCATATGTTCGCTATTACTGTTGATATGTTTTTCATGGCCAATAGTGGAAAATACAAATGCATATAGATGTGGAAGTCTGGGAATGATTTATTATGTTAGGAACATAATTTCAACCTTCATCCTTGTTATGCAGTTGATTGTAATGAGCCGAGTGGTCCAAGCATGGGGAAGAGATACAAGTCAAGTGAGGAGGCATCTCTCCCATTTAATATAAACCATTTAGAGGTCCAAAAGATTCCCAGTGGGGAGGAATGATCCAGGAGGATCCAAGAATACTCACAGAGATCCAGGAGGATCCAAAATGCTCACAGGGGTCCATAATGGATCATAAATGCTCAAACATTTAATGTCTAAAAATATCTTGAAAACTCTTTGAATTAGTATAACTTGTCGCAATATTTCCAATGACACAAAAATCATCTCAAACAAATTTTGTATGCAAAAGTTATGGTTGGTCAAAGTTCATGTCAACTAGGGAAAACGTCAAGCCTAAAGAGACACATGGAAGGCTCACAAGTTGACAAGTGGAAACTCTAGATACTGACAAGTGGAAAGTGACATGGAAGAAAATGAGTTGGAAGTAGTACGACAGGTGGACCAAACCTAGGTTGACATGTGGCACAGTTTAGCCAGTGAGAGGCTGCCACATGGAAACCCCTCATTGGCCAGTGATGGTTATATGTGTATAAAATCATGGATTATGAGGGAATCGACCTCATGAACTCCATAGATCCAAAGGTTTTAACATATCTCTCCACACCAATGCACCACAACAAAGGACTTAACATGATTATGGTACATTATATATTTAAATTGGTGCAAACTTTTATATGACTGACAAAGGGTTGATGGCCTAAGCCCTCGACCCTTAGCCTCTAGTCCGTTGCCATTTAATATAATGAAATTCCATGCAGAGGTGCTAATACATAGAGCTGATGGGTTTTAAACACACACACACACACACACACACACATATAATAAATTTTACAACTATCACATTCATTTGAAATATGGTATAAACCAATGGCATATGCGCAAGAGTTTATATATATGTATGTATTAAAATTATAACTAATTTATGTTCCAACCATGTAACAAAAATCCATGGGCAATGGCTGTCGGTAGGAATGGAACCCCTGACCTGTCAAACTTGGTAAAGTTTTAAACCACTTCCACTAACCAACTTGCCACTATATTTAGTTGGTTACATCTATGCCTCTAATAATAGTTAAGGGGTTGCATGAATTTAGGGATTTAGTTAAGAGGGGAGCCTATTTAATGGCACAGAACCCAACACATTGTACACACATTTTTTGGATATTTGTCTCAAAATCTGTGCCCAAGGGTACATGCATTTTTGAGGCTACACCATAAAACGTGTCGGGGGTCACCTTGACGGAATTTCAAGTATTTTATATCATTTTTGCACCATTTTTCGCCAAGAATTCAACGATGCACTCCATTTCTGCATTTGAGAAATTTGAAAAAAGTTCATTGTATTATTTTGTGTGCCAAAGGGAGTCGAGGGCACTGTAAGCAAAATATAGTCGATTTTATACTCGTTTTTCTCATTTTTTCAAGAGGAATGTGTTGACCACTCAACACACCCTAAAAAGTCTATGTAAAATTTTACTTTTGAGGTACCACTTGATATTTTCACACTGTATGATTGAACTTCAGTATGGAAAATGCTTCCTTTGCTTATCATTTTCTCATTTAAGTCTCTCAAAGTTTGATTGAGCATACGAAAACCCATAACTTAAAAATACTAGCATTTAATTAAAGAATCGACAATCGAGACTTTTCCCCGACATGCTTAAGAAATTCAGCATCAGAAAGGATTAAGCATGAAAGGAAATCACTCGAGAGAACCAAGGTAGCCAAGCACTGATCTACATCGGCGTCAACAGATGAGAGTTTTTTTTCGCGACGAGATTCACCAAGGATATTGCCAATGACCGACCCCTTCGGCATCAGAAAAAGGCTAAAGGATTAAGCGCTAATGAAGAAAGAAATATATCGTTGATCACTGAATTTTGACACATTTTCGGTATCATGGTTTTTTCGAGGACAATAATCCACAAGAAAACTACGCGATAGGTTTATTTCCAAAAAATAATCCCTGATACATTTTTCGACATCGACAGTACAAAGTCAAGCTTAGAGTGTTCGACTTAAACAAATTCCTGAGTTCGACCATTACACGCGAGCTAAGTGCCCGAACTTCAGTACCATGTTTCCCTAGTCAGTGATGCCATGTCAACACCGTACAATGAAATTGATCGACGTCAAAGGGTTTTTTATGCAAAAGGATATCAACGAAGAATGAAAAGCAACTCGGAGAAACACTAATTATAAAATCGGGGCTAACTTACAAGAAAATTGTATAAAGAACCTAGTAGATACACACGAAAAGTGAAGAAACGTTGCATTCAACCACTATAACTAGAATCCTTTCATCAAAGTTTCGAGACTTCATATATTATATTTCTGTCGAGCTCAGGTTACATATAGTAGACACTATCTACACCTTTTGGCCAGCCAACCGAATTATATTAATAACATGAAAATCTCCACAAAAAAAAGGGAAAATTATCAAAAGTTTGCGTCGCGTCTGAGAATGCAAAACAGAGTTCGTCAATCATACCTCTTCTACGCACGGACTTTATTCTCGGTTGTTTCACGCTCCCTGAGATGTTTTCATTTTTTGTTCTTTCGACACTCTTTACACTTCACGTAGCTGCACGATCATATCTTGTGCCTCCCAAAGTTGCCTCTTGATCTAGGTTGCATTCCCTTCACAACCTTGTGGTGCTGACACCTCAAGGGTCTTTGCCGCCAACTGCCGTCGTAGTTATCTATTTTCCTGGTAGAGTTCAACTATGGCGAGTTGTGCCTGCTCTAGCTGCTGACTAGGTTCTCGAACATTAGAACCCGAGGATTTAGTCCTCTTCGTTCTTCTCCCACTTCCCCAACTTGTGGTTTCGACTGACTCGAGCCGGATAGTATGCATTAGGATCTCCTCGGCGGTTGAATGTGCACACGACTCAATCGGGATTTGGTTTTCCCCAACTTCCTTATTCTTCCTAGGATTTCCTCTCCTCTACGTTATATACTATTGAGGAAGTGTGCCTTCCAACCTGAGTCCTTCCGGCGTAACTTCTTCCACTTCGACCTTTGCACGGGGAAATACGATCATTTCCGCATGAAGGTAAGAATCTCCCTTTGGAGCCTCAGGAACACCCACTGCAAATAAGAATGGGTCCGAGTCATTTTGGGGCCTAGGCCTGGCACTTTGACTACCTCGCAGGCCCCATATTTAGTTTTGAGGAGTTCCCATGGTGCGACAACGTATCTACCTTATGTATGGGTGGCTTGAAAAAGGCGCAAAGAAAAGAATTTGATTGAGCTGGGCTCACGAGATGAGTCAATGCATAAGCTCGGCTAGTAAGTAGAACACATACAAAACATCTAGAATTTATAACGGAGTGGGAAGTGAGTTGAAACATTCTAGGGAACACTGAATGCTTTGCGACGGGATGTTTTAAATAATTTCTGTGTCACATCTGCATGACGGGTATGATCCGGGGTGTGTGAGATGAAACCAATAGGAGTTGCAAAGGATGTGTGGTATGATCACCTCGATTTCTTTTTTAAATTCCTTAGCCTCCATAATGAGCTAATGATGGTTGATGCGCTTGCTGATGCGAATCTTGTTTGAGAAACTTGCCTCGACCTGAAGCGTTTACCGACTTCCCTTATGATAGTATCCGACTCTTTTGGAACTTACTCATAATTTCGGCACATGTTCGGCTCTGACATAATTTCTCGACCCTAAGGGCCAACCGGCCGCTGGCGTGACTTTAACTCTCATGTTTTTCTCACCTGATATTTCATGCTATGGTGCACGGATGTAACCCACCCTAACTAAAGGAAAATGACGGTGCTAACAAAGACGGTGCAGGTAATTTGAAGGGTTGCAGAGACCACGTAAGTATCAAACAACTAGGCTTAGCGAGCATGCACCAGTCTGGATTTTTCACACTTACATTTTTACATATATTTTGTCGAGTATTGTTCTGTAAGAAATTTCTAAATTATTTTAATTCCGATTGCAGGAAGGATCCCTCTGACTATCGAGCAAAATTGGCTTTGTAACTTCGCCGAGGAATCTGAGAGAAACTGGGTTCGAAGATCAACAAGGTGATGAAGGATATCAAACTACGTGAGTTCGGCACACCCAATGGATTCATTGAATTACATGACATAGTCGAAGCACACACCAAGCAAGATTCCTCATGGGTTGAAAGACTAGCAAAGGTGACTGACACAACGTCAGGACAGGTGCAACAATTTCTGGAACATCTAATCAGTGCTCGGGTTGTGCTTCAACAATTAAGTTCTAGTCTGATCAAGTATCAGATACATGCGGTGGAGATCATAGAAGTTTTCATGGCCCCGATGGAACAATACAGATTTCCATATGCCCAAACTTGTGAGGATTTGTTCATGAGTTGATCGGAGTATGAGAAAAGTCAGCCTTTCATGTGATATCTTGAGTTGATTGTTAGAAAAACTGTTAGAGTAGAACACCACGTGGAGAATTTAGTTTACTTATCTACACTTAGCCATTATTTTTAGTTGAATTTTATGTTATAAATAAGAACATTGACCAATTAGTTAGAGGCTGATGGTTGCTGCAAGAAGCTCTCTTTTCTGGTTTTGTTAAGAACTATTCCCGAGCTACCTTTAATTGAAAATTCCTTCTGGACCAGAGACAAGTTATATTTTCATCAACTACATGTGTGATTGGACGTGGAGAAGTGTAAGTGTTAAACCTGTGAAGTAAAGCAATGCATATAGATTCTTAAGAAAAACAAAATCTAATCAATGGCTCATTCACATAGTACATGAAGATTTATACCAAAAACCCTCAACCGGGAAAACCTTTCTTATATTCATTATTATCGAATTTCACCATTCACTATACAATATATATACAATGTTTTTAGGTATTCCGTAGATACCAAAACCCTAATCCCTTAATCCGGGATTAATTTACAAAGCTGCTAAAAATAGCAAAATCTGCTAAAAATAGCAAAAACCGCAATTGTCATATCTGACGCACCCACACACACACATGCAAAGAATATAACACATACCCAACATTCTCCCACTTGCTGTTTTATTTGCATCTAGGGTTCCAGGGGATTATATAGTCAACAATCTAGGGAAACAATGCCCATTGTTACTCTACACCAAGAGAAATTTTATGTGCTCACAGACTTTGTCATTGAATCTGCAACATTCTTCAAAGTGTCAACCTTTTCCAGCAACACCTTCTTTTCCTCAACCATGTCTCTCACAAAGTGATACTGAACATCAACATGTTTTGTCTTCGAATGATAAGATGGGTTCTTTTCCAGGAAGATTGCACTCTGACTGTCACAATCTAATCTCACTGCTTGTTGTACCAACCCAATACCAGAACACAATCTTTGTAACCATACTACTTCCTTGCTTGCATGAGTGGCTACCATGTATTTAGCTTCTGTAGTTGAGAGTGCCACTACAACCTATATTTTTCTCATCCAACTGATTGCTCCTCCAAATAGGTTAAACACATACCCACTTGTAGATCTTCTGCGATCTAGATCTCCAACCTAGTCTGCATCAACAAAGCCATGTATGTCCAACACTTTGTTCAATCCTGGTCTTCCTTGGTATCAAAATCTATAACTGGTAGTGCCACGAAGATACCTGAAGATCCTCTTTACTGCTGTCTAATGCTCCTTCCCTGGTTTTGACATATACCTGCTCAAAACTCCCACTGAATGTGCAATTTTCGGTCTAGTAAAGACCATTTCATACATCAAAATGCCAACTGCACTGGCATACGGAACATGGGACATATCCTCTTCTTCTTTCTGTCTCTTGGGACACTGATTTGTAGATAAATTTACACCTATAGGAATAGGAACCTTGACCGATTTACTTCCATGCATATTAAACCTCTACAATATTGTCTCAACATATTTTCTCTGATTCAACCAGAGCTTCCTGTTTGTACAATCTCTTTTAATCTCCATTCCCAGAATGAAGTTAGCAGCACCGAGATCCTTCATGTCAAATTTGGAGGATAGATGCTATTTCACCTCCTTGATAACATCCATGTTATTTCCTACCAACAACATGTCATCAACATACAACACTACATAAATGAAGTGATTACCAACATGCTTGGAATATACACAGTGATCATCCCTGCTTCTTACAAATCCTAATCAAAGTATGTATGTGTCAAACTTTTGGTACCACATCCTAGGTGATTGCTTCAGACAATATAGTGACTTGTTTAGCTTATAGACTAGCTCTTTCTTTCCCTTCACTACAAAGCCTTCTGGCTGCTTCATGTAGATTTCTTCTTCCAGATCCCCATGTAGGAATGTTGTCTTCACATCCATCTGTTCCACTTCAATATCAAAAGAAGCAACAATAGATAAAAGAAATCTAATAGATGTGAACTTGGCAACAGGAGAAAAAATCTCACCAAAGTCAATTCCCTGTACCTGGGAATAACCTTTTGCTACTAATCGAGCTTTGTATTTCTCCATGTTACCTTCTGCATTAAACTTCTTCTTAAACAACCATTTGCTACCAACAAATTTTCTTCCAGCTGGCAACTCAACTATATCCCATGCCTCATTCTTATCCAAGGTATCCAATTCTTCAACCATGGCCTTCTTCCATAGTTTACTATCTTCTGAATTCACTGCTTCACTGACAGTTCTGGGATCATCATCAGTAATAGATAAATAAAAATTGGAACCGAAATCAGGTGGACTATACCTTTCTGGTTGCCTTCTTTCTCTCACTGATCTCCCCAATACTGGGGTATGAGGTTCTTCTTCTTCTTCTTCTACTTCCTCTTCTTCATATGATTCAGATTTTTCATCATCCAACTCAAGCTCTATTTTCTCAGGTTCGTCTTGCATTGGTAGGAATTCCTATTTGGACACATCTTTTACCTCTCTGAAAACAACATATCGACTGTAAACAATTTTCTTGGTTTCTAGGTTCCAAAGCTTATAACCTTTCACACCATCTTTATAACCAATAAAGATACACTTTTCATCCTTTTTATCTAGCTTACTTCTATTTTCCTTTGGAACATGTACATAAGCATCACAACCAAACACTCTAAGATGTTGAAGAGAGGGTTTCTTTCCAGACCATACCTCTTGTGGAGTTTTATCATCCAACGCTAATGAAGGCGATTGATTGACCAGGTAACATGCTGTACCCACTGCCTCTGCCCATAATTCTTGTCCTAACCTGGCACCGCTGAGCATGCTCCTTGATTTTTCCATCAGTGTCTTGTTCATCCTTTATGCAACTCCATTCTACTGAGGAGTGTATGGAGTAGTCTTCTCCCTTTCTATACCACACTTCTTATATAATTCTTCGAATTCATTTCCACAGAATTCTCCACCATTATCTGTTCTCAATACCTTTATTTTCTTCTCTATCTGATTTTCTACTAGAGCCTTAAACTCTTTAAATTTATCAAATACCTCATATTTATTTCTAATAAAATAAATCCATGTGTTCCTTGAAAAATCATCTATGAACAAAACATAATACACAAATTTACCTATGGATGGAACAGGAACAGGTCCAAACAAATCACTGTGTATCAACTCTAAGATCCCCTTTGCTCTTGTAGCACCAGATGGGAATCTTACTCAATTATGTTTACCATATATGCAATGTTCACAGAAATCAAAATCCAGAGTGTAATTAGACATAACTTCAACCATACCTTTACCGTGTAGTGTTCGAAGGCCCTTTTCTCCAATATGTCCCAGTCTTTGATGCCATAGCATGGTGTTATTTTCAGGGATGATATTGGTTTTGTCTTCTTTATTTGTCTGCTCAAGGACAAAAAAACTGTTACACCCATTAGTATAAGTTCTTCCCAACAACTTGTACAAAGTTCCACACCAAACTCCTCTCATCAACACCATTGCCCCTTGTACCATCTTGCAAGTGTTCTTTCTAAATACAGTATCCACTCCTGCATCATCCATCTTGCTTACAGATATTAGGCTCCTGGCTAGTTTTGGAATGTGCAGAACCCTAGGAAGTGTTCTAATCCTTCCATCTTTTAGCAACAACTTAACCCTTCCACGTCCCAAAAATTTTGTTTGTCGAGTCATCTCTTAGGAATACATCACCACCATCATATTTTTCATATTCAGAGAACCACTCCCTGTGAGGAGTCATATGGTATGACTCACCTGAGTCGATCAACCATACATCACGATCTACATGTGTACTTGTAGATGCCAGGTAAACAACACCTCCTTATTCAGTGGAGGTTTTCGCCTCTGTGGAAGAGGTACTATCAAATCCCTTTGTTTTTTCAACCTTCTTAGACTTGCAATCTTTCTTATAATGCCCTATTTTACCACACTTCCAACATTTCCTCAAATATTTTCCTAGAGACTTAGATCTACCTATAGATTTAGATCTCCACCCCAAATGCTTACCAGGGTTTCTATCTTGGGTACACCCTCTTACAAATAAAGCATCTGTGTTGTGACCATCCATGATTTTTCGCCTCATATCTTTAGATAACAAGGATGAAACTACATCCTCAT
>ML777138.1:593088-609981 GCA_009831015.1 Picea engelmannii
TGGTACTACCAATTGCTACAACCAGATTATCCCAAGAGTCTGGCAAAGAACATAACAAAGTAATACACTTATCTTCTTCTGCAATCGTAATATTAACAGAGACAAGTTGACTTACTAGAGTATTAAAGGCATTTAGATGTTCTATCATAGAATCTCCATCTTCCATCCTAAGATGATACAAATTCTTTCGAAGAACAACTTGTTTACCAGGGACTTTGATTGATACAAATTCCCCAACTTATCCCATAGTTCTTTGGCTGTAGATTCTCCCAAGACATTCAACAACACCGAATCTGCCAGGCAGAGTCGAATAGTACTCCTTGCTCTTCTGTCCAACTTCTCCCAATATTCCTTCGACATACCAGTAGGTGGTGTACTAGTAGTTTGTGTACTGGTAGGTTGTGTACCAATAGCTTGTGTGCTAGTAGACGGTGTACTAGTAGGCTGTGTACCAGGATCCACAATGATCCATTGTTCTTTGTCTACAAGAAGGTCCTCCATTTTCAACTTCCATAGCTCAAATTTTTTACTGTTGAACTTCTCTATCTCGATTCTAGAAGAACTCACCATTCCTCTTTCTACACTCAAATCACCATTGCAAAAGCTCCCACTAAACCCAAGTTTATCACAGACCCAAGATAAACTTGATCTATCAAGACCAAGCCAAACCCTTAACAACAAAGGCATCCCTCTGAAGCCAAAAACGAGCTCTGATACCACATGTAAGTTTTAAACCTGTGAATTAAAGCAATGCATATAGATATTTAAGAAAAACATAATTTAATCAATGGCTCATTCACATAGTACACAGAGATTTATACCGGAAACCCTCAACCGATAAAACCTTTCTTATATTCATTATTATCGAATTTCACCATTCACTATACAATATATATAAAATGTTTTTAGGTATTTCGTAGATACCAAAACCCTAATCCTTTAATTCTGGATTAATTTACAAAACCACTAAAAATAGCAAAATCTGCTAAAAATGGCAGCTGTCATATTTGACACACCCACACACACACATGCAAATAATATAACACATACCCAACAAGAAGAAATATTTCCTATCTCGTTTCATGAATGGATGTTGTGATGAGTAAGAACTATTTAATCTATTGTTAAGTTATCTAATGTAATATTTTACAGTTCTTTTCTTTATGATGAAGACGAATCATTGTGTTATTATGTGATGGATGATTAGTGTAGGTGAATTATTTTGCTTGCCATTATCTTATCGCATATGTGTTTTCTTTCTGATAATTAGTATCTCAGACAGTAATTGGATGCTCACATGGTTAATGTATTATTACTAGGCCTGTGGTATAAAATTGTCATCTACATGCTTGAGTAGTGGGTTATCCCAAGCTCAACCTCTTCCCTAGTAGTTAAACTTAATCCGGTTTGTTGCCAAGTTGTTTTATACTGGCTTACATCTCATATCGGTCCCACCTAAGAGAAAATACAAAAAAGAGAAAGTCCAAACTGAAGGAGGAGCCTTCACAAGAAAACGTAAAGCCCATCGATAAATTGGTCGGATCGTAAGATCTAGAGAACCAGTCCACTATTAAACATTGCAGAGTCTAATTGGGCCTCGGTGGAGGGTTTGGTTCCTACTATTGAATTAAAGTGATCTAGGACCCATCAACATAATTGGCGCTAGAAGGACGGCTTGAAGAATGAATGGATGACTATATATTTCATATAATATTTTAGACAACGTGTAGATTCAAAACAACCCACATGCATGGCTAGTCATTCCCAGGACAACCCACACACACTACATACTCCTAAAAAGAGTGACTCACCCCAGACCGAGGAAGAACAATTGTTCCTTGATATACCTTACGCTCTTCCTTACGAGGAATTAAATCAATTTAGAAGAATCACAAGAGCGTACGCCCAACAGATTGGTGCACTATCTTTAGCTTTGATACTTCCTCAAAGACAAAAAATAAGTAGACTCTGGTAAACACTCCCGATGAGGGTTTTGTACACGTAGTAGAAGACCTAATATATTTCGCAATCACCAAAATTGAACATCCTCTTAATCTGATCCTCGAAATGCGAGCCAACAATGTCTCTGAACCAGACGATTTTTCGGAAGAAGAGGAGTTTAACTCATAATTTGAAGATATGGAAGATACCAATGACCATGATGAAGAAGGGGGAAACCCACCTCATAACAATCAATCTTGGTTGGCCAGAGATGCTTTGGCCATCCAAAAGTGAGTGCATAATCTTCCCTAATACCCGAAGATGTTACTTCCTAAATTTGACCCCGAGACTTCAGGATTTTCTGAATACCATATCAAGAAATTTATACTAGCGATAAGACTTATGAATGTCCAACATGAAGACATAGTATGCATGATTTTCCCCTATACGTTTGAGAATTCGGTTTCCACGTGGTATTTTAATCTGCCGATAGGATCTATAACTAGCTGGACAAAGTTCCTAAAAGATTTTCTAGATAAATTTGTAGAGGAGACTACAACAGGAGCTTTGATGGATGAGTTGTTCACTGCCACCATGAGTTCGAAGGAAAGGGTCAAATATTTCAATCAAAGATTCAAGACCATCTTAAACAAGTTCCAACCTGAAGATAAACCAACTCAGGAGTTGCAAATCGAAGTTTATGCTAATGCTCTCCCAACTTCTATTTCCATGTTTGTGAAGAGGGCTTCCAAACGAACCCTGGCTAAGAATTTTGAAGAATCCAAAATGATATAATTCCAGATGAAAGGGTGTAAAGAAGTCCAGGTCTCTTTAGTTAAGAAAGAAGTTCAACCTCCTCCCAGGAGAGGACTCCTTTTGACTACACTGCTAGGGAAACAAGCAGAACAAACTCCCAACAAGGGTAATGGAGACATAGAAGATCTACAACGCATGGTTAATAAATTATCAAACAAAATCATAGACATGAAAAGAAGTGCAGGTTAGGGAAACCAAGGACAAAGTCCCTATAAGCCTTTCTTTAAAAGGAACCCACCATTCAAAGCAATTGAACTTCCCCCAACAAACATAAATATCGATCTAGGAAATGTGGCATCTGATTCTTTCTGTACCTACCATCAAGAAAACCACTCTGAAAGGGACATCCCTCAATGGGTGCATGCCATGAATTTGATGGCCAACTGGTTTTTAGATGAGGTTTCCCTAACTGAACAACCAAGCGGTTCAGCTATGAATGTTGTTGATCAGGAAGAGATTGATCCAGTAGAAGATACAACCATGCTGATATGGGATCCTAACCTAATTATTTCTTTCGACGACTTATTTCAGGTTCAAGAACCACCCGCAGAAGTCTCGGTTGCACAAATGTGAAGTAGGGGTCCACTTGTCTCAAAACATCCTACTACTACCCAAAACCAGGGAGGGAAATCAACTCCCGATCACCCGAAAGCACCTTTTTCTCCCTGTAAGAACCCTATAAGAATCCATACTCGAGAGTCACTCAAACTTGATTACAACATAGTTGAATATTTGAAGAAGTTGAAGGATAATATATCAGTTATGGAAATTTGTACGATCCCTTAGAAAAAGGACTTCCTATTACAGGTGTTGAGATCAGTACAAAATGCCATGACAAGCATTGACCTAGGAAGAAATATAACTTCCACAGATCTAGTAAATAAACCAATGGTGAATACCTGCTCAGAAGATAAGAAGGGAAAACCCTTTGTCCCACCGTTCCTTTTAACATTTGAAGTTTTCAACAGGAACCTCCATAATTGTTTATTCGATTCGGGAGAATCTTTCAACGTTATTCCTTTGTCTATTTACAAGAAATTAAATGTCGTTCCTCTCAAAAGCGATAAACATGTAATACAACTAGACAAAACCCAGGTGAAGGTCATGGGGGAACTCAAATATGTAATGATTAGGATAGTGATGCATCCTAAGTTTGTGCAAGTGATTGACATCATTGTAGTAGATATCCCAGAAGCTTATGGATTGTTATTGAGCCGAGACTGGTCTGATAAGTTAAACAGATACTTTAGTACAGACTGGGCACACCTTTGGCTACCACTGAAGGGATACAAGAATATGATCATAATCGATAGGGAAATGTATCTGAAACACACTGTCACTAATATAGAAACCCTAAACGAACCCTCATCGACAGATTTCCCTGTGCTAGGCAATTATTCCTGCGATTCCTATTTTGGGAACCTCTCTCCTCTTCGATCTGATGTCCCTCTAACTCAGAACTCCGAAATAATTTTTCAAGAGAAATCACCAATACCAACAGAGGAAAATATCCTCTGTCAAGGACCTGTTCTAGAGATCACAGAACAAAATATAGGAGAGAAAGAAAGTAATAAGAAGGAAGAAACAATTAACTTTCAAGTTTGGACCATATACTTTGATTGATCTAAATCACAGGAAGGATCAGGGGCAGGGTGCATCCTCATTGATCCAAAAGGTAAATGTCATTTCCTGTCCTATAGACTAGAATTCGAATGCACAAATAACACTGCCGAGTATGAAGCTCTAGTCCAAGGGTTAAAGAAATCCATAGACTTAAAAGTCAAAGAATTGAAGGTTTTCAGAGACTCAGAGATTATCGTTAGACAAGTAAGGAATACTATACATTCCAATTCCCCGCACCTCAGGAATTATCAATAGGAAGTGCATAGGTTAATAGAGCATTTTGAAGCTTTCAATATCACAACGATCCCCAGAGAAAAGAATATACTTGCTGATTCCCTGGCCATAGCTGCTTCAAGGCTGTCACCTTTACAAGATTATGAAGCCTCCCAGTTCACTGTGGAGCTACGTTACAAACCATCAGTGCCTAAAAACATTTCTAATTGAAAAGTCTTTGAAGGATATGAACACATCATAAACTTTCTGACTAACCAAGATAATTTCAAAGACCTATCTATTGATGATGAAGAATTCTAGGAACAATCAACAAAAACTGATCCTCGGACAGGTCAACCAGCTGGCAAATCGAAGTCTCACACAATCCCAAAGGGGATAGCTAACTTAGAAAATATTTTTGACCTGAAAGAACGGTTTAAGGGGCCTAAAAATGTGAAGACCGGTAGTTGCTGTCCCATACATGAGACTATAAATCTTGGAACCCCGAAAAACCCAAAGAATGTGAATCCTGGCATGACTATATCTAAGGAGGAAAGGAAGGCTTATCTCAAACCGTTTAGAAAATATCAATATGTCTTTGCATGGTCTTACTGAGATCTAAAAACTTATGATACCTGTATCATTCAACACACTATCCTGTTAAAACCGAAAGTGAAACCCTTCCAATAGAATCTCCGAAAGTATCACCCATCCTTGGAACCTCTCATGTATCAAGAATTGAAGAAACTTTTAGATGTCAAAATCATCTTCCAGGTTAGGCATTCCACGTTGGTAGAAAATCTGGTTCCTGTGAGGAAAATGTCTGGAGAAATCCGCTTATGCGTAGATTTTAGGAACCTCAACAGAGCTTCAGAAAAGGACAATTACCCAATGCCACCAATGGAGCAACTCCTGTAGACTGTGTCTGGCTTGAATATTTTCTCTCTACTGGATTGTTTCTCAGGTTACAACCAAGTCCTAGTTTTAGAAGAAGATCATTTGAAAACTACCTTCCAAACCAAGTGGGGAACCTTCGCTTATAAATGCATGCATTTTAGTTTAATCAACATAGGGGCGACCTTCCAAAGGGACAAGGACATAGCATTTCAGGGACTAATCAACAAGTGTGTGGTAGTGTATCTGGACGATGTAACTATGTATTCAAGGAACAGAGAAGAGCACATCCAACACTTATCTCAGATTTTCGAAAGGTGTAGGAAATACTGTATATCCTTAAATCCTAAGAAAACCATTTTTGACATCGAGGAAGGTAAGTTGCTAGGCCACATTATATCTCAAGAATACATTCACATAGACCCATAAAGGATTAAGGCCATATCTCAAATCATGTTGCCTCACAACAAGAAAGCTATGCAGTCATTTTTCGGAAAAATCAATTTCGTAAGGAAATTCACTCCCAATTTCGCAGAAACTATCAAACCCTTACAAAAGATGATTCGTAAAGATTCTGAATTCAGGTGGGATGATGAATGAAAGGATTCTTTCAACAACATCAAAACTATTATATCTCGATCCCCCATGTTACGAAGTCCCGATTTTAATAGATATTTATTCCTCTATACTTTCGCCTCGGACCAATTGTTAGTTGTGGTATTGACTCAGAAGGATGATGACAACAATGAATCCCCAATGTCGTTCATGAGCACTAACCTCTAAGGAGCTGAACTAAATTATCCTTTTGTAGATAAATAGGCTTATGGAGTTTATAAAGCAGTAAAACACTTCATGTCTTACATCCTCAAGAACCACACCAAAGTAATCGTGCCTCACCTTGTGGTCCGATCCTTATTCACTCAAAAGGAGATGGGGGAAAGAAGAGGGAACTGGATGGAAATAGTTCAATAATTCGATCTAGATATAAAACCTGCCAAACTAGTTAAAGGGAAAGGGTTATGCAAAATCACAACCGAAGCCCATGACCAAGTAAATGAAGATTCCAGATGGGAGAATGAAATGCATTATGGTGTGGAAAAGTTTCATACATCTCCCCAGAACAAGAGTCTTGGTACAGGAAGATAACTTATCTCCTACACCATGGGACTTGTCTAGAAAATATCAACCCTAGGGAAAGGAGAGCTCTTAGGTTAAAATCTGCACAATATCGCCTCATAAATTTGATACTCTTCTAGGTTAATTATGATGGGGTACTATTAAGATGTCTCGAACGTGAAGATGCAGACAAAGTTCTAAAGGAGTTCCATGATGTCCCTTGCAATCGACATTTCATAGGAAACACCATCGCTCATAAGATACTGAGAGTTGGTTATTATTGGCCCACTTTGTTTAAGGATGCTCACACTTACGCTAGAAACTGCACAACCTATCAAATAAGTGTTGGGAAAGAGAAGAGAGAAACAATCCCACTCCAACCAGTGACTGTTTCTAGGCCTTTTGTGCAATGGGGGTTAGAGATCATAGGAAAGATTACATCAAGCTCTTCAAAACAACATAAGTATATACTTACTGCCATCAATTATTTCACGAAATGGGTAGAGGTCATCCCTCTGACCCATGTAAACGAGAAGGTGGTAATCCAATTCATAGAAAAGAAACTGATCACAAGGTTTGGGGTCCCTTCTGTCCTAGTTTTTGATAATGCAACTTACTTCTCTTCCACCCTGTTGACAAATTTTTCTTTAGAGAAAGGAATCGTAATTAGATACTTTGGAAATTACTACCCACAGGGAAACGGAGTGGCATAATCAACTAATAACAACCTAGTCAGAATATTGAAGAAAACGATTGTGAACAATCAGAGAAATTGGCATAATATACTCCATAACGCTTTATGGGAAGATGGAGTCACACCCAATGAATCTATATGAAATTCCCAATACTTCCTAGTGTATGGGAAAGAAACCATTCTCCTGAATAAGCTTTATCTTCTATCTGTTCAACAGGCCCAAGATTCTGGAGGACAACCTTCATTAGTCATACAACAAAGAATTGACACTCTGCTCATGCTAGAGGAACAAAGGGAAAAGGATAAATCAAAGTTCATGGCCCACCAACATATCGTTAAAATATGGTTTGAAAAGCATAAGGCTAAAGGGAAGAATTTTGAAATAGGGGACTTGGTCCTAAAATGGGACAGAGAAAATGAGCCTAAAGGAAAACACTCTAAGTTTCAGAATCTATGGCTCAGGCCTTTCCAGGTGCCTGAGAATATTGGGGCAGGTACTTATCAGTTACATAATCTGAGGGGGGAATCTGATGCCCTCCCAGTAAATGACCAAGCCCTAAAAAAATATTTTCATTAAAAAAAAAATGAGTTTTACGTTTTGTGTGCGTATTTCATGAGTTTTGTTTCAGCTAGGTTGATTGCGAATTACTTTTTTTTTTTTTTTTCTTTTGTTGTTTTGATTTCCTCACTTTTGAAGGTTTTGTTTAGTAAGACAATGGTTGACCTCAAATCATGCGACATAGAGAACTCTGTTCCTAACTCATTGCTCACATACAACACAAGAAGCGTCAGGAACTTGTGGTTGCTTTGAGGAGTCCTCTATCTAACCCTGTTACAAGAAAACCCCCCTGCGGACATATGAATTCCCTCTTGGTACCTAGACCCCTATGACCAAGACAAAAAAGTGCTAACTTTGAACACTGGCATTCCTTTAAACCTAGTTAAGTCAATCAAATAGAGAAAAGGAAGAATATGTACCTTTTTACGATGTTTGTCCTTGCTCGGTCCATGTTGAGCCTTGATCCCCAAGCTCTTCAACAATTCCTGCAATACAATAACAGCAAAGACAAAACAACTTCTTAATTTACCATGATTAATTCAAAACTAGATCTATCTATCAAAGAGAAGTTCATGTAGGCATACACAATCTTGAAGGAAACAGGCCAAGCACATATATTAATGAGAACTCAATAGAGATACTTACAGACCTTTGATGCAGATGCAACAACCTCACCAAGCTCTCCTTGTCCAACCCCTTGCTCAAATGATCCACAAACAAAATTACTATGCTTCACTGATTATCTCCCTTATGAGATCATAAGTTTGATGCCTTCAATGTCCTCTCCTTTCCTTATGAGATCATAAGTTATGTATTTCTCAATCTTTCGATACCACTTCTCATGAGATCATAAGTTTGGTATCTCTAAAACCCTTCCCTTTTACCATGAGGAGGCCTCCTTATATAGGCTTGGAGAGGCCTAACCACCTTAGAGATTCTTGGGATAGGTTGAGGATTTTTCTCCATCAGTTGTGGATCCTCCCTAAGATCCATCCTTGACCTCAGATTTGAATCCAACTGATTTCAGAGATAAGGGGGATCTTTCCCTGATTTTCTCAACAATAAGTGCTCTCTCATAATGGTGCACAGAGTGCTACAACTCTCCCCCAAAGAAGGGAAAGGAGTGCTAGCGCTCCCTGCCAGTGGGTAGGGGAGTGTTGCCCATGATTTCCTCAAAAAATCCTAGCGCTCCCCCAAAAGGGTGTACATAGTGCTAAAATGATCCCCCAAAAAAGGTCAGGGAGCACTAGCACTCCCTGTCAGTGGGTGGGGGAGAGTTGCCCTTCAAAATTCATTTTTAAGTGGTTTTTTTCATGGAAAAAATCTTTGTACTCTTCGTTAGATGAATTATCTTTCTTAAACAAGCCTATGAGGGTGTTTTCAAGTGTTCTTTGTGATGTTGTTCGAGACATGACATAGGTAAGATGACTACATGATGTTTTAGACACTTGAGACACTTGTGGCCAAAATGTGACACTTGCGAGACTTGTAATGAATACAACAGGTCATCATTGAATTGAGTAATTTTGATGTGTAGCAAACTTGTGCAGATGAACAAATTTGGAAAAATGCAGAAAGGTCTGATCGGTGGTTTTGTGAAACCTTAATGGAAAGTTGGAAATCTGAAAAGGACTACATGAACCCCGAAGGTAAAGCTAGAAAAGGATTCACCTGAACCATCTCACTTTGCACATTAAACAAACGTCATCCTCTCTCAATCACTCAGGGCATTCTGCCGAAATGAAATTGACTTTATCAAATGAGTGAATAGTGGGAGAGGGTATGCAGATATCTCCACCAGGGCTATGGACACTCGTTGGTAGTGGAGCAAGGTGTGTGATGTCGGGGTGACTCCATTGGGGATATGGATGCTCACTGGCAGTGGAGCAACACTGTAGAAAATGATTAAAGGTAACTAAATGCTTCATGCCAGTGAATAATTTATTAGATTTTTGTCAAAAAGGGGCATGAGTCAAGGTTATAGGAAATGAAGGAGGAATAAAAGTGGAAAACCCCACAGGAAGACCTAGAAGCATCAACCGGATAATTTCAAATGCAAGGGTAAAAGAGTCTCTGATTTAAAACCAGTTAAGTTCTCCACCAGCTTTCATATCAGTCGAGCCTAAAGGAGGAACAAAGATTCTGCTTTTTCCCAGTAAATCACCATTTGTTGAGCACTCAACACACCCTAAAAATTCTATGTCAAATTTTACTTTTGGGGTACCACTTCATCTTTTCACATTATCTGATTGGACTTCAGTATGGAAAATGTTGCCTTTGCTTATCATTTTCTCATTTAAGTCTCTCAAAGTTTTCTTGAGCATACGAAAAAACACATAACTTAAAAACACTAACATTCAATTAAAGAATCAACAGTCAATAATTTTCCCCGAAGCGCTTAAGATGTTCGACATCGGAAAGGATTAATCATGAAAGGAAATCACTTGAGAGAACTAAGGTAGCCGAGCACCGATCTTCGTCAACGTTGACAGACCGGCATTTTATTTCGTGGTGAGCTTCACCAAGGATATATCCGATGACCGACCCCTTCTGCATCAAAAAAAGGCTAAAGGAGTAAGTGCTAATGAAGAAAGAAATGATATCGCTGATCACCGACTTCTGAAACATTTTCGGTATCGGGGATTTTTCCAGGACGATAATCCATAAGGAAACTACGCGATAGGTTTCTTTGCGAAATCTGATCCCCGATACCTTTTTCAGCATCAATGGTCCCAAGTCAAGATTAGAGTGTTTGACTTAAACCAATGTCTCGAGTTTGACCATTACCCGCGAGCTGAGTTCCTAGCCTTCAATACAATGCATCCCTAGTCAATGATGCCACGTCAGTGCCGTACAATGGAGTCGATCGGCATCGGAATTTTTTTTTTGCAAAAGGATATCAATGAAGAATGCAAAGAAACTCAGAGCAACCCTAAGTATAAAATTGGGGCTAACTTATAAGAAAATTGGACAAAGAACCCAGTAGATACACACACAAAGAGAAGAAACAATGCATTGAACCACTATAACCAGAATCCTTTCATCAAAGTTTCAAGACTTTATATATTAGATTGTCGTCGAGCTCATGTTACATACATTAGACACTATCTACACCTTTTGGCCAGCCAACCCGGTTACATTAAGAACATGAAAATCTCCACAAAAAAAGGTAAAATTATCAAAATTTTGCGTCACATCTGAAAATACAAAACAGAGTTCGTCGATCATGCCTCTTTTGCACATGAACTTTCTTCCCAACTATTTCACGCTCCCTAAGGTGTTTTCATTTTTTGTTCTTCTGACACTCTTTACACATCTCGTAGCTGCACGATCGTATCTTGTGCCTCTCGGAGTTTCCCCTTGATCTAGGTTACGTTCCCTTCACGACCTTGTGGTGCTGACACCTCAAGGGTCTTTTCCGCCAAATGTCATTGTATTTCTCTATTTTCCTGGTAGAGTTTAGCTATGGTGAGTTGTGCCTGCTCCAGCTGCTGACTACGTTCTCGAACGTTAGAACCTGAGGCTTCTGTCCTCCTCATTCTAAATTCGCTTCCCCAACTTGTGGTTTCAACTAGATAGAGTCGGATAGCGCGCATTAGGAACTCCTTGGCGGTTGAACATGTGCACGACTCAATTGTGATTTGGATTTCCTCGACTTACTTATTCTTCCTTGGCCTTCCTCTCCTCTGTGGTATCTTCTATTGAGGAAGCGTGCCTTCCAACTTGAGTCCTTTTGGCGTAACTTTTTCCACTTTGGCCTTCATACGGGGCGATACCATTGTTTCCAAACGAAGGTAGGAATCTCCTTTTAGAGCCTTAGGAACACCCGCTGCAAATAAGAGAGAGTCCTAGGCATTTTGGGGCTCAAGCCTAGCTCTTCAGTTACCTCGTAGGCCCTATCTTGAGTTTTGAGGAGTTCCCTTGGTGCGACAACGTATCTAACTTATGTGTGGGTGGATTGACAAATTTCCAAAGAAAAGAATTTGATCGAGCTAGGCTCACGAGACGAGTCAGTGCATAAGCTCGGCTGGTAAGTAGAACACATACAGAACATATAGAATTTATAACGGAGCGGGTAATGAGTTGAAACGTGCAAGGGAACATTGAATGCTTTGCGCCAGAATGTTTTAAATAATTTCCTTGTCACATCCGTGCGACGGGTATGATCTAGGGCGTGTGAGATGCGGCCGATAGGATTTGCAGAGGATGTGTGGTATGATCACCTCGATTTCTTTTTTAAATTCCCTAGCCTCCATAATGAGATGATGATGGTTGATGCACTTGCTGATGCGACTCTTGTTTGAGAAACTTGCCTCGACCTGAAGGGTTTAACGACTTCCCTTATGACAGTATCCGACTCTTTTGGAACTTACTCGTACTTTCAGCACATGTTCGGCTCTGACATCCTTTCTTGACACCAAGGGCCAACCAGCCACTGGCGTGACCTTAAATATCATGTTTTCCATACCTGATCTTTCATGCTATGGCGTGTGGATGTAACCCACCCTAACTGAAGGAAAATGAAAATGCTAACATAGACGATGCAGGTAATTCGAAGGGTTGCAGATACCATGTAAGTATCAAACAACCAGGCTTAGCAAGATTTACAGGTATGCACCCGTCTGGATTCTTCATGCTTACGTTTTTACATATATTTTTCTGAGCATTGTTCTTTAAGAAATTTCTGAACGATTTTAATTTTGATTGTAGGAAAGATCTCTCTGACTATCAAGAAATATTGTCTTCATAACTTCGCTGAGGAATCAAAGAGAAACTAAGTCCGAAGATCAACAAGGTGATGAAGGATATCAAAATACCCGAGTTTGACACGTCCGACAAATTCGTCGACTTGGGTGACATAGTCGAAGCACACACCAAGCAAGATTCTTCATGGAATGAAAGACTAGCAAAGGTGACCGACATAGCGCCAGGATAGGTGCAACAATTTATGGAACATTCGATCAATGCTTGGGCTGTGATTTAGCAGTTAAGTGCTAGTTTGATCAAGTATCACACGCATGCGGTGGAGATCAGAGAAGTTTGCATGGCCCCGATGGAACAACACAGATTTCCATACGTCCAAACCTATGAGGAGCAATTCATGAGTTGGTGGGAGTATGAGAAAAGTCACCCTTTCAAGTGATATCTTGAGTTGCTGTTAGAAAAACTGTTAGAAGAGAATGCCACGTGGAAAATTTGGTTTACTTATGTACACTAAGCCGTTATTTTCATTTGAATTTTTTGTTATAAATAAGAACATCAACCAATTAGTTAGAGGTCGATGGTTTCTACAAGAAACTCTCTTTTCTGGTTTTGTTAAGAACTATTTCCGAGCTACCTTTAATTGAGATTTCCTTTTGGACCAGAGACAAGCTATATTTTCATTAACTACATGTGTTATTGGACATGGAGAAGAACTATTTCCTATCTCATTTCATGATTGCATTCTGTAATGAGTCAGAGCTATTGAATCTATTGTTAAGTTATCTGATGAAATATTTTACAGTTCTTTTCTTTATGATGAAGACGAATCGTTGTGTTATTATGTGATGGATGATTAGTGTCGGTGAATTATTTTGCTTGCCATTGTCTTATCGCATATGTTTTTTCTTTCTGATAATTAGTATCTCAGAAAGTAATTTGATGCTCACACGATTAATGTATTATTACTAGGCCTATGGTATAAAATTTTCGTCTGCATGCTTGAGTAATGGGTTATCCCAAACTCAGCCTCTTCCCTAATAGTTAAACTTAATCCTGTTTGTTGCCAAGTTGGTTTATACCGGCTTACATATCATATCAGTCCCACCTAAGAGAAAATACAAAAAAGAAAAAGTCCAAGCTAAAGGAGGATCCTTCACAAGAAAACGTAAATCCCATCGATAAATTGGCCGGATCGCAAGATCTAGAGAACCATTCCACTATTAAATGCTGCAGAGTCTAACTAGGCCTCGATGGCGGGTTTGGTTCCTACTGTTGAATTAAAGGGATCTATGACCCATATATAGAATGCAAGGGTGATGTTCTTTTCTATGTCAAAGCAACATATTTTAAGGGCATCTTCATATGTTGCAATGTAAATTTCTTTTATTGTACTTGAAGCATTTGAACATTAATAAAGTAATTCTACATTTTCTCATGTAAGATGGATTATGCAAGTTATGATCATTTTTTAAAGTGTTTGGTTAATTAAGATAAATCACTTCCATGCTATAAGCACTATAAATAAAATATTTTAGAATAAGAAAGTGGTATTGAACTTAGTAATATTTTCGGATCAAGTGTTGTATGGGTTCTATCCATTTTCGGATCACAAGTGGAAATCAACCTTTTTTCCCTAATAACTGTTGTAGATGCATACCAAGCATCTTTGGAGGTAGAAGAGAATATGGATAGAAAGCAGAGATAGAGAAAAAAAGGAATGAATCCAACAAGAGGCAAAGAACAATCTAACAAAGGAATATTTAAACCTTCAAAAGAAGAGGCAGGAAGTGCAAGTAGCCAGTCATCAAGAGGAGGAGAATGAAGAGGAAAAATATTTTTCTCAAGAGGTCGAGGAAGAGGTAGAGAAATGGGATGTTATACATGTGGTAAAATAAGACACATGTCATGGGACTATCCAGAGAACATGACAACAAATAAGAAGAATGCACATGTTGCAGAAATAAAGAAAGAATATGTGAATGCAGTAGAAAAATAAGAAACTCTAGAGGTAGGGGAGTCATTGTTGATGAAGAGAGTTTTGGTTAAGGAAGAAAAGGAGGTTCATGAACCAACTCGAAAGAAAAGTGTTTTTAGGACTGTATGTAAGTCAAGAGATAAGTGTTTTAAAATCGTCATTGGTAGTGGTAGCACAAACAATTTGGTTTCCACAGAGATGGTAGAGAAATTGGGATTGTAGAGGCTAGTACATCCCACTCCCTACAGAGTGACCTTGTTGCAGAAGGGACATCATATTTTTGTGAATCAATAGTGTAAAGTGGAATTCCATATTGGTAGATACAAGGATGAGGTGTGTTAGCATCGGAAGTCACTCCTGGATTGCTTGCAGGAGCAGAGCTCGACATCCATCAGTTTTATGTCATGATAGTTTTTAATGGATGATTAGATGGGTAGAGACTCGGGGAAATATCATTCTAACTCAGGGACTGGGTCTGGCATGTAAGGAACAAAGGAGGTCTTGATCTTAATTCAGTCACTGGGTTGATTAAAAGATGATCAGGTGGAAGATTCGGTAAGAAAGGTGAACAAACAACTTTAGGCAACAAGCTTCCAGCAGTTTGCAGAGGAAAGAATCTGAATGCAAGATCCTCTTGGTTCAGGGTCTCAAGAAACTGAAAGTGGACTTGACTGGATCCTCCAATTCCAAGTCATTCAGTGCTGAAAAAATCACAAGAGCTGATTAGAAACAACGTAACTGCTGCAGTGATCCAATCCAACATCATTTTATAACAGCTACAACTTGACTGGATCCTCCAATTTCGAGCTATTCTAACATAGTGTAAACAAAGACGTGAAAGAAACTGACATTCATAAGGAAATAAGTCTCAAAAGTTCATGCATAACCAGAATAACAGTGCTTTATTAAAACTTTACAACCGAGAGCTCTTCTCAACCATCGATGGATACAAAAATGGCGAAAAGCCTACATATACTCAAAACAACAATCAACAATAGAATCAATCCGTTGCATTAAAAACTTTGCGTCTTCATGGCTTCTGAAAATCTTCACCTGCAATCTCTGAATGATCGTGCAACTTATGGCAGACACAATCGAACTCCTGATAGTTCCGTAGGCGAATCGACGTGCCTTTAATTCATCTCCAGACTTTCCCATTATGGCGGAGGCGATGTCGAACCACCACCAACCACTTCAATAACTGCTTCATTGGGATTGAGGATGACCCGACCAAATTGGCGCATTTGAGACGTGGAAGACCCTTCGCATTGCCACCTAGATTAGCTGAACAGCCTGATGAATAGGCATGGAGGACAGCGCGAAGGATGGGGCGCATAACGGGAGTGGTGGCACCAAAACTATGAGGGCGAGATATAAAGTGATGAGGTGTGAGAGAGGTTACAAGGGAAGACACATGGTGGAAGGAAATAAGCGGAGGGGGCAAGAGATTGAGATATAATGGGCACGTTAAGGCTGACGTGTGAAGTGAGAGGGACACATGGCAAGTGGTGAGTGGACGATGAGATGGGGGGAGGAACCACATGGACCAGAAAAGGGGAGGTAGATAGATGTCAGAGGATGAGGAAAGACTAAAGGGAGCGAGTCCCATCGCATGGCCAGAAGGAGAACAGATGGCACAAAAGATTACACAACAGGGAAGGGGCCCACGTTGGTTAAACGCAGAAAGACAAAGGATGTCCGTATTGCCTGTGCGTCGTTGATCTGGGCACTCAAATTGTAGCCGTCAGAGAGATGCATCCTCGATTCCAGACCCCCCCCCTCCGCTTAAAGGTAGAAAGGCAGGGGGGGTCCATAATCACCTTGAGCGTCGTTGATCCGGGTGCTCCGATCATAGCCGTTGAAGAGATGCGCCTTCGATTCCGGACCCCCCCCCTCCACTTAAAGGTAGAAAGGCGGGGGTGCTCCAGAATCCTATGTATGTCGTTGATCTGGGCGCGTGAATCTCTGCCATCCAAACTTGATTTCCATTTAACACAGACGCATTTGCATCCCAAACTTAGGGTAAGTCGGTTTTTAACCCATTCCATCACATTTTACCCCCTGTTACGTGAAATATCACTAACATTTGGCTCCATGGGGGATAGAGTCGTCCTTGTGATTCTCTAAGGACTCTTTTGTAGATTCAGTGCCTTGTTGTTGGGCTATGGAGTCATTTATTAAGCTGAAAACAGAAACAATATTTACAAAAACAAAAGAGCCGACTGTGGCTCACAAAAAACATTTTTTCAAGAAATGCCCATTTACTGGGCCACTAAAAACTTCTTTGCCTTCCAAATCCTGCAACTAGAAAGTGTTGTTCGAGAATACTTCAAGGATATTGAAAGGCCCAAACTAGAG